>CM076676.1:146496155-146908655 GCA_038501925.1 Xenopus petersii
AATTCTGAACTTCATTCAACCCCGTGGGGGACACTGTATTAAGTTAATCTATCCACATTGTTTCTTTTTGTAGCAAAAGTCTATTATAATTCCCACCTCTAGAAGGAGTATCCACTATCTGCAGTACCATCCACCTTAACTGCTTACTGTTATGGCCCTGTTCCTTGAAGTGCTTGCTCACTGGTGTAACGTACTTCTGTTTCTCCAAGTCACAATTATCAATTGCCCTCTTATGCTCGCCAATTTCTCTTTTGGTTTTCCCAACATACGCCTTTCCTCAGGGACACTTTTACATGTAAACTACCCCTTTCGTAAGGCAGGTTGCAAAGTCTCTCAATTTAATGCTATAACCCTTAGAGGGATGATTAAAGCTCCCACCTTTAATAATACGACTGCCACAACCACATGTTAAGCATGGATACGTGCCCTTCCTCGGGTTCCCAAAAAAAGTGGGTTATTTGTTTCTAGACTGCACCAAATCGGCTTTCACTAGCATATCCCCCAAATTGCGGGATCTTTTGAACGATAATAATGGTTTATTCTTAAACAACATGCCCAATTAGAATTTCCCAATGCTTGTGAATAATTGACCTAATGGAATCTGAGTTGGAGTCCAGAAAATTTACCTCTTAAAGGAGAAGGAAAGGTTAAAACTAAGTAAGCCTTATCAGAAAGGTCCATCTAGCTATACCAGTAAACTCCAAAGAAATGTTGCTCTGAGTCCCCTGTCAAAAGAAACACTGCATTTCTTTCCTTCTATTGTGTACTCATGGGCTTCTGTATCAGACTTCCTGCCTTCAACTTAAACCTCATTGCCCTGGGCGTGAGCATGCTCAGTTTGCTCCTCTTCCCCCGCCCCCTCCCTTCTCTACTGTAATCTGAGCCCAGAGCAGGGAGAGACTCAGGCAGGAAGTGATGTCACACCACATTAATACTGCAGCTCCTATTCTAAACAAACAGAGAGTTTCTAGAGCTTTTTACTCAGGTATGGTAAAACATTCTACAGAATAAATATAGCATTCTAGCTTGCACTATTGTAGCTAATCTATTGGCAATAAAATGCCTCTGTAGCTTTCCTTCTCCTTTAAGGATGATAATGCAATTTTAATGTAGGGTGATAATCAATTTTAATGTAGGGTGTAGTGTGTTAATCTCTTTTCTCACTTTTAATAGTTCCCTTTCCTCCCCATGCCATGTGAAGACTACTACATGTGACTACACCCTACATTAAAATTCACATTGCATTATCATACTAAAGAGGTACATTTACTGGACGTGACAGTAAGATGGAGTACTGTACATGGATTTATATAGAAAACCCACTGACAAGAATAACTTGTTGCACAGTAGGTTCCATCCTCCCAATATCAAGAAGGGGCTACTCTATAGTCAGTTATTGAGGGTTTGAAGGATTATGTCCCAGGATGAGGTGTGTGAAACAAGATTGGAAGAAATGTCAGCAAATTTTATGCAACGTGGGTATGACCGGGTGGTAGTGAATTCACAGAAAAAGAAGGTAAAGGAAGTACAAAGAGCGGATTTATTAAAGGGATACTGTCATGGGAAAAAACATTTTTTTCAAAATGAATCAGTTAATAGTGCTGCTCCAGCAGAATTCTGCACTGAAATCTATTTCTCAAAAGAGCAAACAGATTTTTTTTATATTCAATTTTGAAATCTGACATGGGGCTAGACATATTGTCAATTTCCCAGCTGCCCCAAGTCATGTGACTTGTGCTCTGATAAACTTCAATCACTCTTTACTGCTGTACTGCAAGTTGGAGTGATATCACCCCCTCCCTTCCCCCCCCCCCCCAACAGCCAAACAACAGAACAATGGGAAGGTAACCAGATAGCGGCTCCCTAACACAAGATAACAGCTGCCTGGTAGATCTAAGAACAACACTCAATAGTAAAAACCCATGTCCAACTGAGACACATTCAGTTACATTGAGTAGGAGAAACAGCAGCCTGCCAGAAAGTATTTCTCTCCTAAAGTGCAGGCACAAGTCACATGACCAGGGGCAGCTTGGAAATTGACAAAATGTCTAGCCCCATGTCAGATTTCAAAATTGAATATAAAAAAATCTATTTGCTCTTTTGAGAAATGGATTTCAGTGCAGAATTCTGCTGGAGCAGAACTATTAACTGATTCATTTTGAAAAAAATGTTTTTTCCCATGACAGTATCCCTTTAAAAGGAAAATTACAGGTGAAGTCTGATGACCGGGTTCCTTTTGTCAGCACTTTTAACTCCAACTCAGATTCCATTAGGTCAATTATTTACAAGCATTGGGAAATTCTACAAAAGGTAGAATTTCCATTATTATCGTACAAAAGATCCCGCAATTTGGGGGATATGCTAGTGAAAGCCGATTTGGTGCAGTCTAGAAACAAATAACCCACTTTTTTTGGGAACCCGAGGAAGGGCACGTATCCATGCTTAACATGTGGTTGTGGCAGTCGTATTATTAAAGGTGGGAGCTTTAATCATCCCTCTAAGGGTTATAGCATTAAATTGAGAGACTTTGCAACCTGCCTTACGAAAGGGGTAGTTTACATGTAAAAGTGTCCCTGAGGAAAGGCGTATGTTGGGAAAACCAAAAGAGAAATCCGGGTAAGAATTGGCGAGCATAAGAGGGCAATTGATAATTGTGACTTGGAGAAACAGAAGTACGTTACACCAGTGAGCAAGCACTTCAAGGAACAGGGCCATAACAGTAATCAGTTAAGGTGGATGGTACTACAGATAGTGGATACTCCTTCTATAGGTGGGAATTATAATAAACTTAATACAGTGTCCCCCACGGGGTTGAATGAAGTTCAGAATTATGCATGTTTCTTTTAGTTATGTGATACATTTCTCAATTGTAATATGGAAATGACCTGTTATGTGGAGATATATTTTAAGGTAATATATCTGTTTTATTTTTTTATATTCACAGTTAATACATTGATACAGATGAGAACACTTACGGATACCGTCAGAATATTTCCTAATATGATATCACATGACTGTCATAGACAGGTATGCACATTTTGCATTACGGTTTGCACTTAGTAATTACTTGTAATTGGAGGGTGGTACCAAACTCAGGCTTTATCTATTTATACCTGTTTCCTGTTTTTTTGTAAAAACACTTGATAAAGGGGGTTGATCCCCTGAAACGTTGTGCATAGATCCAAATAAATCACAAAGTTTAAGCACATTTTGCTATGTGTGTTACTGCCTTGGTTACTGCTGTATACATGGAACTGTTGAGCAGCCAAGTTCCCACTGAAACGTGACCCACGGAGTTCGGATTTTATTAAAGTAGAGGAGTTCTCCTCTGGTTGATATAGGCATATTAAGAATGCACCATAATGCACTATAGCCCTAATTCACAATGTTATTTCTTTTTTACAATAATACAGGTATGGGATTTATTATCGGGAAACCTGTGAACCAGAAAGCTACAAATTACGGAAAGGCCATCTCCTATAGATTCTATTTTATCCAAATAATTGAAATTTTAAAACATGATTTCCTATTTCTGTGTAATAATAAAACAGTCGCTTGCACTAGATCAGGCCCTGACTGAGAATTAAAAAAAGGCCCTTTCATTTCAGGTACACAGAGGCCCAATCAGTCCACAAAGAGGCCCAAACAGTCCCCACCAGCCCACTAAATACTGACTTTCTATGGGACCTTATAGCAGCCCCTCTGGCATTTGCCAGAACCCACAGATTGCCAGTCTGGACCTGCACTAGATCCAAATTAAGATATAATTAATCCTAACTGGAAGCAACACCAGCCTGTTTGGTTTATTTAAATGTTTACATGATTTCTAGTAGACTTAAAGGAGAACTAAACCTTTCTTTAGGCAAAAGTCCCCACTGGCCCCCCTTCCTGCCTCTCCCCCGCACAGTGTTACCCCTTAATTGTGTGCCCTCTTGAAATACTGACCACACATGCAGAGTCAGCGCAGCGGAGCTCACAGGCGCCATCCTCCGGCACTTTGGTATACTTCGTGGCTTCTTCCATTTGCCAATTTCTGTTACTTTCAGCTTGTGCAGAAGATTGCTCCAACAGTGCATGTGCCAATATGGCGCTCAAGAAATGCAGAATACCGAAGCGACGAAGATGGAGCCCATCAGCTCAGCTGCTCTGACTCTGCATGTGCGGTTAGTATTTCAAGAGGGGACACAATTCAGGGGGAACACTGTGCAGAGGGGAGGTAGGGAGAGGGCCAGTGGAGGGGGGGCGGTGTGGACTTTTGCCTAAAGGGGGGTTTAGTTCTCCTTTGAGGTATGAAGATCCAAATTACAGAAAGATCATTAATCCAGAAGACCCCAGGTCCCTAGCATTCTGGATAACAGGTCCCATACCTGGAGTGTTGCTCATAGTCACTTACTTATCAATGGATCCAACCATGTAATAGATCAGAGGGAACCAGCAAATGGCTTCCAGGAACTGAACATCTGGCCTGGGGGGAAAAACTTATATCAGTATTCAAGCTTTGCTATGAAGACCATTTGATAATACTTGTGTGGGCAGATACACAATGACCAATATAAAGTGATTGGTTCTTCACACCATCTTAAAAAGAAAAAGTTCACCTAAGCAGTAAAGGCAGTTACTTTTAATTGTTATATCTAGTGATTTACCATAACATTTGCGAAACGGCGAAAAAGTTGCAAAAACCGCATTGAAGTCAATGGGCATCACAATAATTTTGACGTTTGACCATTTTGACACAAGCAACAATTTTTATACTGACGCGCGACAATCTTTTTTCGTCATGGTGGTTTTTTTGCTGCCGAATTTTCACTACAGTTTCACGAAACACGGAAATTCACAGCAAATTTGTGCCTGGCGAATTTATTCGCCCATCTCTAGTATTATCATTTAAACTGAACCTTCTTAAATGAAAAACTACTCATAATCCATCTTATTGCCCCATACAACACCCGTCCATTTAATTCCACCAGTTTTTCTACATAACTACTACAATTGGGCCATATGATGGTTCCCATTTACGTGTCCTGTATATTGGTTCTCACGGGTTCTCCAGCAGCAGGACGATGGGGCTTAGCTCCTTCTTTCCTCTATAGTAGGCTCTTAGTGGAACAATAAAGTTATACAGCCCGTTTCCAGCATGCTCTGCAGATACTATCACCAGCGCATTTTTGAAGCCATATGCCCTCGCATCTTCAAATGGGTAATGTTGGCAGCTCTGCGCATGGGAAAAACAAAATTCAACATAGTTAATATGAAATAGTGGACAATAGAAGAGTAGAAATGCACGTTTTTGAGTTATAGTTTATAGATTACATATCAGATAGAAGATCGGTACATACTCATCAAAGAGATTATTCGTTTTAATTAAAGGGGGGATTAAAGAGTAAAATATTAAAGTGGCTGAACACATACCTTGTCAAGGCGCAGGCAACAATATGGGCTCTTATGCTGGAGCAAGTGGCACAGGGTGGGTGAGCTGCCAATATAAGGCGTGTTTGATGGGTATCCCTTCACCAAGCTGAAGAGACAAAAGAAGAACTTTGATCCCAGTGTGACTTTGTTTGCGTTATTCTCTTTCGCTCTTATTTGAGTGCATGACTCTGCATTTGATGGAAACTCTTTAATTATGTTGCCATATAAAAAATTCCCCACTCCTACTTTCTGTAATATCCAACCTGGAGTTGAACCGGGGACCTGGTGTTTCTGGGCTGTCTGAGTTACCACTGCTCTATGGTAACTCAGACTTGGATCTCTCCCATTGCTATATTAGTAATTGCAAGTAGGGCATGGCTTTGTTCAACTGTTATCAATCTGACCCCAGGTGATCAGTGTAAGGCATTAGGCTGCCTATAAGACCCCCTGCTCGGCACTAAATCCCAATATAGGTCTACCTTCATAGTTCCTGAGTGCGCTTACATATTGTCTGATCGTTGTTCTTCACCCTTGCCTGTTGTTTGACTACTCTTCGGATTCTGATTGTGTACTGCGTTCCTGCTTGGTTTGACCCTGGCCTTTGACCTCGACTACGCTACAGCTTCCTGATTTGCTACAGCTTCCTGATTTGGTACAGCATTGTCTGTTTGGTATTGACCCGGCCTATCCCTTGACCACGCTCCTTGATCCCCATCCTTTCTGTACTACGTGCGGTTCCCTTGCCTGCCTAGAGCTCTCTCCCTGGTCCTCTCACGATAAGACCTGGCAGCGTCCGAGTAGCGGGCTCTCCTCCCAAAGTGGAAGGTGGTCGTTAGAGGCAGAAGACTGAGCCAAGACCAGGACCTTGGGGATTGTTCTGCTTTTGGGATACCTATTGTAACATTTTCATAGCACCTACTTGATGGAGGTATCCATTTCCTCATCTGATTGGCTGGTCTCGTCTTCTGACTGGTCGCTCAAGAGGTCAAAATTTGTACTGGTGTCACCATCCACAACATCTGGCACTGCATCTATACTGGGTTTCCGTTTATGGGTTCTATCAGCAGGTGGGCTCAGCATATTTCCATCAACACTTTCTGGGCTTTTGGACCCTTGGAGATCCATGGCCACCGTTCCTAAGGCGAGGACACAAACACTATTGATTGTTGCAGATGAATCATAAATTCTTCTGACTTTTTGGTAGAGATGGTTATATGAATTTAGCTTCAGAGCATATCTTTCCAAATAGTTTTATCTATTGCTCCCCAAATGCAATTTGTTGGCTGTGTAATGTTTATTGTAGAATCTCTTACCCATGCTTGCTATAATACTATGGACAGGGAGCCGTGTCAGGCCATGGCAATTAGACTTTAGGTACCCCGATTTCTTTGCTTCTTCGTTGTCTATCAAACTGAATGCCGAGTTCTCTTCCTTTGAGATATTTATGTAGAAGCAGGTGTCCGTTGAGGACATTATATGACAAGGCCCCGGATTAAGCAGGATGCTGGTTTTGTTATCCCGACGGACACCAATCAAACAGACCCCATACCTGTAACCACCAAATGGTTCACAAATTACAATAATTTCAAATCCAGGGTGATTTTTATTGTGACTAACATTATGATTAATTACCATTGCGTTTATAAACCCAACAAGAAAGTTTTGTTTTCTAGAATATTCAGGTCTGCCAAGTATTTAAAGGCGTACTGTTATAGGTTAACATGTTTTTTTTTTTCAAAATGCATCAGTAAATAATGCTGCTCCAGCAGAATTCTGCACTGAAATCCATTTTTCCAAAGAGCACACTGATTTTTTTATATTTCATTTTAAAATCTGACATGGGGCTAGACATATTGTCAGTTTTACTGGAGCTCCCAGTCATGTGACCTGTGCTCTAATAAATTTCAGTCACTCTTTACTGCTGTACTGCAAGTTGGATTTATATCACCCCCCCCCCAGCAGCCTAACAACAGGACAATGGGAAGGTAACCAGATAGCAGCTCCCTAACACAAGATAACAGCTGCCTGGTAGATCTAAGAACATCACTCAATAGTAAAAATCCAGGTCCCACTGAGACTCCTTCAATTACATGGAGTAGGAGAAACAACAGCCTGCCAGAAAGCAGTTCCATCCTAAAGCGCAGGCTCTTTCTGAAAGCACATGACCAGGCAAAATGACCTGAGATGCACCTACACACCAATATTACAACTAAAATAAATACACTTGCTGGTTCAGGAATTGAATTGCGGCTGAACATGAAAGATTCCTCCAAATCTGAATTGTGCAAAAATGACTAGGATTAGGTCTATGAAGGTTTTCCAGGTCATGGTATAGATAGTAGAAGTAAATCTAGAGCAAATGGACTTGCTGAGTAATCTTTGAAGACGTTTCACTACTCATCTGAGCAGTTTCATCAGCTCAACTAAATTTATTGTGTCCCTACTCAAATCACTAAACCACCATTGAAAAGTGTTTTGAAGTTTGGATTGCCTGAAAAGCATTTGTGCTGGTCCTGAAAATCTTTACTGGAGGAAGAGTCATTCAGGAGGATCTCCTAGGGGTTTTGATAGCAAGCTTTGTCCTGTGTTCAGAGTCTTAAGTGAGTGAACCAATAAAAGATGAAACCTAGTGGAGAGGGGGTAGGAACCATCAAAATCTTTGTTAGTGATTAACAGAGTCTGTGTATAGTAGTAATGAGTGGAAGCTTAGGATCAGATCCTTTCTAAGGATCTGAACCTTAGGGCTTGGGGTGCAACCACCATCCCATACATGTCAGATGAAAGAGGCAAAAAAAAAAGTACAATTCAATGTTAGGTAGTTTATGACCCCCTTTTTATTCAACTTACAGCAAAATCTACCTTTGGGTATAGATTATGTGTTGCAGTAGAACATATAATATCTTTATAATGTAATAATATACTTTTATAAATGTGATTGTACCCCATAAACTAAGCGGGAGCTTGGTTTACAGGGGAAAGCATGGTGGGTCACTGGCAGGGCCACCATCAGGATCACAGGCAGGGTCAGACTGGCCCTCCGCCTGCCCAGACCCGAACCCCACCAGGCCCCCCCAGGCCACTGATCTCCCTCCCCTGACAAGCTGGAAGTTTACACATGCTCGGGGAAAGGGGGGTGGTGGTGGCCCCTTTAGGAAGGTGTGGGGGCCCCTTGGGAGGTGAAGGGGCCCCTGGGGTGATAGTCCTGGTGGGCCCTGCACCCACCAGTCCGACCCTGATCACAGGGCCTCATCCAGGAAGTCCCAACTGTTTACTCATTGCTCATTTGGGCCCTGGCAGAAAGCCCTGCCAACAGGTAGAATGGGTGCCCAAGGAAAAAAAATGGGCAGGCACACACAGCCACTCCCATGGTTCATCACAGTCATTCTCCATTATGCCAAAACCCTGACCATGATTAGCCAATTTCTGCCATGTGGTCCCTGACTGCAGTACCCCCTGTACCCCCTGATAGCGGCCCTGCCCATTGGTCAACACTTCTGTCTAAGACAAGCAGACTAATTGGAATGTATATTGAACAAACTCACAACAATCACGACACTTGCACAAGGAATGGCTTCACAGTGACAATGATTGTATATAATGTTAATCATGATTGAGAAAAGACAATTGAAAGTGTAGTTGTGGTTAAACAAGGGAAGGGCATCGTGCCTAGAAAGCAGTGGATGTTGATTTTAATCACATGTAGATTTAACATTGCCTCGCTACAATCACTGGGCTTGCTAGTCTCTATTTGCAACTGCAATCAGATTTGATTATTTTTGATTGTGGTGCCTGGGTGCATGATGGTGGGGCTTTAATTTTGTATGCTTCCAATCATAGGATGCAGAATAACAGATAATAAGGTATATAGGCAGGGAGGCCATAGAGACGTTAGGTCAGGAGTTGCAGGGAGTCTTTGGGATGTGTTGTTGTTAAAGCTGCACCCAGAGACCTACTGGCTTCAAGTGCACTACACCTGTGGAAATGGGAAGTAAAGGTCTTTTTATTTTTTAGTAAGATTTTGGTAAATGTTGGTGTTCTAATTGTAATAGACAAATTAAGGACAACTAAGTCCTAAACAGGACTGGATAAATTCATCGGGTGCTCCTATGCCCGCCGATGTTCATCTCCCCCACCACCCTCCCCTTGACACATGGGCATGCACAAATTTGCTTCTTCAGGTCTAGAACAATGACTATTAGTGCATGGGAGATTTAAAAAAGAAAATCAAATCTCCTGCATTTCCCCACTGCTTCAGAACCAATGTGGAGGCAGCTGGGTGTATGCAGTAGGGGACCCCATGAGGCCCTACTTCATGAGCAATTTCAATAGGTATTGGTAAAACAGGTCAACCTATTTTGGGGGCCCTAAATACATTTGCTGTGGGGTCAAGTAACATCTAGTTATGCCACTGAGTACCCCCCTTCCCTCTGGGGTCCAATTTTTTGGACAAGTCCTGAATATATTGAGACAGTCCAGAGTTATATACAGGGTTCCTTATCCCAAGTTTCTATGAGCTTAGACTCATAATGTAGTGTAGGGGTTTTTCACAATGATGGTGGGTCTGTTTCCTTCGTAGTTACGCCCTGGGGTACTCGAAAATAGATATGGTTCATGGTGGATTTGAGGTTGATCAGGGCAAATGCTGGCATGTATGGTAATATCACCATAACAAACCAAAACACAGAACAAAAGTGGATAGAAATAAACATTTCCGATGAGTTTATAATGCAGAAGGCATAGCAGCATCTTTAAAAAAAACAGTAAAATATTAAATTGCAAAACCAAAAGGACCAAGAAGCATTTAGCAGTGTGTCACCCAAGAAAATCCAAGTTTTAAAGGCTTGGAGTTATCTGATTTGCTTTTCTGTTGCAGTTGATGCTTGCACCTTTCTATAATGCAGCTCGGAGTCTAGCTGAGTGCAGGCAGGCCCAGATTTGTGACCAGGCCACATAGGCCCGGGCCTAGGGCGGCACATTTTTGGGGGCGGCATGCCGCCCAGCCGCTCTGTGGGGAGCCTGTGCTCCCAGTGCTCCAGCGCTCGGACGCTGGCGCTTTTGCGCCAGCGTGTGGTAGTGAAGGCGGGCGCTAGGACCGCGCGGAGCGCACGGCCTAGGGGCGCCCGCCCAGCAAATCCGCACTGAATGCAGGTTGGAGGCCAGGCTATTTCTGTACTTGGAACCCGAGGTGGAATGCAGAAAGCCGATATTAATGGGCATTTTCTTCCCTTCTAATAGATCTGTGATGTAGTTAATTATATCTTAGTTGGGATCAAGTACAAGATTCTGTTTTATTATTCCAGAGAAAAGGGAGATAATTTTTAAAAATGTGGATTATTTGGATAAAATGGAGTCTATGGGAGACAGCCATTCCATAATTCAGAGCTCTCTGGATAACAGCTTTGCTGAGGTTGAAAAAAACACACTCCCATCACTTTCAACCTTTTACTCATAATTCCTATCTAACTGTTGGCCAATGATCCCCAACCAGTGGCTCCAGAACAACATGTTGCTCCCCACCCCCTTGGATGTTGCTCCCAGTGGCCTCAAAGCAGGTGTTTCTTTTTGAATTCCAGGCAAGTTTTAGTTGTATAAAAAACAGATGTATGGCCAAACAGAATCTCCTGTAGGCTGCCAGTCCAAATAGGGGCTACCAAATAGCCAATCACATCCCTTATTGACTTGTTCATGCTTGTGCTGCTCACCAACTCTTTTTTTGGTTTTAATGAGGGTTACTCACTTTTTATGGGCATGGAAGGATGAATAAGTAAAGTTTTTCCCTTGGTACTCTCCAAAGAACTTGCTTTCACTCAGTCGGATGTGATAAACCTCATTGGCTGAGCAGCGGCTATAAGTGTTCTGCCACTGATCCGGGGAACTGCCACTGTCTCTTGAAAGGCAAAATAGAAAGATTATTCTGTTAGTAATGAGATGGATGAGGCAGGCAAACCTTTTCTATCACTTGTAGCCTCAGTGGAGATACTTAAGGGCACATTTACTAAACTGTGCATTTTCTCCTTGTCAAACTTTACCAAAGTTCATCCCTACTCGCAAAGTGTAGTTTCACAATTATCTACTTGAAATCGTAAGGACACTTTTTGAAAGGAAATTAGGTGATTTTTCTCCTGGCGTCAGTTCTATTTGAAAATTTGCCATTTCAATTTCACCATACAACTGTAGTGGGGAAATATCTCTAGAAAGTTTTTGGCATGAAGGAATGTCATATATGGAAAATTGAAATGGAGGGGGTGAGGTAGACAATGAGATTCAAAAGTGGCTGCTCTTTTTAGTGGTAGTTCTCCATCCTAAACCTGGAGAAATTTCTCTTGGTGAAAATAAGTTCTTGTGCTGTTCGTAAATTGGAGAATATTCCAAGGGAATTTTCACCTGGAGAAGAGTATTTACACCAATGCAAAGAGAATTTTCACCACTGCATAGTTAATTCTCCAAAACCATATTCATAGTCTCTTTTCTAGTCAATTTGCCATGTTGAGGGGAATCTTCGATTTTGGTGAAACTACTCTACATTTTCACCCTTTAGTAAATATGCACCTTAGAGAGGGCTTGTCAGGGAAAACAATTTAAATGTTCTTCTGGGAAGGGTTCTTGGAAAGAAAGTAAAGAATAATCGTGGGAAGTTCTAAATTGGAGAGGCAGGATCAAATGAAAGATAAGCTAAATAGCAATTATGGGGGTTACTTACTAAAACTCATTTATCAATAATTCTTCTTGAAAACGTCGGAGCGAAAAAACAGCACAACAAAATTGTATGATTGATGCTCCGAAAACTTTATTGAGTTGTCGCTGAGAAAACTCAACTTTATCGGATTATCGGATGAAAAAAACAGACTTTATTGGATTATCCAACGCAGATCATGATGTCAAGAAACAACTTCAGGGACATGTGCCATTGACTTCTACATAACAGGTTTGAGTATTTTCAGATTCTGATTTTTAGCAGCTTTGGGGTAAAATAAATCTCCAAAAATTTGATAATTTTTCCCTAAAAAAATGCTTGTTTTTCCCTTCTGACCAGATAAAACTGAAGTTTAATAAATGGGCTCCTAATTGTATTTTCCCTGAAAAACACTGTGCTTTTCAACTTTACTTTACAGTCTGTATTTAAGGGGAATTTTAATTACTAGAAAATTGCAACTAACAACTATAAAGAATGTTAATTAAAGGGGTTGTTCACCTTTGAGATAACTATTAGTATGACGTAGAGAGTGATATATACCAATTTGTAATTGGTTTACATTTTTTTTATTATTTATGGTTTTTGATTTATTTCGTTTTTTATTCAGCAGCTCTCCAGTTTGGAATTTCAACAATCTGGATCTAGGGTCCCAACTACCCTAGCAATGGTGCATTGAATTGAATAAGAGACTGGAATATGAATAAGAGAGGACTGAACAGAAAGACGTGTAATACAAAGTAGCAATAACAATACATTTGTAGCCTTACAGAGCATTTGTTCTCTGGATGGGGTCATAGACCCCCATTTGAAAAGCTGGAAAGAGTCAGAAGAAGAGGCAAAAAACTGTAATAATAAATAACGAAGACCAATTGAAAAGTTGCTTAGAATTGGCAATTCTATAACATACTGACAGTTAACTTAAAAGTCAAGCATATATATACTCCCAGAAGGGGTATGTATAAGAAGAGATCTCAGTTTTCTTTATATTGCAATAAAAGCAACATCTTTCTCTTTTATGCTGCCACTTGGTTGGTTTAACACCTTATTTGATTATTAGTTTGCAGTCCAATAAATCAGTTTTGTATATATAGGATGCATACTTTTTAACAACATGTACAAACATCGATTATGGGGGATCTTGGGAAATGTAGTTTCTCCTATTTTTTCTAATTTCAAAACTTTTATTTCACACATTCTTTTCTAGTGCCTCATATGTGTATTCACCTTATATTATTCCTTTGTTCTTCTATTCTCTATTACCTTTATCTCTTTATTCTCCTATGGAGAAAGGCTTAAAATACTTATCTTGTGATGTACCCATAAATAAAATCTTACTCTTATTGTGATTGTGTGTTTTTCTCCATATTCCTAGTTTTTCTCGTTGGTTTTTATGTTCAATATTTTTTTATATTTTATTTTATATATATATTTTGCTTTTATAAAAATGCTCTTAGATTTATGTCTATATGTAACCCTTGTGGTATAAAAGTGTGCATTTTGTAAATCCATTTGCTCTCCTCTTGTAATGTTTTCCTTGTTAGATCCCCCCTCTCCAATCTCTTTGTACTATGCTTACACCCCAGAATTTTAAATCTTTGGCTTTCTGATTATGATACTCTTTGAAGTGTTTTGACACACTATGGTTCATAACTCCCTTTCTATATTTCTTACATGTTCGTTGATTCTTTCTCTTAGTTTCCTATTGGTTTTGCCAATGTATTGGAGGCCGCAGGGGCATTCTAAACAGTATATCACATTTTGTGTTGTACATTTGATACATTGATCAATGTTGTATTCTCTTTTTGTGACATTTGATATGAATTGTGTCCCTTTCCTTCCATACCTACAGGCTTTGCAGAGTGCACAAGGAAAAAAACCTTTCCATTCACCCTTTGGTTTCTTAATTTGTGTTCTCTCTGTAGGGATGAAATAACGCATTTGGCTTAAGTTATTTGCTCTTTTGTATATAACTTTCGGTTTTTGGGGAATTTTTTCTTTTAGGAGTTCGTCTCCTTCCAGGATATTCCAATGTCGGTTTAGGATCTTTTTTATTTCTTGTGCCCCCGGGGTGTATGAAGTAATAAAAGATAGGCCCAGTTGTTCATTAGTTAATTCCTTTTTCTTTTTTTCTTTTAATAAATCTGTTCTATCTAT
The DNA here is from genome assembly GCA_038501925.1 of Xenopus petersii. Classification (NCBI taxonomy): domain Eukaryota; kingdom Metazoa; phylum Chordata; class Amphibia; order Anura; family Pipidae; genus Xenopus; species Xenopus petersii. The sequence goes on from CM076676.1 coordinate 146,510,416, forward strand.
TTCCCTTAGTTGTTTCCTTGCTTTTTGGATGAGTTTATTTTTATACCCTCTCTGTTTGAACCGTTCTGACACATAATTCAGTTGGTTTTCTAACTCTATTGGGTTGGAACAGTTTTTCTTTAGGCAACAAAATTGTCCGTATGATATGTTCTGAAGCCATGTAGGGTTGTGGTTGCTAGTACTTAATACATAATTACAGACATCTACCTTTTTAAAATAGGTTTTGAAATCCAAGAAGTCATTGTTTTTATTCTTCCATATTTCTAGATCTAGGAAATGTATTGTTTCCTGACTATGGATTGAAGTAAATTCTAAATTTTGATCATTTTTATCTATGTCATTGACAAATTTTAACATTTCTTCTTCGGATCCTTGCCACCACTGGAATATATTTCACCTCACAGGAAAGGCTTTATTTTTTCTTCACTTTTATCGCTAACCTATACCTCCATTAACAGTCACCTGAAGGAGAAGGGGAGAATACACCTATTTAACATCCAGTGTATGCACGGGGTGATATCTCATATTATGAACGTACTACGCTATGCTTGTTTTTAATTTCTGTTGCCACAGGCGCTGATCTCTTCTTATACATACCCCCTCTGGGAGTATATATATGCTTGACTTTGGACTTATATACAGTTGAGAGACTGTGAAGGGGTCGGCAAGAAATAATCTGAGAGACTGACATTTTTGAATTGGCTGCATCTGTAAGCTATATATTGTTTTTATTAACTTAAAAGTGAACCACCCCTTTAAACTATAATTTGTTCTTGTAATTTAAGAAATGTACGCCTTCAATTTTTTTTTCCTTCTGCAAAAAACTCATTCAAAAAAAGCGTGTTTTTAATAATTTTCCCTTTTTTTTGCATTCTGATTAATACCTAGCCCCATCCCCCAAAGTCCACACTAAATGATATGGGAGAAAATGAAGCAGCGCAGGGCGTACGGAGGGGAGAACAGGCCAGAAATAAAGATCACGAGTCGCACTTACTGCCCTCTAGAGGTGTGGATGAGCAGAGTGATCAGAGTGGAGGTCGCTGGGCAGACACAATTCAGAGCCAACATGGCGTACTTAAATTCTTCTTCACAGACTACATGGTCTATAGAACAGAATAAGAGAACAGAAGGGAAAAGTAGAAGAAGAAATATTACACATTCTGGTGATAAATTACATTATAGAGGATGTTGATCCGCATGCGCACATCCAGCCATCGCCAGGACGGGTCCAGGTTGGGTCAAGGTTTTCTCAACCCGCACATCATTTTACATTTTACAATAAAATCTAAACAATTAATGGTACTGTCACACCTTTAGGAGAACTAAATACTAAAAATAAATGTGGCTACAAATGGCATATTTTACATACCGAACTTATTGCACGAGGCTAAAGTCTCAGCTTGTCAATAGCAGCAATGATCCAGGACTTCAAACTTGCCACAGGGGGTCACCATCTTGGAAAGTGTCTGTGACACTCACATGCTCAGTGGGCTCTGATTGGCTGTTGAGAAGCTAAGCTTAGGGGTCGTTACTAATTATCCAGCAGAAAATGAGCTTCCCTGGCTGTAATATAAGCTGATGCTACAGGTTTGCTGATTATTAAATTCTGATGCTAATTGCACTGGTTTCTGTGCTGCCATGTAGTAATTATCTGTATTAATTACTAATCAGCCTTATATTGTGACATTTCTATTCTATGTGTACTGTATATTGTGAGTGGCTCCCTAAGCTCAGTAAGTGACAGCAGCACAGAGCATGTGCAGTGAATCAGCAGAAAAGAAGATGGGGAGCTACTGGGGCATCTTTGAAGACACAGATCTTTACTGCTAAAGGGCTGTGGTTGCCTTGGGCTGGTACAGAAGCACAAAACATCATGTACAACATTTATAGCTACTTTTTTAGTTAGGCTTTAGTTCTCCTTTAAATATTATTATTTCATACACTTCCCTAATCATGAGTATCCTATAAATGATAACAGTTTTAGTGACTGTTTAACTCATTCAGACCTCAGTTACTGGTGTCCGACTCTGGGGGTATAACCAGCAGTGCATGGACCTTTCAGCTACACCAATGACTGACCCGTGATAGTACCTGCAAATTTGATGTGAAACTTGTTTTCCGGTTTGAGTATCTGAACGTAGAGGGGACAGTTGGGTGCAAAGTCCTTCACGGCCCAGGCACGAAGGATGGTCTGATGATCCTACAGGTGAGGAAGAGTATGGCAGATATTAATTCTCCCCCAAAAGAATGTGTTGTTGTTGTGGGTCATTATAAAGCAAGTTTGCTATATCTGCTGGCACCAGTGAAACTATTGTTAATTTCAGAGATAGGCAGCCAAGTTATGGCACTACTACCAGGCATGGAATAGCATGTTGAAGGACCACTGAAAAATGTGTTTTATAGTATTTAAAAAATAATATACTGTTGTCCTGCACTGGTAAAACTCTAGTTTATATAAATAAGCTGCTGTATAGCCATGGGGGCAGCCATTCAAGCACAGGATACACAGTAGATAACAGATAAGTACTACTATAGTTTATAAAAACAACCTGCTGTGTAGCCATGGGGGCAGCCATTCAAGCACAGGATACACATTAGATAACAGATAAGTACTACTATAGTTTATATAAACAAGCTGCTGTGTAGCCATGGGGGCAGCCATTCAAGCACAGGATACACAGTAGATAACAGATAAGTACTACTATAGTTTATATAAACAATCTGCTGTGTAGCCATGGGGGCAGCCATTAAAGCACAGGATACACAGTAGATAACAGATAAATACTACTATAGTTTATATAAACAATCTGCTGTGTAGCCATTGGGGCAGCCATTAAAGCACAGGATACACAGTAGATAACAGATAAGTACTACTATAGTTTATATAAACAATCTGCTGTGTAGCCATTGGGGCAGCCATTAAAGCACAGGATACACAGTAGATAACAGATAAGTACTACTATAGTTTATATAAACAATCTGCTGTGTAGCCATTGGGGCAGCCATTAAAGCACAGGATACACAGTAGATAACAGATAAGTACTACTATAGTTTATAGTGCCTTTTCTCCTTTATTAGCTAGCCCCATGGCTACACAGCAGCCTTTCTGAAGCAAACACGTAACTTTTACCAATGCAGGGCAACAGTACATTATATTTTAATTTCTTTAAAAAATATATATATTTTAGGTGTTACTTCTCCTTTAACTCCAGTAACAAAGAAAGAACTGAAGACTATGCAGGGTCAGACTGGGCCGGCAGAACACCGGGAAAAACCCAGACCTGATCCCCGCCTGCAAACTTCCCAACATTTTGGAAACAGAAAGAGGATTTGCAGTGCGGAGAGACCACACCCATTTTTGTGGCCCCTAATTACCATGCTCATTTTACAAAATTTGGCAGGTTATGAAAAGTTTTAACACATTTCTGTGATTTGTATTTGTTATTACAGTTTTGCTAATGAAGGTGAATTTCCTTTTAAAGGAAAAACAAACTCTTAGGGGCAGATTTTTCAAAGGTCAAAGTGAATTTTCGAATTAAAAAACTTCGAATTTCGAAGTAATTTTTGGGTACTTCGACCATCGAATAGGCCAAATTCGACTTCGATTCGAATTGAAAATACTTCACAAATTCGACCATTTGAAAATCGAAGTACTGTCTCTTTAAAAAACTTCGACTTCGACACTTCGCCACCTTAAACCTGCCGAATTGCTATGTTAGCCTATGGGGACCTCCTAGAACCTATAGCCAGTATTTGAGAAGTATAAGGATTTTTTTGTAAAATCGCACGATCGTAGGATTAAATCTCACGATCGTACGATTCACGGTACGATCGTACGATTCGCAGTACGATAGTACGATTCGCAGTACAATCGTACGATCTTAAAAATCCTTTGACTTCGAATGTCGGACTACCCTATTCGATGGTCGAATTTCGAAGTTTTTTTCACTTCGAAATTCGACCCCTGATAAATCTGCCCCTTAATTTTAAAAACCCCTACCCTACATAGACTCCCCCTCCCTCTCAGCCCAGGTGTTACCCCCAGTAAATGCCCCTACCTCTTTAATTACCCCTCAGTGCAGATTCTATGCAGCGGAGTTTACGGGCGCCATCTTCCTCTCTTCAATAATCTTCAGGAAGAGAGTGGCATAACTGTGCATGCTTGGAGCAATCTTCCGCTTCACAACAACTGCGCATGCACAGAAAGAAGTAAACTCCGCACTGAGGGGTAAGTAAAGAGGTAGGGGCATTTACCAGGGGTAACACTTAGGCAGGGCGGAGTAGGGTCTATGTAGGTAGGGGAGTAGGGGTTTTTATAACTAAGGGTTTGGTTCTACTTTAAGCTGCAAGTCACATTTTCCCCAAGAGACCTGCTTATCTTAAATTGTTACAATTGCTTATTTGCTTATCTTAAATTGTTACAAATGTATCTACGTGCACCTGCCACATATTCTATGCTCTCTGCCAAAAAGTCAATTAAGGTTTAGAAACATTGCATCTTTTTGTGGCTGGTACAACTAATGCTCGCTTTCAGCGCTGGCCGCTCCAAAGACAAAACGCTGGCTTTAATATCAATTCAGCTTTATTGTGTCGCACAGTGCGGAATCATCTTCACAGTGGGTCTGCTATTACAAAACACACCCAATAGCACACCCACTGTGAAGATGATTCCACACTGTGCGACACAATAAAGCTGAATTGATATCAAAGCCAGCGTTTTGTCTTTGGAGTGGCCAGTGCTGAAAGCGAGAATTAGTTGTACTAGATTGGAGTGGACGGGAGGAAAACCCGAAATCTCGCAATAGCAGCGACTGTGAGAGAAACGCTGCACGCCAGGGTGAGCAACTTTTACATCTTTTTCTGGCTTTTCAGTTTAGGAGATCAGAAAGAAACTCAGGACATTAAAGTAACAATTTGGGACTGTCAGAATCAGGAGAGTGGTCAGATCCAGGCCAGTGTCTGGGAGGGCACCGGACAAAGATACAGCCTTAGGGAACACCTGTAAGTTACGGATGTGCAGAAATCAAACTCATATAATATGGCAGCCAGCAATGTTGTGGCACACGCATGTGAGAAATCATTTCCCCCTGGCTCACTCATTCAGTGCTGGACTAGCCCACCGGGATATCAGGAAAACTCCCGGTGGGCCCAGGGGTCAGTGGGCCTCTTGTTTCTAAACATTTGGCCTATTTCATGGTCATTCCCCTATTTCTTTATGTGGAAAAATGCTTAATAATGGGAGAATATTGTAAGTATATATAAAAGACTAGGAGAATAAAGTTTGGAAAGGTCCACTGTCTAAATGTTTTCTGGTGGGCCCAAGGTCTAAGGCTTTCTGGTGGGCCCCTGGCATCCCAGTCCGACACTGCACTCATTATGCACATGCATGTGATGTATCATCAGGACCGCCATCGGAAATCGCAGGGCCCCGTACGACAACATTTCCTGGGCCCCCTGGGCTGGGCCCACCGCAAGCCCCACCTACAGGTCTGCCCTCCCCAATACACAGTAAAAAAATATATATATTGGTGGCAAGGGTTCCCACATGTTAATAAAAAATAAAAAGATATTGGTGGTCAGGGCCCCCCATAAAAAAAACATTTGTGGCCAGGGCCCCCCATTAAAAAATATTGGTGGCTAGGACCCCACATGAGAAAAAAAATTGGTGGCCAGGGCCCCCCACCCACATTATAAGAAAATTGGTGGCCAGGGCCCCTTAAACGTCCATGCCTTCAAGTAAGTGTGGCGTGGCCGGGCCGGGCCCCCCTTACCCTCGGGCCCCCTACAACTCTCCCCCCTGTCCCCCCTGATGGCTGCCCTGCGTATCATTCCTCTCAACCTATCCCTGATCCTACATCACACACCTGTGCTCCAGTGGAGATACAATTCTTATCCGATAGGCCAACGCTTTCCTATCTGTCAAGAAAGTGTTAATAACTCTGGGTTCCGTCTTGATTCCCCAGTTTTATATTTATTAAATGGGCCCCTAATTGTTCCATATCTATCATTTGTGTCACTCTCTACATCTGCTGGAGGGAAGGACAGACTTTTTTCTGGCCACAGTACTTAGATGAATCACAGTTATTAGCAGTACATCCCCCAGCCCTGTTAGACATACAGCTGCGATGCGGTCTCGCTCGAAACGATTGCTGAGTATAAAACAGGCTTCTGCGTCATCAATTCTAGGAAAAATTAGAAAGCAAGAGGAAAAGAGAGGAGAGGGGAGGGAAAACAAGTGTGGAGGGATCATAAGGAAGAAGGTTGGTGGGAGAGAAGTGAAAGTGTCCAGGGGGGGAAGGAGACAGGGAGTAGGAAGTAAATAGGGTGAGAGTTGTAGGGAAAGTGGCGGAATGTAAGGCATGATAGGGTTAATGAGACGGTTACAGGGAGGGAGAAGTTGGGGTAGTAGGAAAGGGAACAGATATGGTGTGGTTAGTATTGTTACTGAGATAACTTGCCAATACAACACAAAGAGGGAGGTTACTGGGAGAAAATGTGTCAGCCATGTTGGGTGGGGCCATGTTTAATAGTACACACAGATATGAGCCATGTTGGGTGGGACCATGTTTAATAGTACACACAGATATGAGCCATGTTGGATGGGGCCATGTTTAATAGTACACACAGATATGAGCCATGTTGGATGGGGCCATGTTTAATAGTACACACAGATATGAGCCATGTTGGGTGGGGCCATGTTTAATAGTACACACAGATATGAGCCATGTTGCGTGGGGCCACTAGTCACAATAACATATGGTGCCATGAATCCCACAAGGCGCACTGCTGGAATGGCCAATCACAACATGTCTGCCCAGATCTTCTGCAGTGTCGCCAATGGCTGGCCTCCTGCTTACCCTCAGTGCGCCTCTTGCTTAGTGATACTCCAGAAAGCTCCGGCTATAGAATGAGCGAGGCTTGAGGCTTAGGAGGAATGGCTACTTGGCACTGGTTCATTTCAGTAAAGCATTGTGGGAAAAGTTAGAGGTGGTGGGAGGAGCTTTAGGGTCAGGTGTGTGAGGGAATATTTTCCAGCCTCCATTGTGTGAGGTGATCAATCGCAAACAGTAGAGTTGGGGGAGGGAATTTGTTATATTAGGAGGTAAAATAGTTCTAGTGAGTTTAGTTAGGGATTGAGATGTTGGCAAGGGAGGCTGCTGATGTAGAAAAGTCAGGTATTTATACTCACTTGGCTCTCATGAGATCCTGATCCTTGAGGGCAGAACCCTGAAGATAAATCACTCGCTGGGACCAGAGAGGAATCTGCAGCACTCGTCTCACCGGCAGATCCATCTCAGTGGGGCACAGGAGAACAACATAGTGATCCTGTATATAGAGGGACAGAGAATTCTGCTCATTACATGTAAATATATATATATATAAAATAAACAAAAGCTATGAATAGCCTGTAAATTATATCCTTATAAACGGTGAGTTCTGATGTCATCAGTTATAAACGGTGAGTTCTGATGTCATTTCTGTCACATGACTTACTGAAATTTGTAAATAAATAAAGTACCCCCAGTTGTAAAATATGAGGATATTAGAAGCTACCTCGGAGTTCCATGACCTGTATAAAATTTTCATATGGTCATGAAACTCCTCGGTAACTTATAATATCCTTATATTTCACAAGAGGGGGTACAATATTCACTATATAATACACAAAAGCCATGAATATCTTGTAAATTATATCCTTAGAAATGGTGAGTTCTGATGTCATCAGTTATAAACGGTGAGTTCTGATGTCATTTCTGTCACATGACTCACTGAAACTTGTGTATTATAATAAATAATGTACCCCCAGTTGCAAAACATGAGGATATTAGAAGTTACCTTGGAGTTCCATGACCTGTATAAAATGTAAAAACCAGTATAAATATCCTTATATTTTACAAGAGGGGGTACTTTATTCACTATATAAAATACACAAGAGCCATGAATATCCTGTAAATCATATCCTTATAAATGGCTCTTAGTGATATCATCAGTTATAAATGGAGCCTAGTGATGTAATTTGTCAACCGACTCACTAAAACTTGTGTATTATAATAAAAAAAGTACCTCAGAGTTCCATGACCTGTATAAAAGCATTAATATGGTCATGGAACTCCTCGTCGACTTATATTTTACAATAGGGGGTACTGTATTCAATATATAGTGGATAATGGTCCCCCTTACTGTAATTTATAAAGATATTATGTCACTGAGGAGTTATGTGACCATATAAAAGCACGAGGCCGAAGGGCGAGTGCTTTTATACAGGTAACATTACTCCGAGGTGACTTCTAATCTTTATAAATTTCAGTAGGGGGTACATTATGCATTATAATCTACATTTTGTGTGAAATGTTGGCAGGGGGGTCGGCGCACAATTCTGGCCGCCGGTGTACAAATCGGGCGACCCAATATGGGCGTGCCGGCATTCAAGGCGGCGTCAAATTCGGACTGGCTGCGTCAAATTCGGCGGCCGGGGACCCCTGTTATAAACGGCGCATTCTGACATCAGAATGCACCGTTTATAAGGATATAATTTACAGTCTGGTCCCATAGAGAAATGCCCAGACTGTAGATTATATATATGTATATATATATATATATATATATATATATATATATATACACACAATAGCCAAGAAAATCCTGTAAATGATATCCTTATAAATGGTGCTTAGTGATGTCATGGGTAATAATCAGAGCTTCTGTCACATGACTCACTGAAACTTGTGTATTATAATAAATAAAGTACCTCCTGTTGCCAAATATGAGGACATTAGAAGTTACCTCGGAGTCATGGAAGTCCTAGGTAACTTATAATATCCGTATATTTTACAAGATAGGGTACTTTATTCACTATAAAACTATTATAAAATTAGCTAGAAACTTGAACTCCTTCCTGTCAGAGTGAATTGGGCTTTGTTTAATTTCCTCTGGATTCAGAAACATAACTAAGGGGTCCATTTATTAACAATCGAATTTCTATTGTTTTTCACAAATCTCTAAAAATGTGTGGTTTTCCTATTTTTTTCAAAAACCTCAAAAAATGTGAGATTTATTAAGTGTAAAAAAACATAGAAATGACTATATAGAAAAGACTTACCGTATACACTCGAGTATAAGCCGACCCGAGTATAAGCCGAGGTACCTAATTTTACCTACGAAAACTGGGAAAACTTATTGACTCTAGTATAAGCCTAGACACAACTACAGCCCTGTCTCCCAGCAGCGCATATTCTGCCAAAGCGACCCCCCCAGCGATCAACTGGACTTCTTTGCAAATTTGAGGGTGACAGAGAATTGCCAAACGGATTACTGTGTGCATTGTCCCACTGTCCCACTACCATGTGCAGAGGGTGCTGTTTGATATTGCCATCACTGTTAATCTTTCGTATAACCAACAGAGGGCGCTGTGTGATATTGCAGTCACTGTTATTCTTCCATATAACCAACAGAGGGCGCACTGTTATTCTTTCATATAACCAACAGAGGGCATTGTGGGATATTGCAGTCTCTCCCCAAGTGTACTGTTGGTATAGGAACGATTAAAAGTGACTGCAATTTCAGCTACTAGGGTCGGGTACCGCTGACCCGAGTATAAGCCGAGGTAAACTTTTTCAGCACATTTTGGATGCTGAAAAACTCGGCTTATACTCGGGTATATACCGTATGCAAAACTTCTCCAGGTAAAAGTTGTTGAGATCATAAAACTGGCCATACAGAGAGAGATCCAAATCATCGCCAAAAGAGCGTCTCTCTCCTCGATAGGCTGATATGATCGTGGGCCCTAAGGCCCAATGTTTGAATCACAATAAGAAGAATATGGGCAGTTGGGTTGAGGTCCTCGATCCGACTGGATTTTTTTTTCCAAGTTATTTTTATTGTTTTAACTTTTCCACAAACAAACAACAAAATAAAATAAAATATATAGATTAAAACAGTTTTCCTTGTTTAGGTCACATATTGTATCAATGACCGATCCGACGAGATTTTTAAACCCAATTGGGGAAGCCTGTCAGAGGGTCTCCATACACTACATACATACTTAATCTGTGAGCATTTTATATCTGTCCATGTACCGGGCCATAAGTCAATAGGAGCTGCACTGATTCTATTGTTTTAAATCAATTCAGAAAGAGATTTTTCCAAAAAATTTTTTGCTAGTAATAGTCCAAAAAACTCAAATTTTTAGAGGTTTTTGAGGTACAGGCATGGGACCTGTTATCCAGGATGCTCAGAACTTGGGGTTTTCTGGATAATGGATCTTTATACCTTAACTCTACTAAGTCATTTAAACATTAAATAAACCCAATAGGCTGATTTTGCTTCCAATAAGAATTAATTATATCTTAGTTGGGATCAAGTACAAGCTACTGTTTTATTACAGAAAAAAAGGAAATAATTTAAAAAATGTTGCCTTATTTGGATAAAGTGGAGTCTATGGGAGATGGCCATCCCATCATTCTAAGCTTTCTGAGTAATGGGTTTCTGGATAACTTAACCCATAGTTATTGTTTAGCATTGTTCACCTTATTTTCCATTCGTACTTTTGTTTTTTATTTTGAGTCTCTGACCTTTCAATAATTCTCATGACATTCGTAGTTTTAGAGTTTTTGAATTTAGTTGTGGTTTCAAAAAACCTCTAAAACCACTAAAATCTGACCTTTGATAAATAGGCCTCCTCATGTAAATGTTCCCTTTCATGTATTTATAATAGGGATGCACCCATTAGGCCTTTTTCAGCAGGAATACTTCTGCCTGGCCGAACCGAATCGGAATCCTAATTTGCATATGCAAATTAGGGGTGGGAGGGAAATTGCATGACTTTTCCCCTTCCCATCCATATTAGGATTCTAATTCGGTTCGGTATTCGCCCGAATCTTTCCCGAAGGATTTGGGGGTTCAGCCTATTCCAAAATAGTGGATTCAGTGCATCTTCTTCCTTTAGAGGGACTACTCATATTTTATCCTATATATTTTCCAACCTGAAGCCGGGGATGAGCGTAGAATTCATTGAGGAAATCCATAAGCAGGTCAATCTTCAAAGAGCTGACGCACAGGACCACGTGCTTCTCTGTCTGAGCCCGGTATCGGCTGTAATTCCCACCGGACTTCTGTCTTTCCATCCATAGGAAGACGAGCTGCTCAAACTGACACACAGAGCAATCGGTTAGTATCTCCCTGTACTTGGACAATGAGTATCTTGCCCTACTACCTGATTCTAGAATACAATAATACAATTGCAATAATTGTATGCCGGCTTTATGATATCTCTGACAAGCAATCTGCAAACTGAACCATTCCTGCTGAATTGTGCTTAGTACAGAGAGGGATACCTACTGTATGCTGATATTCTTACATGGTATCTATCTGTAAATGCTGCTGCAGTCTATTTGTATTTGTTGGTACTGGTGCTTCTACTTACTTTTTTCCAAGCAGCCGCATTACTGCAAGCATTCTAGATACCAGTCGCATAACAGCAATGTACTGGAATCCCCAGAAAAAAAAATCTGCTGCGGGGCCTGCAAAGTATGTAAGAGAGCAGCCGGGGGGGGGGGGATATCATAAAGCTGTAGAGGAAGCAGACCCTGCAGTCCGGACCCCCCTATACCCCAGGCCTAAGTCTGCATCAATAGTTATGCCACTCTTGTGCCATAAATTTATAGCTCTGCATGTTTGATGAGGTTGGGAAATGAATAGACCTTTGCCTGTTTTGCCATTCATGTACAAGGCCAAATCGGGCTGTTCCAACTGTTGGCAGGGCAGGGCTTGAACTAGGGTTAGGCATAAAGGGCACTGGCCTAGGGTGCAACAATGGTGGCTAGGACTCTAGGCACAAAGTTCTTCTGCCTCTGCTACCGGCACGCCAGACATTTTGGTTGGTGGAAGCAGTTTGGGACTCGGAATTGTAAACAACAACAGAAAAGAGGGAGATGAATGACCAACAGTGAGTGAGAGGGGGTGGATTTTGGGTGTTGCAGCAATGAATGTGGGAGGCTCAAGGCAAAGTTGTACTGTCTTAGTAACGAAATACTACTTGGCCCAGCTTTAGGCAGGGGCCAGCAACTGGATCCATTATAAAACCCTAACAGAGACCTGTTGTGAGAAGACTGCATGAGTTCTCTGATGTTGTTCTCACCAGATGGAATTTTCAATCCTACCCAATATTGGCACAGGCCCCTACACAAGCCTCTCCAGACCAAGACAGCAGGTATTATCGGTCCATGTATGGCCGACTGTACAGGGCATTGGGTGGCCATACAGACAGAATCAGCAGCTTATGGGACCCTCTGACGGGCTTCCCCCGATCGGTATCTGGCAGAGAATCAGCCAGATGACGATCGGACAGGGGCCCACGATTGGATCAGCCCAATATCGACCACCTCAAGGTAGGCATATAGGGGAGAGATCCGCTCGTTTGGTAACATCGCCAAACAAGCGGATCTCTCTGTGTATGGCCACCTTTTGAGAATGGAAGAGGTTTTTTTAAAATTGTGTAAAAAAATTAATGGAAAAACACAAAAAAGCGGTTAAAGGGATACTGTCATGGGAAAAAACATTTTTTTAAAAATGAATCAGTTAATAGTGCTGCTCCAGCAGAATTCTGCACTAAAATCCATTTCTCAAAAGAACAAACAGATTTTTTTATATTCAATTTTAAAATCTGACATGGGGCTAGACATTTTGTAAATTTCCCAGCTGCCCCTGGTCATGTGACTTGTGCCTTCACTTTAGGAGAGAAATGCTTTCTGGCAGGCTGCTGTTTTTCCTTCTCAATGTAACTGAATGTGTCTCAGTGGGACATGGGTTTTTACTATTGAGTGATGTTCTTAGATCTGCCAGGCAGCTGTTATCTTTTGTTAAGGAGCTGCTATCTGGTTACCTTCCCATTGTTCTTTTGTTTGGCTGCTGGGGGGAAAAAGGAAGGGGTTGATATCACTCCAACTTGCAGTACAGCAGTAAAGAGTGATTGAAGTTTATCAGAGCACAAGTCACATGACTTGGGGCAGCTGGGAAATTGACAATATGTCTAGCCCCATGTCAGATTTCAAAATTGAATATAAAAAAAATCTGTTTGTTCTTTTGAGAAATGGATTTCAGTGCAGAATTCTGCTGGAGCAGCACCATTAACTGATTCATTTTGGAAATTTTTTCCATGACAGTATCCCTTTAAATATGTGACAACGTTATCTCTTTAAATATTCAGACATACAGGACAGGCAGTGTTTAACCTTTAAACATGACTTATTACACAGGCCCTTAGTCGGGGGAGTAGATGACAGTGAGTGTTTTGTTGTCTTCCTTTCTCTCTCTCTACTGTTCTCTTATCTGTCATCTTATCTAATCACAAGTGCCATCGGTGGCAGATGCGATTCCGCCAGGAAGATCAGCGGGTGTCACTCGTCCAGCTCGTGATACAGATAGAAGAAAGACGGGGAGAGGAGGGCGAGAAATCCGTCATTATCCGAGAAATGTACAAGGCAGAGCAAAGAACAGAAAGTCAGAAATGTGACAGCAGAGGCAGAAACACAGAGGCTCAAAGGGATCAGGGTGAGAGTTAGAGAAGAGAGGGCCTTGACTGTCAGGGGATGATGGGAGATGTAGTATAAGAAAACATAATAGCTATCCTGCTATATATTGTATGTAATCTTACCAAATGTACCCGCATAACACAGGCACACTTTCCATACACACTATGAAGAGAACCCTGATTCTAATAATTCTACACCTCTGATAATAGGTGGCCCGTTTTACTGCAAAGGGAACAGGAGGCACTAAGGACCACTTTTTGTGACTGTCCTAAAATACAGGGACAACTATAAGACACAGGGACAACTATAAGCTAATACTCTTTTCCCCCTTGCCTGGATGGAACATTGACAAGCAGAAGGTGACCGTTGTTACCTGGATGGGCAGCACAATGAGTGCCACGCAGATCATAATGACAACCAGGAGCTGCGATGGCCAGATCTTTGGGGTGACATCTCCGAAGCCCACAGTGGAGAAGGTGACAATGCAGAAATACAGCGAGTCAAAGAGGGTGAGGTTATTGCCTGCTCTCTCTAAATGCTGAATCCCACAGATGCTGAAAGAAAGACAATAAAGTGATCAAGAAGGCAGAGAATATGACATGATGGCAAAGATGACATCATCAGGAGTAAGAGATTTGGATGACATCACGTCTGTAATTCTAAATATCGTACAATTTCAAATATAACAGGGTACTCCAAAATGGTGTTCAATGACTGCAATGCTTCAGCGGGTATAGTGGGTTTAATCTCAGTGGAGAAGAAGAAGCCCCCTCTCTGAGTTGACCTGCAACCCTCTGGTTTCTTTTAAACTACAACCCCCCAGCCTCCCCCAACACAAAATGCTGGAAATTATACTTCAAAAAGAGTTAGAACACCATAGTTTAGACATGCCTCTAGTAAATAATGTGTAATTAGCCAATTTATGTGAAGGAAATACTCAGGCAGCCATATAAAACCATAGAGGGGGCTTACCAGGTGAACATGAGGCAGATGAGGGTGCATATCAGAATGAAGACCTGGTTAAACATGGCCGAGTGGGTCCTCTGAATGGCTCGATGCAAGTCATTCTAGAAAAGCAAAGAACAGAATCCATTATATTTGGGTTTGTTCAAATACTGAATAATTGAGAAAAAATGTGGTGGAATCCCAAAAGGATTCATAAGCCCTAGTTGCATATTTGAACTTGAGCAAAAGCTCAAAAATAGTCATCATCTAATCATCATCAAATAGTCATCTTGGAGTTGGCCAAATTCTGGATTTAATGCATCAGCTGTCATTCACTAGATTGCACCAGACCCATCAAAGCTAGTATCCCACTGGCTGATTAAGCTGCATCTTACGGTACTGATGGTTTTGCACCATGGTTAGCACCAGTAGCCCTCTGTCATGATTTTTCCTTCATAAAGCCATGCAGATTGCTACTTACAGTATAACAACCACAGATGTCAGACTTACAGGCCTTTAATTGCCAGGCGGAGATCATGGGTTTTTTTAAAAAAAATTGCAATTGCGTAACCTTTTCGCCAATCCTTGGTACCATACCTCCTAAAATGGAGATTGAGAAAATCAAAGAAAGTGGTCAGGCTAAAGCTGAACTAAGTAATCATGGGTGTATTAAATCAGGCCCAGGGCCCCTTTTTCACATTCATTTTGCTTGAACATTGAAGTATGATGTCCTCTGTTATCTACTGACAACCTGTTTGGGATGAGCTCTATATACAGTACACTGAGGAAAAGGACAATTTAAACACATTTGCTTTTACCCTCTGAAAACAAAATCCCTCGATTTTTTTAATGGAGTCCCACTTTTAACCTGCATCTTTTTACCACTGATGTACTTTTAAAGGTTTTTGTAATGAATCTCAGCTAATGAAGCAATGTGTTCCTCATTTTCTATTTTTGCTTTCCTGATTGCTGAACCTAAAATAAGGGTCTGTCCCCTCTGACTTTCAATTTTTTTTAATAGATTTCTCTTCATTGCTAGCATTAGAATCTTTACCAAATTTTAACAGAGCCAACTGCTAGTTTCAAAATAAGGGAAATAACGTGCATTTGTGATACCAGTTGTGCCCGCACTGCTCCCCTCCTCACAAGCGCACGGGAGCAAGCGCAGGAGCACTGGGGAGCTGTGCGTCCCCAGTGCTCCACAGAAAGTGTCTGGGCGGCATGCCGTCCCTCACATTTTGCTGTCCTAGGCCCTGGCCTTAGTGGCTTTGCCACAAATCCGGGCCTGCATACATAGATTCTGTAATAAGATTAAGAGTTGTTGATTGGCAAATGCTAACTGTTCATAGGTTGCTATGGGTTACTTTGCCTAGAGCTTGCCTCTCTTAAATCACTTACCAAAATATTTTTACTTACTATCATGTTCTCCAGCGCGTGCTTAGCCAACCAGCAATTGAGGAAAACAGGAATGAAGAGATTCCTCAACGGAGGCCAGAAAATCTGGGAAACAAAAGACCAAAGTCAATGTAAGTGAATGCCCAAAGGAAATCAGTGAGTGTGGAGGAGGAGGAGAGGGAGAAGAAGGACTGACACAATACAGTCATTCCTTTATTTGTATGGAAACTACAAAGAACACAATATCTATGGCAATGTGGGAATGTACAGATATCAGACAGTCTTCTCCCCCCAGACAATTTCCCCAGCAATAATTCATATACAGATGTAAGGACTGGGCTGCCTCTGATGAAATGCAAAATGAAAACATCTAGGAGTATCTGAATTTATACTATTGTGCTTGTGCTTACATAGAAAAGGATGGAAAGATAACACAATGTGCATAAAACATTCAATTTCTATATGGAGCGGCCATACCGCTTGTCTGGTTTTCCTCATAAGCTGTAACAGCACCCCTAGTGGTCATAATTATGGTGCTTCTTCTAGTGAGAGTCTTCTCAGATAGTAGAGAGTAGGGTTTTACCTGAGAAATGGGCAGATAATTAATGGGCAGGTTTGAAAATAGGTTGAGGATTGCATTAGTAATGGGATGTGGGCCTCGTCCAAAGGGGTCTCCATATGCCCAACTTTATAACATGTACTTTGGCCCCTTGGTCAACTATCAGATGTGCTTGATTTGGCCCAGTTGATGGATAGCCAAGTCAAGCCAAGATCTGCTCTCATTATTATTTCTGTAAACCCTTTGCTCATTGGCAAACAGCACTTCTGCAAGGTAGTAGGGATCTGATCCAGGGTTGCCTGGGAACTGTGCTCAGGGGCCAGATGTGGCCCCAAAGATGAAAAGTCACAGGTCACAAAAGGGGTGGAACTTGTGGGTCATTTGGTGGCTCATGGGTTGGGTTTTGCATAATTGGGTGGGTAATTTGCATAAGAGGGGTGTGGTCATGCATACAAGGGCCATTTGTTTCATTGGGGCCCCATTTTACTTGTTTGCATGTCCCACCACCCAGAGGACCCAGTTGACTAGAGGACCCTGTTAACATTGAAGTATGGGGCTGCATGATAACTGATAGTGGCCCTGATGTGATCAGCAAGTCTCCTATAAACCTCGAGAATCTGCCAGCTCGGCATTTTGGTAAAGATGAAAACCCTGAGTTAAAGGGGAAATAAACTTAAAAAGACAGAGGCAGAGGAGAGAGTGTCTGTCTCTGAGAAACAGCCATGTTTGCTGAAGCTGTTGGAGAAATAATATCTGTAGCATACACTTCCCATCGTCCCTTATATTGCAAGTGTGTTTAACAGAGAGAGAGACAACCACAATGAGTGGGACGTGGGCCTGTTTGACAGGTTCTATTTAGGTACCATGAAAGCACAAGAGTGGAAAGCTGGAAATGTAGACTATAAGGAAGGAAGTAAAGAATGTAAATATGTAAGACAACTATGTGAGAGAGATGGAGGAAGGAAACAAAAACATTTATCTGTTGGCCAATGCAGAAAGCACCATTAAATAAACTAAGGAGGACAATTTTGGGCTTTAGAGCCAACAATCGGATTACAACAGTGGGTATATGAGCAGTCGGAGCGATGACTGGATAAACTAGCCTATGCGCTCCCCAGTCCAATGGGAAAATAAACCCTGCCTGATGGACAGCTGGTTGATTTTTGGGCAGATATGATTGGTGGGCCCAAATAAACCGTAGAATCAGTGACTGAACTGGCAGATTTAATCTGATAGTGGATGGCCACTTTTAGGGGCATGTTTCTGCCCTGGGAATAAGTAAATGACCCCAATTCAGGGTTGGACTGGGGTGCTACCCCACGGTCCCCACACCCCTTCTGGGGTCCCATCCGCCATCCCCTTCACCTAGCAAATTCACCTTAACATTCTTTTTCCGCAATTGGGGGAGAGAGGGAAGTGAGGGAGCGATGGTGGAGGACAGATGGGGATCAGGTCTGGGTTGTCATGGCCCACAGGGTTTTTTACCGGTGTTCCGTCAGCTCAGTCCAACCCCTGCCCTTAATTTTTTGTTCTGTAGCATTTAACACCTAGGTATTTTGATCCGTTTCATGAGCCATTGTTTTTCAAGAGAATTTGTGCACAAGCAGCCCGTTGGGTAGTGTTGGCAGGCACAGATGGAGAAAGGGCGACAGAGAATAAATGATATAAATACACAGAAGAAATAAAGGGGAAGCAAACACTCACCGTGACAAAGAAAGGCAGAGTGTTCATCATCTCTAGGATGAAGGGAATTCGGAGGAGCTGCTCCCATATGTTTCCCTGACAAAATAAAGCAGCGTATCAGTCGACAGGGCTGACACCCATTTATTAGTCACGGCTTTAATTAAAGGTGAAAGTCTGTCATTGGCAAGAAGAGCTGTAAATATGGCACTTTGCAAATATGCTTGGCCTCACACACTTGGTCTGCTCCCGGGTAAAGATTGGCCACTAAAGTTCTAAAGAACATGAAAGGGACAGCAAACTTTTACAACTTTTTCTCTGTATTTGTGAAATGGGACTATCAATAAGTGAATATGTCATTATTTTAAAATTCTGCAGGAGTGACTCCCTAAATTTATATCAAGGATTGGGGGAATTTACCTTGTATCCAAGGTAGGTGAGAAGCATCGTCTCCCAAAAGCTAATTAGCGCCACTAGTACCTGTTTATGGAGAGAAAGGGAGAATTGAATGTAGGGAAACAAGTAAATAATAAAACAAGGCAATGGGGCTGGACAATAGAGAATAGCCTAACTATGTTCATGGGAGGGGGGGAGTCAGAGCAAAAGCAGCTACTGAGTCCAAGGGGCTATTAGTACTCCCTAGTGGTAGAGTCCTGACACCCACTTATAGCTTATTTCTATGACTCTCCTCCTCTCCATGTGTTTCTGATCTAAACCTGCCTAATTAATCTCTCAGCTATTAGTCTTAAATGTGTTGTAAATCTCATGGAGTAGAAACCCCAGTTGCCTCTTGGTAACAAGCACATGAGACCTTGGTAGTGGCACCTCCCGATGTAAAACCCTTAGTGCTCAGGACAATGGCTCCTCCCAGACTCTCCCAATATCCTACATATCCAATCAGAGGCCATGTCTCAGCAATAGGATATTCATCAACATGTTGGGGGCAAAGAGAATGGTAAAGTGATGGTGTCCCCAAAATTTTATATCATTTACAAAAAAAAGAAAAAGCCCAGAACTAAACCACTTACCTACTGTCTGCTTACCTGAAGCCCCCATAGGGGAAGAGGTCTGTTCACCCAAATTATTGGGGTCCTAAAGGGAAAGTTGGGAAAATGGGAATTTAATAATAAGTCAGGTCATTGGGTCACCCTGAAGTGGGAGGGACAGACTCATGTCCCATAGTTCCCTCCTGTCTGTGTCACTGTATCACCCTGCAGTGGGAGGGACAGACTCATGTCCCATAGTTCCCTCCTGTCTGTGTCACTGTATCACCCTGCAGTGGGAGGGACAGACTCATGTCCCATAGTTCCCTCCTGTCTGTGTCACTGTATCACCCTGCAGTGGGAGGGACAGACTCATGTCCCATAGTTCCCTCCTGTCTGTGTCACTGTATCACCCTGCAGTGGGAGGGACAGACTCATGGCAACCAATCAGGGTTTCAATGTTTGCTCTCATTGTTCAACCTGCAGGTGGCTGAAAAAGACAGTCACTTTTGGTTTGGTTGCTATGGGTTACTGCCCAGGTGCAAATTTGCCCAGTGTTTATAAATGAGTCCCAGTATTGTATCATACAGTGCCCCTCTATGTTTAATTCCCATAACAAGCAGCCCACGTTTCTTACCAGTCAAATTTCTGCTGTGCAGAATAATTCTGTTTAGTGCATTCCCAGCTAGAAGAAGAGGAAAAATAAATGGTTGGTGGAGACATAACTAACTATAGAGAAATACCTAAATGAAGGAACATGATACAGGTTTGGGACCCCGGGGCAGCCAATCGTCTCCTGTATGGGTTCAGTTTTAACACCTCTTTCGATTTTTGTCGATCAGATTATTAACCCCTACGTTCCTTTCATAAAGGACACCAGTGTGGAGAGCCTCTATATGTCCATCCCACATGATGGGGGTGTGGAGCCGGTCCGCGTCGAGCTTGACCAAGATCCATCATTAGATGGTGCCCAAAAAAGTTTGTTGTACAATGTTTGGAAATGGTACTCTATAATAATCATTTTGTCTTTCAGGATAAATGGTACCTACAATTGCTATGGGGCCGTATGTGGCCCCGTCCTATGCGAACATCTTTATGAATAGATTTGAGGAACAGTATGTCTACACCAATAGGTGGTTTCTGCAACATTGTCTAAGATGTTTCATCGACGATATGTTCGCATTGCGGATGGGGCCACATAGGACCCTTGACGAGTTTGTACATGATATGAACTCCTCATTGGCTTGTATAAAATTTACGGCACAAAATATCCCCTTTTTGGATACTAGGGTTTGAAAATGTGGTAAGGTTCTGTTAACTGATTTGTATGTGAAACCCACTGATAGAAATAATTTACTGCATTTCGATTCCTTCCACCCATTGCAGGTCAAAAATTTTTTACCAAAATCTCAATTCAGCAGAGTTAGATGTATTGTGAGTGATGAAAAACTGCCGGGTGATAGATTGGACGAAATGCAGGAAAAGTTTAGGGACAAAGGTCACCCCAGCAATGTTTTACTAAAGCAACGGGAGGAGATAGAGCATTCAGAGAGTAAAAGATTAGTAAGGAAAGGCCGACAGCAAGGACACACTGATTGTATCCCCTTCGTCTCAAAATATAATGTATTAAGCCACCAGGTGGCCAATATTATAAGGAGACATTGGGCGTTTTGAAGGATGGCATCCCTGGTGTAACTTGGTTTGAGTCACCACCAATGATGTCATATAAAAGGAATAGGGCAATTGGATCTATGCTAACCAAGTCAGATTTGGGAGAAGAAAAGCCTAAACAGAGATTTCTGGGTCTGGTTAAACGTGGTACCTTCCCGAGTTTGAGCTGTAATTGCTGTTTGAACTGCCAGAAAGGTGATACAATATCCCATCCACGCATGGGCACCCCTATTAAAATCTGGGGATATTACACTTGTGCAACAACGTTTGCCATTTATGTAATAAAATGCCCATGCGGACTGATGTATGTGGGGCAGACAAGCCGCTCAGTTAGGGAACACATCAGGGAACATAAGTCAGCCATACGCACTAAGAAAGTGGAGCAGGCAGTCACTTCACATTTTGTAGAGAAGGGCGACGGAGTACAGCAGGTTATTGATCATGCACCTAAAATGCAACCAGGGGGGACCAGACCAAAGGGCTTCTTAAGAAAGAAGTCATGTGGATTAGAAGACTAGAAACCCTCACACCCCAGGGATTAAATAGGGAATACGATCTACAAGCTATTTTCTGGGTTTAATTGTTTTTAATTTTTTTAAAATTTGTGTCTTACAGATGTTTAGAATTTGGGCAAACTTGTGAAGGTTCAACCATTTAAGAGTTAACGGGATATCTACTTGTGACATTGTAGCAAACCTGTTGGAAATTGTAACAAATTTGTAACAAGAAGCCAGCGCAATATGTTTCTCTATAAAAAGCTGTATTGTTGAAGTGTCTGGTAAGCTTGAAAAAAGGCTTTGTGTAGCCTGAAACGTCGCTTATACAGGTCCTGCCAGTGTTCCAATAAAGGCATTTTTATTTATAAAAAAGACTTTTGTTTCTGTACTTTAATCAATACTTGTGAGAGGATTGGAAGGTGGCCAGTCAGGTTACATTCACCAGGACCCACATATTGAAAAAGTTTGGGAACTGATTCTACAAAATAAACAGGTTTGGGACCTGTTAACCAGAATGCTCTGGAACTGGGGTTTTCCAGATAAGGTATCTTTCTGTAATTTCGATCTTCATACCTTAAAGGGCATATAAAGGCAAAAAAATAAAATCCAATTTTTACTTTCTTTTATGAAAAAGAAACATATCTCCAATATACTTTAATTAAAAAATGTGTACAATTTTTATAAGAAACCTGACTGTATGCAGTGAAATTCTCCCTTCCTTTACTAGGAATTGTCAGATGGTCCCTAACTGCTGAGCAGGGAAACAATTATACTTATGAACAGCAGGGGGAGCCCTAACCTTACTTCCCAGCCATGCAGAACTCAAGCAGCTTTGTTTATGACGATCCCTAAGCAGCCCAGACCACACTGAGCATGTGCACAGTCTTAGTCTTGCAAAGATGTTTAACAAAGTTACAAGATGGTGACCCCCTGTAGCCAACTTTGAAAGCATAAATTAATTGTTTGATTAGGCTTGTGGTGCAGTAAGTTCATGTTTATATTTAGTATACAAAATACAGCATTTCTAGCCTAATTCTATTATAGACTTTACTTCCCCTTTAAGTCTATTAGAAAATCATGTTAACATTAAATAAACCCAAAAGGCCGGTTTCGCTTTTAATAAGGAATAATTATATCTTAGTTGGGATCAAGTACAGGCTACTGTTTTATTATTACAGAATACATTCTAAAGGTTTAAATTATTTGATTAAAATGGAGTCTAAGGGAGACGCCCTTCCCGTATTGCAGAGCTTTTTGGATAACAAGTTTCCGCATAACGGATCCCACAGCTGTAGAATATATATAATGGAAGAAGAAGGGGCGCAACAAACTCACCATCCTCCCTTGCTCTCTCTTGGGTCATCAAGAAGGACCCGTATAATATACAGGAGGCAACTCAGTAACTTCAGTGAACAGTTAAAGACTCTGACTTTCAGACCTGTAGAGAAGACAAAAAGCAATGGGTAAGAATGGAGGAGGGAAAGGGAATACGGAGTATTTTCCATAGAGTTGCATTTTGGAGGTGCAGAGTGGTGGAAGTTCAAGTCATAGGCAGACCCCCAGAGCCGAACATACAGTATATGTAGGAAGGCTGAGGAACACTAGTGAGCAGATTTATTAAGGGTCGAATTGAAAATTTAAATTTGAATTTTCAGATTTTTCTTTATGGTCTAAACTGTCAAATTCAACAAGTGAATTATCTAAATTCAAATCAAATTTTTTATAAAAATTCGAATTCGATTTTCGAGTCTGGCCCTTGAAGAATTCTAATTCGACTATTCGCCATCTAAAACCTCAAGTCAATGGGAGAGGTCCAGTGACCAATTTGAAGATGTGTGCAGTGTGATTTTATCAATCAATACATTTTTCCGAAAAATTCCCGTGTTCCTTTTGAGATGTCGGATTTTCAGATTCAGAATTTTTCCAGCCTCGGGGTATAATAAATACCTAAACATTTGTTGGTTTTTTTCCACAAAAAAATCGGATTTTATGACAAAAAAACACAAATCTTTCGGGTTTTTTGCATTCAGACTTTAATGAATAAAGTGAACCTTGACAACTTTGTAGATAGACTATACAAACTGAACTGAAACCATCTCATGACTTAAAGGAGAACTAAAGCCTAACTAAAGAAATAGGGGAGAAATGTTGTATGTTGGGCTTCTGTACCGGCCCAAGGCAACCACAGCCCTTTAGCAAAAGTAAAGATTAGTGATGGGTGAATAAATTCTCCAGGCCTGCATTCATGACAAATTTACATATTTTACCGATATTGGAGCGCATCAAAATTGTCGCATGCATAAAAATTGACGTGCGTCAAAATTATTCGGACGCCCATTGACCAATACGTTTTATAAGTTTTTTGCCTTTTTGCGATTTTTTTCGCCGTTTCGTAAAAATTTTTGCCGAAACGGGACAGATTCCTCCATCACTGGTAAAGATCTGTGTCTCCAAAGATGCCCCAGTAGCTCCCCATCTTCTTTTCTGCTGATTCACTGCACATGCTCTGTGCTGCTGTCACTTACTGAGCTTAGGGACCCACTCACAATATACAGTACACATAGAATAGAAATGTCACAATATAAGGCTGATTAGTAATTAATACAGATAATTACTACATGGCAGCACAGAAACCAGTGCAATTAGCATCAGAATTGAATAATCAGCAAACCTGTAGCATCAGCTTATATTACAGGGGAAGCTCATTTTCTGCTGGATAATTAATGACGAGCCCTAAGCTTAGCTTCTCAACAGCCAATCAGAGCCCACTGAGCATGTGAGTGTCACAGACACTTTCCAAGATGGTGGCCCCCTGTGACAAGTTTGAAATCCTGGATCATTGCTGCTATTGACAAGCTGAAACTTTAGCCTCGTGCAATAAGGTCACTATATAAAATAAGGCATTTTTTTAGCCACAATAATTATTAGGGTTTAGTTCTCCTTTAAAGAAAGACTTCTATGCTGGGAACAGGTGTAGGATGAAACATTCTATCTGTGTAATTGTTATGGTGCATTTACAGGGCAGGTGGTGACACATGGGCTGCTCTGCTGGTTACACAGGTGAGTGGCTAAATTGAACATTTATCAGGAATAACTGACAGATCAGATCAATTCACTTCCGGTTGGCTAATAGCCATGGGCTTATTGACCTGAAGGAATCTATGGCAGGAAAATGCAGATAAGAGAGGCCGTTGGGTTCATGATGCTCTGACTCTTGTTTGAGCAGATGTTGGCGCAATATAAATACATTTTATTAATAATAATAATAATAATAATGTTTCAAGCAAGAATGGGTCCTGTCTCTCTTTGAATGAATACCTGGAAGTCCGAAGCCCCGGGACAAGGAAGAAATACTTACTCGATCTCTGATTCTTTATAAAAAATAATTTTAGTCGTTCCTTAAACGAGTTTTCATTTACATAACATTCCACATGGACCCTGAAAAAAATAAATAAATAAAAAAAAGAATGTTAGCAATGTGCTCAGTACTGCATTTTCTTTTCTGATGGAAACAGAGGTTATGGGTGGAATTCCCCAATAATAGGCAAAAGGCAGTAACCATCAAATAAAATCTCATGAAGAATCAGTTTATGTCAAGGGCTAAGTTTACCCAATCAGCAGTTAGGTCACTTGTCTAGTGCAGTTAGATTAGTAAAAGCCAACATCTCATTGGTTGCTGAGGGTTAGTATACCTGGGCAATATTTGCTTTATTATTACATTTCATCTACTAATGAGCAGGTTTGAAGATTAGAACCCAAAATGTGCCGTAAACGCAACAACACCCAATTTTCAGACTGCCCCACGGTGTACAGCCATTTATTTCTGACCAATACTAGCACTGGTGATGTCTTAAACTGGTTTTAAAGTGGGAGTAGGTAGTAGTGATGAACTAGTTCACTCGAAAGCCACCACTCTTGTAGCATGTGGAGCAGGAAGATGTGGGTTTGGGTTGGATGTGGCTCTTACAATGGAAACATTTTGCAAATTAGGTGTGGGTTAAAAAGGGGTCGTTCACCTTTGAGTTAAGTTTTAGGGGCACTGTCATGGGAAAAAATGTTTTTTTCAAAACGCATCAGTTAATAGTGCTGCTCCAGCAGAATTCTGCACTGAAATCCAGATTTTTTTATATTCAATTTTGAAATCTGACATGGGGCTAGACATATTGTCAGTTTCCCAGCTGCCCCAGTCATGTGACTTGTGCTCTGATAAACTTCAGTCACTCTTTACTGCTGTACTGCAAGTTGGAGTGATATCAATCCCTCCCTTCCCCCCCCCCCAAAAGCCTAACAACAGTTAACTGTGTAATTTAGAAATAAAAACAACATCAACAACTCCTGACAGAATCCCTTTAAGATTTTAATAGTACATTTGTAAAATTGTAATCCCCCAATTCGGTTGTAAATTAGAATGTGAGATTTATCACACCTCCACCATGGCAGGGAAGGAGGTACTAAACACTGATGTTACAAATTGTAACAACTTCTCCACAGCTTACAGACAGCATGCAGGAACTACATAACCCACAATGCATTGCACTGGGATTTTTCTTTCCTTATTGAAATCACGTGTGCAGGGAATTGTGGGATTTGGAGGATGCAGGCTGAGGACAGATGGCTGCTGATATAAAGTAACAGTAGTCAGACAGCTCAGCAAAGTAGTCAGACAGATAAGCAGGGGGCTAGGTAGGAAACTGTTCCAAACCATTAAAAATCATGAAATGTCTGCATATTTTTAATTGATGTATATTGCAAAGTTGCTTGAAATGATGTTTACTTTTCAAAAAACTTAACTTGTGTTTTTGTGGAGTTCCCCTTTAAATAACCCCCCATTCGAGTAAAAAAATTCACATGAATGCGAAATTTATAAATCTGATAAATCTGCCCATTAGTATGATGTAGAGACTGATATTCTGAGACAATTTGCTATTGGCTTTCATTTTTATTTCATTTTTTATTTCGCTTTTTATTCAGCAGCTCTCCAGTTTGCAATTTCAGCAATCTGGTTGCTAGGGTCCAATTTAATTAGCAACCATGCATTGATTTGAATAAGAGAGTAGAATATGAATAGGAGAGGCCTGAATAGAAAGATTAGTAACAAAAAGTAGCAATAGCAATACGTGTAGCCTTATAGAACATTTGTTTTTAGGTGGGGTCACTGACCCCCACCATTTGAAAGCTGGAAAGAGTCAGAAGAAAAATCTTCATAAATAATGAAGACCGATTGAAAAGTTGCTTAGAATTAGTCAATCTATAACATAATAAAAGTTAACTTTAAGGTGAACCACTGCTTTAAGGTGCTCTGGCAAAGCAGTAAGCACACGGTGCAATGTATATATATTAGGGATGTACCGAATCCAGGATTCGGTTCGGGATTCGGCCTTTTTCAGCAGGATTCGGATTTGGCCGAATCCTTCTTCCCGGCCAAACTGAATTCTAATCCTAATTTGCATATGCAAATTAGGGGCGGGGAGGGAAAACGCATGACTTTTTGTCAGAAAACAAGAAAGTAAAAAATGTTTTCCCCTTCCCACCCCTAATTAACATATGCAAATTAGGGTTTGGATTCGGTTCGGTATTCGGCCGAATCTTTTACGAAGGATTCGGGGGTTCGGCCGAATCCAAAATAGTGGATTCGGTGCATCCCTAATATATATATATACACAGGTATGGGATCCGTTATCTGGAAGCCCATTATCCAGAATGCTCCAAATTACGGAAAGGCCGTCTCCCATAGACTCCATTTTATCAAAATAATCCAAATTTTAAAAAAATATTTCCTTTTTCTCTGTAATAATAAAACAATAGCTTGTACTGGATCCCAACTAAGATATAACTAATCCTTATTGGAGGCAAAACCAGCCTATTGGGTTTATTTCATGTTTATATGATTTTCTAGTAGACAAAATATGAAGATCCAAATTACAGAAAGATCTGTTATCCGAAAACCCCCAGGCCCCAAGCATTCTGGATAACAGGTCCCATACCTGTATGTTTATTTCTATGTATAAAGCCCTGCCTCTTTATAAATCACCACTTTACTCCGCTACAGGCATAAAAAACAAGGGCGCTGCCTGTAATGAAAACACAGCGGCTCTGCAGCACAGAGTAGGGAGCTTGAATAAAACATTAGGAAGACTTTTCAGTGTTTTCTATCCAGTTCCTTGACCCAAAGTGGGAGTTCCGTTTTTAGCAGGGTGACATGACACCCTGTAGAAGCCGTGGAGAGAGGTGGAACCATAAGAAGAGAATGTGGGCACTAATGCAGGCGGCTGTGATTAATCAGTCTAATGAGCGATCCTGGGAATGAATTGGCTGCTGAACAAGCTCCTGGGGAAAGACAAGCCACCCGTCTGATAATGAATTCTGCAATATGTTTATTCAGGGTTGGCTGGTAATTTCATGCTTGAGAGGGACTTAAAAGTACAATTGCAGGCTGGGAACAGAAGGGGCAGTGGAGGAAAAAGGAGATAGAGGGATAGGGGGGCTGAGGAGGAGGAAGGGAACAGAATTAAAGTGGAAAGATAAACAAATAGAAAATGGAAGAAATAGGAGCAAAGTGACACATCTGCCAGACAAACTTTAGAAAGTGAATCAGGGGAAGGTATCCCGGTACTCTCCTGGTGCTGAAGAACTACACCTCCCATAATTCCCTGAAGAGTGCCTGAAATAGACTATGAGTAAAGGAGACTCAACAAAAAAGGAGGGTCATCAATCATGTGTAGGGATGACACCCTTACACATTACAGACAGGCACATCCCTAGTTATATGGATGCCTAAAAGGTCCTTATGGGGACCTTGTGCTTATGTAAACCCTGTAGTTCACACAGTGTACACCAGATGGCACTGTGCCAGAGTATAAAAGGTTTAGGAAAGGTTTAGGAACCATGAGGTCTGGGTCCATTGCTTTAGCCCAACCAAGCAGGCTGAAAGGGAATGGGTAGTGTCGACCATAGGCGCCTTGGCCCTAGTAATTAGACAGCTATACTCGTTTATAGATCACTCTAGGAGTGATAGAGAGGTTATTTAGTTGAGCAGCTCAAGGCTCCTCCGAGGAGATTAGAGGATTAAGATCCCAGGGTATTACTGACCCGGAGTAAGGACTAAAGTGTTGAGATAGGGATGATAGGAGTTCCCCTACTCTGCCACTGGAAGATATCCTGAAAACTGGGCAATACCCCTCACATGCTGTCAACTTACTCTCTGCTGTATATTCCCTAGCCTGTGGGGATTCAGCCTATACGTGCTGTGAGTATACTCTTCCTTTATGCTGCTGTGTATATTCTATGCTCCATTGTGGATCAATGTGCTGAATGATCTATGTGCTATTGTTCAATAAATACAGTTCTTTGTTCAACCCTTAAAGAACTACTGGTGCCCATCATTGTGCTATCGCACCCAGTTACATTTACACTACACCCTGCCTCCACCGCATTGTGAGGGCTTGTCCCTGAGAAAGAGAGCTCATCTGTCCACAAAGGAAAGTAGCTAACACAAAGCAGTTTACTATAGCGCTACACATGTCAAATGATTCAGCGGGACTTATTGGCTTTGCACCTGGTGACCCGATGCCGTAATTGATCTGTCAGTTTTGATCTGTCACCAGAAAATAACTACTGTGCCAATGGGGACCAAAAATTCAACAGGTGCAAAATGTGCTCCAATTCTAGTAATGTGGGGCAACTAGTCAGCAGATCGTATGGACTGCTCTGTTTGAAAGAAAAAATTCATAGGTTGCTAAGGAGTACTAGACCTGGGGCAAACTTTACTTTAATAAAATTATCATTGCTTATCTGGGGCTGCAGAGAAACATCAGTATTCATGTATCTGCTTGTTGTGCATTGAGTTGTGCTGTGTTCTAATTATATGTTTTTTTTTGGTGCAGTCTCTGACTGTCCCATTATCTACCTGCCTGTCCTGAACTGTGCCTGTTCTAAGTGCCCAACATCTACCTGTCTCTTGCTGAACTGTGCCTGATAAAATGCCCTATATATGCCTTCCCTTTGCTAAACTGTGCCCCTCGCTTTGCACCCTAGGCACGTGCCTACTCTGCTTCATACCCCTAGTTGTGGCCCTGGATTTAACTGCCCAACATCGGCCTACTTTTTGCTGAACTGTGTCTGATCTAAATGACCAATATCTGCTAGCCTGTTGTTGAACTGAGCCTGATTTTACTGCCCAATATATGCCTCCCTTTTTGTTAAACTGTATCTGATCTAACTGCCCATTATCTGCCAGCCTCTTGTTAAACTGTGCCTAATGTAACTGCTCAATAATATCTCAATGCTGAACTGTACCTATACCTGACTGTCCCACTATCTGTCCGCCTCATGCTTGATTGTCTGATTGTCCTGCTATCTCCTGTTTGTTACTGAATGGTGATTGGCCCAAACTTTGCCAGTTTTCAGAACCACTCTGGATGTTCCGCTTAGCTGTCTTGCATGACTAGTAGTGGTAGTAGTAGTAGTGACAGAGGTCTGGATCATACCAGTAGTAAGGCAAGTGTACATTGTGTTGAGACTGGGTGAAACTTTCTGAAACCATTGAGGACAATATAATGTCTCCTTGCAAGAGAACGATTTTTTATTGACAACATTACACAGCATAATCCCAAGGCGAACAAAGTTTCGCCTTGAGCCTCCTTGATTTAACCTCCTAGGGTTCCATGTTTCTTTGAAAACGTTTTACATACACAACATTTTCAGGCACCATAATGTAATTCATGCTTGGAGAGAAAACTTAATTATTACACTAAGTCCATGGTTGACCAAATAGAAATGGTACCATTAAGAACTTGGCTCTACCATACTCTTTTCATCCATACAAGGTCTTATTTTGTGCCCACACATTTCATCCTTTCAAAGATTTTTTTTTATTTGGTAGAGATTACGATTTACACTTTTCCCTTCTATTCAACCCAGTTTTTGAAAGCCCAACAAGGAGAGTTCTGACTATGCGTTATATTTCTGTCACAGATCCCAGCCCACAAACACCACAGTTCTGTACCCTGTTCCTTTCATAATCTCTGCTCTAAAGGGGAGCTAAAACATTTTTTATGAACACCACCTTCTACTAAGCCATATCATTCCAAACATAATCACTGTGTGGCATAGAAACATTTACATCTATCTGGGAAGGTTTGTCTTTACTTGGGTGACCACAGAACCTATACCTATACTCTGCTTATACTGCTAAGTTGTCCATTTTTAAGTAGATTGACTGTATGAAAAAATACAAGTAATGAGGTTTGGGGTGTGTCAGGGAGCCGGGAGCTCCCTCCAGGGAGGTAGTCAGGATCAAGGAGGAAGCCCACTGTGGGATCAAGGTCGCTGTATCCAAAGGGTTAATCAAACGGATTATCAGTGTCCAGGCAAGAGTTCAAAGGCAGGCAGGAAAACAAGCGAAGTCCAAAGTCCAGGCAACAATCAGAAGCAAGATACAGTCTTAAACTAGTACACAGGATACCCAGGAAACATGCAGGAAATGAATCCTATACTTGGGCGCCATTCAGGTCTCTTGGTAGCGTTTAAATATTTGAATTTGGCACCAACGTGACGTCACTGGCGTCCTTGCGCCGACGTCGACGCGTTGGCCCATTTTGGAAGCGACGCCGGCAGTGAAGGACGCACCGCCCAGAGCTCCTGGAACTGCTCCAGGCGGCGATCGTGACAGGGTGACGTTCAAAACCAATTTAATGGCATCAAATTTTGGGTCTGTCTTTGTCCTAACAACATATAATTCATAAGGAGTAGGGTTGGTGGGCATCACTATATAAGGAGAAATTATACTTATAAACTTTGTTTGTTACTTTACCAATTTTGTTGATCAAGAAAGGGTTTCAAAGAGAACTTCCAAAGATTCCTTATATCTAAACAGTCTAGGCAAGGTAACTTCTAATATCCTCATATAGTACTACTGGGGGTACTTTATTTATTATAAATACACAAATTTCAGTGAGTCATGTGACAGAAATGACATCAGAACTCACCGTTTATAACTGATGACATCAGAACTCACTGTTTCTAAGTATATAATTTACAAGATATTCATGGCTTTTGTGTATTATATATCTATAAATCTCATTACATCTTTGGCCTCTTAGCTGTGCATTCACCTAGAAAAATTCCCTCCCTCCTGATATTTGATCGGGACTTGTTCTGATATTGATTTGGCTCGGCTGAAAATCCCACCAATCAGTGACTGTGCAGAGAGCCCATCTGTGATACTAACCAGGCTATGTTTGTACATTTAGTATACTGTACCTCTCAACATTTGTAAGTCAAAAAATGTTGACAATCTGGGCATAACCATAATAAACCTGAAATCCCATACACTTTGTGGTAAACTCTTCCTTTTAAAGGTCTATTTGACTGGGGACTGGAGGGGTTCGACTTGATGGACTTTGGTCTTTTTTTTCACCCCAGTTTAACTATGGACTATACCAACTAAACCAGTAATTTTGGTGTAATTCAACCACTTTAAAGGAAAGCTATACCGCTGAACAATGTAGGTCTCTATAAAAAGATATTGCATAAACCAGCTCATATGTATAACCCAATTTCATAACAATTTACTTTTTTAGTAGTATGTGCCATTGGGTAATCAAAAATCGAAAATTGCCATTTTGAGTAATAAGGGCCGTCCCCTGGGACCATACCGTGCACACAAAGGACACACACATGTTAGGTCACATGAGCCAATTAACAGCCAGAGTTCTGTCTTTTACTCTCACACTACTTACTGTTACAGTTAGAGCTGCAGTATTTCTGGTCAGGTGATCTCTGGGGGGGGCATAGAATAATATATAAAAGGGCAATATTTACTGATATTTATATTCCTGTTTGGTAAGATTCTTTACTAGGCCACTTAATAATACGTTTTCATTCTGGGATTATAGTTTTCTTTTAAAGGGGTGGTTCACCTTTAAGTTGACTTTTAGTATGCTATACGGTAGTCTAAGCAACTTTTCAATTGGTCTTCATAATTTATTTATTATAGTTTTTACATTATTTGCTTTCTTCTTACTGCTCTTTCTAGCTTTCACAGGAGGGTCACTGACCCCCATCTAAAAAACAAATGCTCTATGAATCTACAAATGTATTGTTATTGCTATTTTTTATTATTCATCTTTTTATTCAGGCCTCTCCTATTCCTATTCCAGTCTCTTATTCAAATCAATGCATGGTTGCTAGGGTAATTTGGACGCTAGCAACCAGATAGCCGAAACTGCAAACTGGAGAGCTACTGAATAAAAATCTAAATAACTCAAAAACCACAAATAATAAAAATGAAAACCAATTACGAATTGTCTCAGAATATCACTCTCTACATCATACTAACAGTTCATTTGAAGGTGAACAACCCCTTTAATTTTTCTGTCCATCTTTCAGGATATTCCCTGTGTATTAGTCAAGGCCTTTCCACTACAACACACTCTTTATACTGTAACCGTCATTATCAATACATTTTACCACATTCTGACACATGGCTAATCAAAGGAAGAGCATTTTGTCGCCACTTACCCAGAATCCACGGTCGGCCCAGGGAAATTCACTCCCCCAAAGAACTTTAGATCCACCATGTTCTTACTTCAGTCTTCCACTTTCAACATATTAGAAATATATCTCTGTCTTGGTTTGAGACCTACAGCTTTCACTTGTATCAGACCCACATGTATCCTGACACTAATGGTGTCCCAACGCCACCGTCTCCGTCCCCGCCAAAATTTGAACCCCCTGGTTTCTTAGAAACAACTTTCAGTTCCTTCTTTACATAAAAGCAAAATAAAATAAGTCTTATTGGAAAGGAGCACAAGAACATACGTACAGAACAAGAAAGCTTTTTCCTGGCAAATGAAGAGAAGAGAAGAAAATTAACGGCTTGTTAGCAATTTGGCTTCTCTTTTATTCCCTCCCACATTGTGTAATAGGCTTAAATCCCCTCTTTTTTTTTTTTTTCTAACGATGCCACCTCGTTAGGATGACAGAGACCATAGCAGGGACACTGATGCTTAAGGGGGGTTGCCATGACAATCTGGGCCTGCACAGGAGGCCAGCCCCTGGTACTTCTCTAAATATAGGGATTGAATAGCACAGGATGGGAAATCATGTTAGAAATACATTAAAGGGCTCAACAGATGTTATTTCAAGCTGACCGTGACAGGTTGCTCTGATAACCCAAATAATGACTTTTTTTCCCCCTATAAGCGGGCTCATTATATCCAAGTGTAGAACCCACTCACCTTTCAATGTAGCTATTGACTTGCTCAGTATTTGAACTCAGCGCTAAATTGTCAAATGGAAAGATGGAGCGAGGAGCAAGCAGACCTCTGCTGTCATTGATGGGAAATTTAAGCCGGCATATACTGTATCTCCAGGGGACATGTAGTTGGGATATGAGAAATGTGGGTTGGATACAAGGGCAACTGTATATCTCTAGCCAAGACAGAGATATATCTCTAATATGCCTTAACTGGATCATTACAGAACATTAGTTGTACGTGGAGTGGGGGATATCAAGTATAGTAGGGCAAATAGGTGACAGTAGGGCAAGATGTTGACAGTTACACTTTATATCACTGTTCGTAGTTTGAGGCCACCGTCAGGAATCATTGGGCACCATACTACTAAGATATGATGGTCCTCCCCCCAAGAGATCACAACTGGTAATATCTGAGCCCTTCAGTAGTGGACCCTGCCAGCAAATAGAATGGGACCCAAATAACAAAAACAGCCTGTTCACGTACAACCACACACCTGACCCACCCAGTGACAAATCATTGTGCTGAAGCCCTGCTGCAAATGCCCCGCCCCCCTATGGCCCACTAATTGCATTTTTACATCTTTTGGGGCCCTCTGCCACAGCGCCCCTGACTGCACTACCCCCTGACCACCCCTGATGCTGACCCTAGAGGCCATTCAAAGCTACTTCAGTACAGATGACATACAAATGGAATGCCTACAAAATGCCTACTTTATTCAAACAATGGAGGCTCACAAGGTGTCTTTCCTTTGCTCCAGTTCCGGTCAAAACGAACATTTCTCCGAATGGTCCCATGTAGGCTGTAGAGCAATGGCTCCCAAATTGTGATGCTAGCCCCCTGCTTAGGTTGGGGGGGGGGCTGGAGCAGTGGTAAGGACTTAACCTGAAGTCCAGTTAGATTGATATTTGAGGAGAATGCCTATAGGCAGAGAATAAATGAGCAGTTAGGGAGACTCTACTGCTCCAAAAGGAGGCCGGTGACTATATGCTCATATAATTATTCATTCTCTATTGAAAAGCCTTTTATTGGTAGCCTTCCTTAACAACTTACCTAAAGCCCAGCTTAAAGGTCATTTAGGGTGTAATTCGAGTAGAATGCCTAGTTGCAGTGCTCTCCTAGATTTACCTAAAGCCCAGGGGCGAACTTGGGGCTGCTGCCGCCTGAAACACCGGCCCGGATGTCGCCCCCTCTCCCGCTCCATGCTTAAAACTTCAGAGTCAGAGCGGGTCAAAGGGGGGGCTGTATTACTAGTGTAATGAGCACTATAGCACTTTCTGCACTAGCGGAGTGGAATCAGGGGCGTAACTACAGAGGAAGCAGACCCTGCGGCTGCAGGGGGGCCCAGGATGTACATTGGGCCCCATGATGAGCAATTTCAACATATATTGGTAAAACAGGACAAACACTGGATATGTTGGGGGCCCTAAAATTAATTTGCTGTGGGGCCCTGTAACATCTAGTTACGCCACTGAGTGGAATATCCAGGTTAAAACCCAGAAATTCGGTTCTTAATGTTACAAGATGTGGCTATTTCCGACCCGTTGTAACTGGCCGCTTACTACCGCCTGAGCCAAGGTTCTCACCTTCGCCTCATGGCAGGAGCGGCCCTGAATACGTTCACTTCATTGGTGGAAGTGTTTGTATTAAGCCTGATCAGAACAAGCACCAGCGTTCCTTTAGGGCTGCACATCAAACACGGATGTATTCTACAAACTGAACTCCCTTCTGTGCAGCCATGAAGAATTCATCTTAATTAGCTGCTAATGAGCATGAAGCATTGGGATTAGCATATTAGAGGATTGGGGCGGCTTCGCTAATTTAATCTTATCCATCTATGGGGAAGTGCTGTCGATCAGGAAGCAGGTCTAGGCCGGCAGGGGCTCATGAGGGCCGGGGCCCACAGTATTTTTTCCTGGTGTCCCGCCAGCCCAGTCCGACCCTGTCCAGAGGTTTTCTGTTTTACCAATATATATATTGAAATAGCTCATTATTTAGGGCCTCATGGGGCCCTCTATACCTTCTGTGCCCCTCTGCAGCAGGTAGGCGGTTCTCTGGGTTTGCGGGTCGCGGGTCAGGTCGCAGGTCTTCTCAATAGTGAGTTTAACTCCTTTTTTTCTGATCACGTCTACTCAGGTCGGGTAGCGGGTCCAAGGGGGCAAGTATGTGGGTTGCGGGTCAAATTGGTTCCACGCAGGACTCTAGCCCATGAACTGCCCCTTAGAGTTAAAGGAACAGTAACGTCAAAAAATAAAAGTGTTTTAAAGTAATGAAAATATAATGAAGTGTTGCTGTGCACTGGTAAAACTGATGTGTTTGCTTCAGAAACACTACTATTATTTATATAAATAAGCTGCTGTGTAACAATGGGGGCAGCCATTCAAAGGAGAAAAGGCTCAGGTTACACTGCAGATAGCAAATAAGCTCTGTCTATCTAATAGTGTTATCTGTTATCCATTAGTTAACCTGTGCCATTTAGCCGTTTTTCAATTTCCGCCATTGCTCCACAGCAGCTTGTTTATATGAACTATAGTAGTGTTTCTGAAGCAAACACATCAGTTTTACCAGTGCAGGGCAACACTACATGATATTTTCATTACTTTAAAACACTTACATTTATTGGTATTACTGTTCCTTTAAGGAACCCTCCCTGTGCTGATTGGGGAATGCCCTTTCCTCCAGCTTCAGCAGATCTCTTCCACTACAGAAACAATCTGGTTGTTGTACCTAAACCTAATGATATACATTGTATTTGCCTTTCTACTCATGGATGACTCCATTCTCTTGTTTTAGAATATAGAAGTCAAAGCAGCATCCTCTAGAGCAGTAGTCCCCAACCAGTAGTTCATGAGCAACATGTTGCTCACCAACCCCTTGGATGTTGCTCCCAGTGGCCTCAAAGCAGGTGATTATATTTGAATTCCAGGCTTGGAGGCAAGTTTTGGTTGTATAAAAACCAGGTGCACTGCCAAACAGAGTCTCAATCTAGGTTGACAATCCACATAGGGGCTACCAAATGGTCAATCACAGCCCTTATTTAGCACCCCAAGAACATTTTCATGCTAGTGTTGCTCCCCAACTCCTTTTACTTCTGAATGTTGCTCATGGGTCCAAAAGGTTGGGGATCCCTGCTCTAGAGAATATTACTGCAATCAGGGGGATATATTGTTGCAACCATGGACCCCTCCCATTAAGGCATCTTTCTAGGGCCACACACCCCAAATCAGGATTCAGAGCTAATCCAATCACTCATATAAAGTGTTGCGCCTGGTGTAGATATTGCTGTGACTTTTTAGACATTTAAATCAAGAAGTTCATGGAAAAAAAAAAAAAAAGCAGCTATTTTTGGTGATGGGATTTTAATTTGAATCTCTGGTAAACATCCTCGCCTCCTTCTGTCCAAAACAAATGTAGCTGTTCATCTCCGATAAAACGTAAATAAAGCACAGATGTCTGTCGCCCAGACCCAGCCGCTTTCATGTGCTCCGAGATACTAAACAAATATGGGAGCGCAGTCGGCAGGGATTGCTTTACAACATGTGAGATAAGGATTCCAGCTTTACAGAATATTGCGGAGCAAACAGAGGAGTGGGATTTACACAATAAGCGGCTAATGGATTTAGGGACCTACTTGCCACTTGCCTCCCCCCACAGCCCATAAACTGTCACTTGACTTGACAGAGTGTGAATTTATGATAAAGAACTTGACTCGAATTGTCTGATGAAAGAAGTTTAATTCTAAGCAACTTCCTGATATCAATTCATTCCTCATTCTAATTGCTTTTATAATGATTTCTTAATTACAAGGATTGTTATTCCCGTTCAGTTCTCTGGGTCTGACTTTTGAAACAAATTACATTTTCTTCCATTCATTTTAAGTTCCCCTTTAAAGGGTTGGTTCACCTTTAAATAACATTTTAGTGTGTTATAGAATGGCTAATTCTAAGCAAATGTTCAACTGGCCTTCATTTTTCCTTTTTTTTTATAGTTTTTGAATGATTTGCCTTCTTCTTCTGACCCCATCTAAAAAACAAATGCTCTGTAAGACTACAATGTATCTTTCAACTCATTCCTCTCCTGTTCATATTCCAGTCTCCTATTCAAATCAGTGCATGGTTGCTAGGCAGTGGCGAAACTACCGGGGGAGCAGGGGGTGCGAGTGGGTCAGGGCTCGCACCCCCTCAGGGCCCCCTGGCAGCTAGCGTACCACTGAAATCCGGCCCGAAAATCTCGTACAGAGAGGGGCAGGGGGCCCGGCTGTGCGTCCCGCTCCACGGCCCGTCCCCCTCTAGTTACGTTACTGTTGCTAGGGTAATTTTGGATCTTTAATCTGTAAGTCTCAGTTCTCCCAAGAGACCTGCTTAAATAGTTACCATTGTGTCTTTCCTTATCTTAAATTGTTACAAATATATCTAGGTGCAGCTACCAATTATTCTGGCCTCTCTGCCAGAAGCCTCTTATTTAATTAAGTTTCAGAAATCTTTTTCTGGCTGTTCAGTGCAGGAGATCAAAGAGAATGTCATTTCAGTAACAATCCGGGACTGCGGTCTGAGCTGAGCCACGAAAAATTGGGAGGTACGATAAATGTAAAGAATAAGCTAAGCCGGCATTCTGTCAATGATGGTTGTCAGGGTGGGAGGGGGTGCTGCAAGTTTTAGGGCACAGGCTCATCCCTACGTTTAGTCCTCAGCTGGGGCCCAATTTCCTGTATCCCTAGACCTGCTCTGCCCCTGCCTTGATCCACACCCGATGGTGCCGGCTCCACAGAGAAGCTTGAAGAAACAATAATGTGATGAGGCCCATAATGCATATATAACTTTATAGGAACCAATTGTGTCTGGAAAATGAGAAACACCAAATCTACGTTGTCTATTATTCTCTTAATTGTTCTATTTAATATCAGCCATGAGCCCCAGGAGGACAGGATGCCTAAACCTGAGATTTCCATGGAAACCCTACTGGCAGATCTCCCAGGCTCTGTATTATCTAGCTGGCAGCAGGAGTTAATATTGATTTGTGCTCTTTCCTTTGATAAAAGGTAATCATAGGCACCAGAGGAAAGGAACAAGAGGTCAAGCTCTTGCTTAATATGCCTCCTTGTCCTACTGGAACACTCTCTAAGGAATCCCCAGACAGCCCTTTTCATTTTAATGGAGTCTCGCCAGTTGATAAATAGGCTTGCAGTCTCGCATAGGCTTGCACTCCATCCAGTACAAAAGGTCAGAGAACGTGAAATTCCTCTGTCCCTGGACTTCAGATGAAAGGGTAATGGTGTGAGGAATACTGATATCCCTCCAAGGACTGGTCCAGACACACCAGAAAGTTAATGAAGGTATTTCTATACCGGGCTCTGCCATTCCTGAGAATGACCGTGGAAAGTGCCGAAAGTAGGTGCAATACCTTAATTATACAGGGCTCCAGACTGCCTTATTTCTAACGGTGAACATGGGTTGTGGCTTAAAATAATGGGCAAATTCAGTAATCTCTATTCTTGCCTGGCAAATAACCAACCTTTGCTGTCGGCTAGACTCGGAAGCCCACAGATAGTTCCCTTACTGAACAGTACAAGCATTAGTTAATGAAAGGAGTTATATAAGGACACTCTATATTGAGCACACACCCCGCTAATCAGTTTTGGGGTAAATGGGGACTTTTTATAAGGAGTAATGAGGTTTATAGGACCTCAAAAAGCTGAAACTGAAAGGAACTTTTGAGCCATCAAACTAGCTACTAGAAGACCAAGTCAAACCAAGTAGAACCACAATCTGGAACTGGTGAACTAAATAATGGGCTCATGATAACTGGGGGGCAGTTGAATTGTTACCCCAACATGATGGCTGCCTTCTAAGGTTCCATTGAATTAGCAGTTGTGATGATAACTTATTCATAATGGCAGTATTTCTCCCTAGATGAGAACAGAAGGCAAATCCATTTTTTCCAGCATCTCTGGAGGATCAGTATGGTGAGGAGATCTCAACCTCTGGGTTGAGACTCAATAAATGACCCTTATTAATGCAATGCAATTTTCTTCTATAACACATGTATTTCATTTGTTGACAAGAATAATTAACAGGAGATACGTTATTAAACTTAAATGAAACAAGTGTTCATGTCTAGCTTAATCTTCTGGGTAGGCATTATAGATACTTTATTAATAACAGGGTGTTTTTTGATACTAAAAAAAGGCAAAGGACTATCCACCAATATTGTCAACCATGCCTCGACAACAAGAACAATCTGTAGACTGTTTCCTTGTTGGCCATATCCATCCAGTTAGTTCCAGAGCAGTTCATAGCTTGATGACCAGTCTCACTGAGACTTCCAGGAGATCAGCCTTGGTGACATGTCCTAGCAAGTCTCCTGTCTCAGACCAACACCCCATTTCTAATAGGGGCAATGAAAGTGTTGGAAACTTAAAATAGGGAATAAAGTTTGTGTGATAACTTTATGAGCATGAAGATCTAATGATGATGAGGTGGCTGTCTCATGTTGATCTAGGAGACTGGCTCAGAAGCTAAGGAAGCCTACAGAGGGTTCATCAATTATTAGTGAAGAAGAAGGCTGTCTCTGTCTTTTTTGCAGGTGCACAAGAGACTTTCTTAGTAATTAACTTGTAATAGAAGATATTATTGATCATTAGAAGTTGGAAAAGCACTAGGGGGTTTCTTAACTAATTAGAAAGTGATGATGGTATCACATAATTAGCCTTTTTACACAAAAACACTTGTTTTGCACCCTGGTTTGGAGGCATACTTATATCCATTTGTATAACACCATTAAGGTTTAAACGCTGGCGTGTATTAAATTGGTTTGGTGGCTCTTCAACAACCACAGAAACCCTCAAATGCCAGACAACATTGGATTTATATAATGTTATATGGTACTTTAGGAGTATTGTATAGAAATGTTATTGTAAAATTGCACTCTTTAACACTATAGACTGGGGTATAACATAAAAAACATATTTCTGTGGTAGCTGTTGTGGAATTATTAGGCAAGAGCCCATCTGTAACATTCTTGAAAAACAAATGCTGCATTGTGGGTCAAAAACACAGCAGTTTGCATCTGTGAATTGAACCATGCAGTGCAATTGTAAAGTAGGCTTACATTATCTGTGTATAAATATACTGTAGAAGCTGCCCATGCAATCAGCTATTGACTGAGTACCTGAGCCCCACCAGAACTGCCACCAGCAGTCAACCAACTGACCACTAGCATGTGTATTTGCACTAAGGTTGCCACCCAGCCAGCATTTGACAGTCCCAGGCAGTAATTCATCAGCTAGGGCCAGAATTACAAATTTACTGGCAATATAATAACTGGGAAATGTGGAAATATCCCACAAATCCCTCCCTTCCCTGACCTTTTTGATTCTAGATCACTTCTTATAAGGAAAGGCCGTCCATTTCCAACCGGCCTACTCGTCCTTTTCTCTGCCGACCCCATCACTTTCCCCACCCTCAAGTGTCATTCCCAACGGCCCCCCTCCCGAAAGACTGATATTGTTTCAGAAAAAAGACAGCAACCCCTAATATGCATGCATGCACACCTAATCTACCACCTCCCAACTAGGGTTGCTACCTTTTCTGGAAAGAAATACCGGCCTTCCTATATATTTATCTTTTCTCCCTATTAATAACTCTGATATCAACCATAATTTTTACCAGCCAGGCCGGTAAAATACCAGCCAGGTGGCAACCCTACTCAGGCCTGGATTTGTGGAGAGGTCACCAAGGCCCAGGCCTAGGGCAGCAGGATTTTAGCAGGCAGCATGAAGCCCAACTACACCCGCTTTAGTTCCAAAGCTCTGGGGCTGATCATGAGACATATAGACAATAGTTTTTTAAAATTTTCCATACGCCAGTCCGCAGTGCTCCTGACCTGATGATGAAAATTTGTGAATGTGCACAAAGGAGGGGGAGGGAACAATGACCGCCTTGTAAATCCGGCCCTGACCCTACTCCCAACTCAACTCCAACCTTCATTGACGTTCTGCCTCTAGGGTTGCTAACTGACCATTGCTTGGCCTTGAGTTTCTCGTCACCCCTCCCTTCCGCTCCTTCGCCCTTCCCACTTGCATAATATATTTCCCTCACAGCCCAGTTACCGGTGCTACACAATGAGTTGGGCGGGTCAGGGTAGTAAATAAGCGGTGACAGGTGGCTGAGTTAGTAACTGCAGAAGGGTCTGGTTAAGCAGCCAGAAGAGGTACATGCTTATTGCTCCCCACTGTTGCATCCAATGTTCCTTCTAAAGGTGGCCATACACGGACAGATAAAGCTGCCGATATCGGTCGTTTGGACCGATTTGACAGCTTATCTGCCCGTGTATGGGGGCTTCCGACGGGTCATCCCGATAGATATCTGGCCACGATATCGATCGGGAAGGTTGGATTTTTACCCGACCGACCCGTCGGAGCCGCTTGGCGCATCGTAATTCGATCGTTCGGCCATACGGCCGAATGCTCGAATTACCCCGATATAGCCACGCAGTTTAGTGGCATATCGGGGAATGATCCGCTCGTTTGGTGATGTCGCCAAACGAGCCGATCTTTAAGTCTATGGCCACCTTAAGGCAGGGGTCCCCAACCTGTTTTGGCCCGGTGACCGGGCCGGGGGGGTCAGGAGGGGGCCGGGAGAGCCTCGGGAGGGGGTCGGTGGACCATATTAATTGTCCCCTAGGCTTGGCAGCCAAGTTGAAGACTGTCCACTGCCGGTACTCGTGCACACACACACAAATTTTGAGGCTAGCGCACGCAACAAATTTTGGTAAGCACAAAGAATGTTGTGTGAATTTATTTTGTGTACATAGCCGAGAAGGAATTAGAGGGATCCTTGGTTGCATCCTAGGAACATACCTCTTCTTCTTACCCCTCATTGTGGCCCTGCACCTGACTTGCATTTAACTGAGCTTTTCCAAGTATCCCATTGGGCTAGTCTGACACTTGCATACAATAAACCTTCTGATGCTTTATTCAACAGTCCATCCTTAATAAATCACAACAGCATGCCTTAAATAATAAGAAATGATCTGCAAAATTTCTCATGTGTGAGATGCACTGATAAAAAAAAACAGTTGACATTTTGGAGTTAAGAAAGAACTTTTTTGCCCATCTGACGTTACTTGAAGAGCTTTTTCCTTCCTATTTTTGGATCAGCTAGAAGTTGGGTAGGACTTGGTCAAAGGGCAAGCGTCTCTTTTCAGTAACTATAGTATATAAGCAGATATGGAAGTTACTGGGATGACCATTAAGATGATGTGCCCAACTGCAGTTACCCCGTATCGACCATCAGCAAAATTTGTCTTTAGGCGCACCTATTACAGAGGAGGAGGTAGAACAGGTAATCAAAAAGCTTAAAAATAATAAGGTCCTGATGGATATACGGCTAAGTTTTATAAACATTTTTCAACGTTGTTGATCGCTCATCTAGTAGCGGCCTTTAATGACATTATGCAGGGGGCAGCCCTTCCCCAGGAAATGATGGAAGCTATTGTATCCCCTA
This sequence comes from Xenopus petersii, assembly GCA_038501925.1. NCBI lineage: Eukaryota > Metazoa > Chordata > Amphibia > Anura > Pipidae > Xenopus > Xenopus petersii. The sequence continues at coordinate 146,553,435 of CM076676.1, forward strand.
TACCGAAACCCCACATTTAAAATTTAACACTTCTATATTAGCAGCTAGGTTAGCATCATTTTTACCGCATTTGATACATCCTGATCAAACAGGGTTTATTACCACACGTAATGCGGCCGATAACATTCGGAGGATCACCAATGTTGTCCCCGCGTGTTAATAAAACTAAAGAGCCGTTATTACTAGTTAGCCTCGATATTCAGAAAGCTTTTGATTCTGTGCAATGGTCATATATGTATGCGGTTTTACAAAAATTTGGAATAACTGGGAAATTTTTACAAGCAATTCAACGAGTCTATTCTAATCCTACTGCTCGTACTAAGGTTAGAGGTCATCTGTTGGAACGGTTTCCTATTTGCAATGGTACACGCCAGGGGTGTCCCTTGTCACCGCTCTTATTTGCGTTGGTAATGGAACCATTGGTGCAAATGATTCGATCACATGCTAACATATCTGGTTATCGCTGGAAAGGTGGTAAGGAATACACAATCAGTTTGTATGCGGATGACCTATTGCTGACATTATCTAGGCCGTTAACGGCTCTCCCTACTCTTTTTGCACTCTTGTCTCAATATTATAGCTATTCTGGTTTGAAAGTAAACCCACATAAGTCTGAAATGATGGGTCTTAATATGTCTGACTCTACACTCCAGTTAATACACTTAAACTTCCACTTAATATTATGTTCTAACAGTATTAAATATCTACGAGTTCTAATTGCCCCACGGTACTCACAATTTTATAAAGTTAACTATCAGCCTTTAATCAGGCATTTGCTGAAGTTATTGGAATGTTGGAAACGCTACTCAATTTCATGGCTAGGCCGCATATGTGCAATTAAAATGACTTGGCTCCCGAAAATTGCTTTATTATTTTGGGGTTTTGCCACTTGCTGTCCCATTGAAAGATATTGCGTATTTGCAGAAGCAATTATTGTCTTATATTTGGTACAATAAGAAACCTAGGGTGTCAAGTCAGGTGCTATATCATAAACCAATACTTGGAGGTTTAGGGGCCCCACATTTACTGCTTTATTATAAGGCTGCATAGATCGGCCAGTTAGTCAAATGGCAATTTCCATCGACTACTACGATATGGGTTGAGATGGAGGCTCAGGATTGTTATCCCTTAACGACTAACAATCTTTTGTGGGCTGATCGTAGGGACAGAAATAAGTTTGGGATTCATAATTTGGTTGTACAACATTCTCTGCGGATTTGGGATGCCTGTAAATACCGTTATTTATTGTGTAAACCTGTCTCTTTACAACAAACTATTGTGGGTAATCCTTCTTTTGCACCAGGGCTGCAAGCTCAGCTTTTTGAAAAAATGGACGCGAAATGGCTTATGCACGATACGTTCTCTTTTGGGTCCTTATCACATGAAATCTTTTCAATTGTTGCAGTTGACATATGATTTTCCGGATTCTGAAGTTTATGTTTATGCTCAAGTCCGACATTTTGTTCAGGGTCTTCTACCCAATGTGACGTCTCAGGACAACACCATTTTTGAAGCATTATGCAAAATTTCTCCACTTACTAGAGGTATGATTTCCATACTTTATACCCAGATGCTCTCAATCACTTTTAAGGCTAACCCAGCTTACTGCACCACCTGGGAACGAGATATACCGATACAGCTTCCTAGCAATGGATGGAATAAAATTTGGATGGCTACTAAGAAAGTGTCTGAGAATGTGGCGCTTAAAGAACTTTCATATAAGCTCATGACCAGATGGTATATGACGCCTCAAAGAAAACATTGAATTTCACAGCTGCATTCCCCTCTTTGTTTTCATGGTTGCGATGTTATTGGCTCCTTAATTCATATATGGTGGACTTGTCCCAAGGCGCAACATCATTGGCATGCAGTACATGTTTTAATACAGGAACTCTGTTCAGTGAAATTTCCGTTTAATCCCTGGGAATTGGTGCATAATCTTCCAATTGTATTGCTCAATAGGTCAGCTAGACATTTAACAAAACATATTCTCTCGGCTGCTAAGTGGACCCTGGCAATCAACTGGTTATCTCCAGAAATACCGTTTGCACAAAATTAATGCAATTTGCATAATGGAAGAGCTTACTGCTCGTATACAAGATAATCTGGATAATTTTACAGAAATTTGGGCACCCTGGAAAATGTATATAATTACACAACAGCTCGCCTTCCAATAATATCGTGGAGCTATAGTGGGTAGCATTTTGGGCTATGCTTTACCTATATACTGTCTGGAGTGGGGGATCTCTCTTCTTCTCTTTCTTTTCTTTTCTTGCTTCTCTTCTTTTCTTTTCTTTTTATCTTTTCTTTCTTTTTTCTTTTTTTATTGTTATCCGGTTCAGTAATCAATATTTGAGCTATATTACAATTCGGTGCACTATATAAGTATCTGTAATGATGCGATTATACAATTGTATGCAACATTTGAGTCGTATTGCATTTAGACATAATGTTTAAACATCTGCGATGGAGATATTGTATAATTGTGAGAGTATGTTTTTTTATTATGTGAACTGGAAGTAAAATAAAAAACTTTTGAGTGAAAAAAAAGATGATGTGTAATATTAAATACATCTCCATACTTGTACAACCATACATCTTTCCCCAATGTGTTTGGTGGATTTATTCCTCTGTTGGAGGTTATCCACCATTAGAAGCCTTTTTTTATACCAGTCGAGTAGAATTAAGGCCTGGCCAATTAAAAAATGGCCTTATTAATTAATTTGTCTCTGTTTCTGTAAGGCAATCATACTTTCCAAGACACAGACTTGCAGATAACAAGCTCTCTTCCCATTTGAGCATCAAGCTGGTATAAAGCTAACTAGCTTCTTGCATGGCAGGTCACACTGAATGCTGCCTGTCTACATCCGCAGTTTGCCAAGGGATTACAAAAAGGAAATTGCTCATTATTTGTCTACATACAATCTGCAGGCTTTCAATTACAGATCAGAAATATAAAACCATTTACTCATGTGCACGAATACATCAGGGCCATCCATGTATTGACTCCTGGGCCTGAAATCAAACAATCTTTCCACCAATATCTGCATTTATATCTAGATTTACACATTTCTGTGGGATCCCAGTAATATCTGTGTATTTATACTTCTCCTTTCTATTACAGTTATACACAGTGCAGCTCCTCTGGGGAGGGATCCAGTAATATCTGTGTATTTATACAGCTCCTTTCTATTACAGTTATACACAGTGCAGCTCCTCTGGGGAGGGATCCCAGTAATATCTGTGTATTTATACAACTCCTTTCTATTACAGTTATACACAGTGCAGCTCCTCTGGGGAGGGATCCCAGTAATATCTGTGTATTTATACAACTCCTTTCTATTACAGTTATACACAGTGCAGCTCCTCTGGGGAGGGATCCAGTAATATCTGTGTATTTATACAGCTCCTTTCTATTACAGTTATACACAGTGCAGCTCCTCTGGGGAGGGATCCAGTAATATCTGTGTATTTATACAGCTCCTTTCTATTACAGTTATACACAGTGCAGCTCCTCTGGGGAGGGATCCCAGTAATATCTGTGTATTTATACAACTTCTTTCTATTACAGTTATACACAGTGCAGCTCCTCTGGGGAGGGATCCAGTAATATCTGTGTATTTATACAGCTCCTTTCTATTACAGTTATACACAGTGCAGCTCCTCTGGGGAGGGATCCAGTAATATCTGTGTATTTATACAGTTCCTTTCTATTACAGTTATACACAGTGCAGCTCCTCTGGGGAGGGATCCAGTAATATCTGTGTATTTATACCCTCTTATCTATTAACATAGTAAGGTTGAAAAAAAGACACATCATGCAGCCTTTAACTCTATTTTAACATGCCTATTGATCCAGTTATACACAGAGCATAGTATATAACTGCTCCCTTCCTCTGCCACCAGTGAGACCTAAATAAGTGACTGGAGAAAGGGCCCAGTCTGAGAGATTTGGAGTTAATACTTGTTTCTGGATACTTATAACTACAGATAAATGACTTATACAACAATGCCGTCGTGCAAACGTGAGCACTTAAAGGGATTTTTTTCAAAATGAATCAGTCAATACTGCTGCTCCAGCAGAATTCTGAACTGAAATCCATTTCTCAAAAGAGCAAACAGATTTTTTTTATATTCAATTTTGAAATCTGACATGGGGCTAGACATATTGTCAGTTTCCCAGCTGCCCCAAGTCATGTGACCTGTGCTCTGATAAACTTCACTCTTTACTGCTGTACTGCAAGTCAGAGTGATATCACCCCCTCTCTTTTCCCCCCCAGCAGCCAAACAAAAGAACAATGGGAAGGTAACCAGATAGCAGCTCCCTAACACAAGATAACAGCTGCCTGGTAGATCTAAGAACAGCACTAAATAGTAAAAACCCATGTCCAACTGAGACACATTCAGTTACATTGAGAAGGAAAAACAGCAGCCTGCCAGAAAGCATTTCTCTCCTAAAGTGCAGGCACAAGTCACATGACCAGGGGCAGCTGGGAAATTGACAAAATGTCTAGCCCCATGTCAGATTTCAAAATTGAATATAAAAAAATCTGTTTGCTCTTTTGAGAAATGGATTTCAGTGGAGAATTCTGCTGGAGCAGCACTATTAACTGATTCATTTTGAAAAAAAAAAATTTCCCATGACAGAATCCCTTTAAATATTTTTTTTTCTGGGGGGTGTGGCATATAAAGTTAGACCCTTGTTTCAAAGGTGGAATGAACTGAAAGTCTAAAACCAGGCAGTGATGGGCAAATGCTAGTGTTTTTTTATTTTTTCAGTTAAAGCAATAATAGGCAGTAAGGTTGTGGAGTGGTTAGCCTTGCACTAGCAGTAAGGTCATTGGTTCAATTCCAGCCACTGCGCAAAATTACAAGTTTGTACATCTCCATGTTTGTGTAGGTTTTACAAATTCTAAATCTATACAGGAAGTTTAATCAGTTCCTGATTAAATAGACCATATTGTGGGTGATAGAGACATTAGATTGTAAGCTCCTGTGGTGCAGAGAGTCCTGAACAATCTGTGCACATCTCTGCACAATGTATTGTTCCTATAGAAAAAGATAAATAATAATGATGTCGATGCTGATATTCTGACATTGTGACAAACGGTCTCCAGTATTATTTAGTTGTTATTTCTGAACTAAATGCCTGAGTATTCTGCCTGTCTACAGCCCAATATATAAAATGCCGTTCATTTGCAGAAAGCAGATTGTTTATTGATACATTTTCTTTTGTGCATTACGCAATTATCTATTCAGTCCCTCTCCAATCCACCTTCCAGCCTGCCATTCCAGCCACTGCCGGTTGCTAGGATAAATGGGACCTCAGCAACTAGATAATAGTTAAGAGCTCTAGAACAATAAGTTAAATAATTCAAAAATGACAAATAATAGACGCTAATGGCTCACTGCAGAATTCCACTGTCTCCAGCATATTATATAATCATTATGCAACATGTGGCTGAATCTGATAATAAATATAAAGTGAACGTGTCAATCAAGAGAGGGATTCAACTTCTATGTTGTTAGTGCCAGAACATCAGGAGGTACAGACCCCTCACTGACAACTCTTTTACCTGTCATCCTGTTGCCAGTCACCTATGAACAAGTCTCGGAACCGATAGCGAGGGGGCAAAGGTTGCACATCTTTCTCCAGCTCCATAGTCCTTATTCTCTGTCCCCTGTAAAAACGTTTCCAAGATCAGGACGTCTGATACTCTTAGGGTTCAATCAGCAATGTCCAGAGCAGGAATTATGTTGTTTTTATATTATTAGCAAGACTCCTGACACCTCCTTCTTTATTGCTTATTTTCCATGTACTGCCCACATCGTTAGCATTTTTTTCTCTTTAAAATAATCAAACGATCAACTGGCAGCAATACTCAAATGTCTATGGGATGTACAGTGAATAGACGGAGAGTGGGTTAACATATCTAATACCTGTAGGAGTTGGTTGCAGCAGTGAAGTGCAGCAGTTTGGGTCTTGTATCTTGTATCAAAGGCATTTCTTCAGGGCAAATCACAACATTCTTTTTGCTGATTAAAGTTCTTTTAGATCCTAATTCATTTGTGGGTGCCAGTTCTTTTAGGGGAGATGTCCTCATGCAATTTGCTAGGAGTGGTTAATGCCTGCTGGGAAGATGAGTTAAGCAGGCAAAGTCCATAGATATGAATGCCCAGCAAGAGAATAGAAGATAAGTGCCTGGTCCTTGCTAGGAGCTGTATATCTCTATATATGTGTAATATGCTTGGCTGTAGAGTTTCAGGAAAGGAGGGGGAGATGGAGGGAGGAGTGAAAAGAGGAAGACATTAAAAGAATGGCACTCTTTATTCTGATAAAGCTCTTAGAAAAGAAATGGAGGAATAAAAAAAGAAATGACAGAATGAATATAAGGAGGGAAGAGAAAGATGAGAGAGATGCCAATGACAGGGAAAGTGAGCTGGAGTGGAATACAGAGACAGAAGAGAAAGACAGGTATAATGAGATGGTGATATATAGGAAGAGATATACGAGGGCCTGTTCAATTAGAGAAGGAACTCTGAGTGCGAGGGATGGGAGAATTATGCAGTATAATAAAGAGAAGCAGAAAAGTGAGGAAAGACAGTAATTATAGTCAGAAAGAGTCAAAGAGATAAATGTGATGAAGAAGAGGGGCCACCATAAGAAAGAAGAACCAATTCTATAAAAGATAAACTGTGTGAGTCGGTGGGAGAAAGAGAGGGCTACTTGGTGCTGTTCCACTGGCTCACAGGACTGTCACCCAAATGGTCCCCGAGTTTGTTTCAGGTGCTTATTCACAGCACAAGATTGCTGGGTATTAGGTGGGTTTGGTTAGAGCTCTTCCTTCTGCTCACCCCACCTGCGCCCTAAATCTGCTGATGTCCACCTCCAGCAGTCTCTGTTTATAGGCAAAGGCCTGCCCCACCCTGTCCCCTTTTGTGACGTCACATGGGAGAGTCAGTGCCAGTCTATAAATAAAGCGGATCTGTAGGTTTTGGGTTCTGAGGGCTCCGATTAGAGTCAGATGGGGGTGGATTTTTTTTTGTCAACCCGCACATCACTAGTAGCAATCCTATCCCTGACCTAGGGTTGCCACCTTTAATTATAAAATGTACTGGCCAACAGACAAAAGGCCATAGAGCAATGGCATTATAAGTGGGCGGGGTCATGCTGTAAAGGGGTGGATCAAAGGGGTTGTTCACCTTTGAGTTCACTTTTAGTATGATGTAGAGCAGGGGTAGGGAACCTGCGGCTCCAGAGCCTCATGCGGCTCTTCATCCTGCTTGGTTGCGGCTCAGTCTTGCGGCTTTGCCTGTCAGGTCGTATTTACAGCCCTTGCACCTGCTGGTGGCTTCTTGAGTGTGTGACCGCAGTAAGCACACTCAAGAAGCCGCCAGCAGGTGCGAGGGCTGTATAGACGTCCCAGGAGTGACAGACAAGACTGAACCACATCATGGTCCTTACCGCGGTCACACACTCAAGACAAGAGAGAGACGATCAGCATGGAGCTTCAGAAACAAAAGTCACATTAAACAGATGAGAACACTAGCATTTAATAGGGCTATTCAGTGTTTAATTTATTTCAAAGTAGCCCTGCATATACACAATGCACTTCTGTTTGTTGTATCCTGTTGTTGTAACAGTTAAAATTAAAAAAAGGTTAAAAAAGTTTATAAGCTGTTTTATGTTTTGCGGCTCCAGACTATTTTTCTTTAGTGGGAGAGGGGCAAAATGGCTCTTTTGATAGTAAAGGTTGCTGACCCCTGATGTAGAGAGTGATATTCTGAGACAATTTGCAATTGGTTTTCATTTTTTATTATTTGTGGTTTATGAGTTATTTCGCTTTTTATTCAGCAGCTCTCCAGTAATCTAGTTGCTAGGGTCCAAATGACTCTAGCAACCATGCACTGATTTGAATACGATACTGGAATATGAGTAGGAGAGACCTGAATAGACACCTAATTAAAAGTAGCAATAACAATAAACGTATATATGTATATAATAAATGTATGTAACAATAAATGCCTTACAGAAAATTTGTTTTTTTAGATGGGGTGCCTTACAGAGAATTTGTTTTTTTAGATGGGGTCTCTTTGATCTCCTGCACTCAACAGCCAGAAAAAGATACAAAGTTTGTAACTTAATTGGCTTTTGGTAGATAGCCCAGAATAGATACTTTTGTAACAATATAAGATAAGCAGGTCTCTTGGGGAAACTGATTTGCAGCTTAAAGGGCAATTCACCTACATAAGCAAAACTGTAATAACACATAAAAACCAAACTTTTATAACCTGCCAAATTTTGTAAAATGGACATGGTAATTCTATTTCCAAAATGTTGGGAGGTATGAACCACCCCTTTAAGGAATTGGAGGGTAGGGCAAAGTGGAGGTGAAAGAGGGGATTGGGGTGACAGGGGATTACAAATGTTAAATCTGTAATAATGGTAATCAGTATCCATTTGTAGAATATCCATAAAAAATGAAATCCACTGAAAGTACATCTTCCCCAGAATGGCTTCTGTTTTACCATTTGACACATAGGAATGTGCCCTAAACAGAATGAGAGGAAGTGATGTGATACAGGAAGTTACATTACACAGGAAGTGAGGCATGAGCACCATAACATTGTTGTCAAGTGTCCCCAATATCCAGGAACAGCCCTGATTTTACTGTCTGTCCCTGTAATACATGTCAGGGAGTTAGTGAAGAGGGGTCCCCTGGTAATGCAGAAAGCCTGTGCCCCTAGAACTACAGCTCCCAGCATCCCACCAACAGCTGATGTAATCGTTTACATTCATTTCCTTTAGATTAGAAGAGTAGAGAAATATTTGGCAAGGGTTTCTCAAAACAAAAAATATTATGATTTGTGCCTGAAACCAGTCTGTAATATTAAGCAGATACATTTAATTCAGTGCAACTACAGATACACACAGGCCCGGATTTGCGGCAAGGCCACATAGGCCCGGGCCTAGGGCGGCAAAAAAATAGGGGCAGCATGCCGCACAGCCGCATTATGGGGACGCGTGCGTCCCCATTCATTTACAGCAGCTGCGCCGGCGTTTTTTCGCCGGCGCGCTGAGAAAGTGAGGTGAGGTGGGCGCTAGGACCGCGCGGCCGCCTGGTCGGACCGCGCGGCCTAGGGGCGCGCCTCAGAGAAATCCGGCGCTGGATACACATGCATGGAGCAACACTTTTCCAATTTGTAAAGGACCACAGTAATCAGAAAAAAGATATTCTTTCATCTAAGCCAGAAAAACAAAGAGTGGTATTTAGGGAATAGTCCTAAAAAGAAGTTGGTCTACCTGTATACTGATACAGTGTTTAAAGGATTGTTGGGCCCTTGTCTTCAGATGTCCCGGGGCTTATTGAGGGTTTTTTTAGGGGTTTCAATCCCATACCTCCCAACATTTTGGAAGTAAAAAGAGGGACATATAAAATTTTCCCGCATGTAGCGCAGCAATTTTTTGACCACACCCCCTTTCTGTGGCCACACCCTTTAATTACCATGTTTGTTTTACAAAATTTGGCAGGTTATGAAAGTTTGAAAATATTTCTCCTTATCTAAACTGTGTTTTTGTGTCTCAAAATTGTTACAAAGTATCTTATTTGCACCTGTTAGCTGTTCTGGGCTCTCTGCTAAAAGCCAATTGAGTGAGAAACTTTGTTTCTTTTTCTGGCTGTTCAGTGCAGAGAAAAGAGGGACTTTCCAGTACAAATGAGGGACTGCGGGTTGAGCTGTCAAAAGAGGGACTGTCCCTCCGAACAAGGGACAGTTGGGAGGTATGCAATCCAGCCACCAAAAAGTCTGAGGGTGCCTTGCACACTAGTCTGAAAACATTTGCACAGAGGCTTGGACCCTTTAGTTTTAAAGGAGACATTTTACGTGTGTGTTTCTGGTTACTTTATTGAAAATATCTGCAAAAACCCTACTAGTCCCGCCCATCTGTTCTACTTCCTGCTGCCTCCTTTCCCAGGCTGTGCAGGGGGGCTGGCAGCACTCAGCTCACTGCATTGTAGAATAAGAACCAATCAGCAGCTTGGCTTCAGGGAACTGAAGCTTGTCTTTGCTTGTGTGACTGCAGGGCTATGATTGGAGTGTCCAGCAGCGACTGTTAGGACATGCCCACCCCTCTCTTAAAACACAGACAGGGACCAGTCAACATCTATGGGGAGCTCTAATAAAGGGGCTAATTTTGAAGACAAGATTAATTTACACCCAAAAGTAAAACCAGCACAATATAGGATACATTATTGCCTATAAAATGAGGTTATTTTTATTTATCCTATATGTCTCCTTTAAAGGAAAAATTAAAGGAGCCGTGGGGGGTAAATATGGGTTGATTTATTTTTTATGGGGGGTGCTTAGTTCCATGTAGGTGCCCCACTGATGCATGTGATAGGGACAAGAAGAAAGGAAGGGACACTGGGGTTGCGGTTCAGGAGGATGAAGAGGAAGGAAGATGCACTGGTTAAAGGCTGGTCAGATTGATATTCTGGGAGAGTAGGAAAGAAAGGCTGATTCACAGAGCAGAATGAAAATCCAGATTAGTATTCAGAGAGAGGCTCAGAGACTGCTAGTCAATGTCAGAGGTAAGACTGCCCGCAGTGAGCGCTTGGCTTAGAGAGGGAGCACTTTTTCTAAGATGAGATTCCACCATACAGAGCCCAAATGAACAAGAGCTAACAAGTTTGCTTGGGGGCACTGACGTACAAAGAGACAATCTGCTGTGACTACTGTGAGAGACAGCTTGTAGCATTAGACTAGTGCAATAGAGGGCATCTGCATTGGGTTCCCTTGTAAATACAACAATAAGAATAATAACCAATTGTTATGGTGTAATATTTATTAGATGTCTTAATATTAAACCAGTGGCACAACTAAACGTTGGGGAGCTCCTGTCAGGGGCGTAACTACAGAGGAAGCAGACCCTGCAGCTGCAGGGGCCCCAGGAGGTCCAACTTAAAAGCAATAGATATTGGACAACCTCTGGATATTTTGGGGGCCCTAAAATAAACTTTCTGTGGGGCCCAGTAACAACTAGTTACGCCACTGGCTCCTGTGCACAAGACCTGGATCATTACTGTTTCTGTGTTTCAAGATTTTCATTGTGTTTTAAATAAACAAGCAATATTTTTACAGTCCAATGCTGGACTATGAAACAAGTCTATACAGTTTAAGGTGACTCATAGTATAAAAGGACAAGAAATTACAAATAATTGTCGGTTTGGATCATTACTGATATAGAGATGAAGAAGCTTTAGGCTGGTACAATAATGTCACTATATAATATATGGCATTTTAAGTAGTTTAGTTCTCTTTAAATTATCATCATTTGGTACCTTGAAGATAGAAATCACCAACTTAGTAAATTATTTTTATATATATTTTTTTTTAATTATTTGCTTTTCTATCCCCATCCTCCTTATGAGACCGATCTGGCTGCTACGGAAACCAGTAAGGAAACCAATTATAAGGTTACAGTGCTACGCAATATGTTGGCGCTATACAAATACATGTTAATAATAATAATGTTAGAATTACATTGTCCAAGCACTTTCCTATCCTTCTGCTTGACATTTAACCATTGCTTGGTTGCTAAGGTCAATTACACTAGCAGTCACACATGTCCTAGATGCTGAAAGGATGACAACCCCATTTCTCAAGTCTTATCCACAGTATGAATAACCCCCATATTCAGGGGTATTACTGGACCCCCACAGCGAAATCATTTTAGCTCTCCACCCCTTACCTGTTGCCAGCTCTCTGTTGCCTCATTAAAGGGGTGGTTCTCCTTTAAAGGGATACTGTCATGGGAAAAAATGTTTTTTCAAAATGAATCAGTTAATAGTGCTGCTCCAGCAGAATTCTGTACTGAAATCCATTTCTCAAAAGAGCAAACAGATTTTTTTATATTCAATTTTGAAATCTAACATGGGGCTAGACATATTGTCGATTTCCCAGCTGCCCCAAGTCATGTGACTTGTGCTCTGATAAACTTCAATCACTCTTTACTGCTGTACTGCAAGTTAGAGTGATATCACCCCCTCCCTTTTTCCCCCAGCAGCCAAACAAAAGAACAATGGGAAGGTAACCAGATAGCAGCTCCCTAAAGGTGGCCATACACGGGCCGATAAAAGCTGCCGATAGACTGTGTCGGCAGCTTATTGGCCCGTGTATGGGGGCCCCCGACGGGCTTCCCCGCAGATCTCGATCGGATGGGTTTAAAAACCCCGTCGGATCGCGGCCTCATCTGTTCGTTGATGCGGTCCCGCGATCCGACCGCCCATTTGCGAATGCTAGGATCCGATCGTTGGGCCCTAGGGCCCACGATCGGATCTGCCCGATATTGCCCACCTCAAGGTGGGCATATCGGAGGGAGATCCGCTCGTTTGGAAAATCAGCAGCCTGCCAGAAAGCGTTTCTCTCCTATAGTGCCGGCACAAGTCACATGACCAGGGGCAGCTGGGAAATTGACAAAATGTCTAGCCCCATTTCAGATTTCAAAATTGAATATAAAAAAATCTGTTTGCTCTTTTGAGAAATGGATTTCAGTGCAGAATTCTGCTGGAGCAGCACTATTAACTGATTCATTTTGGAAAAAAAATTTTCCCATGACAGTATCCCTTTAAGTTAACTTTTAGTATGTTATAGAACGGCTAATTCTAAGCAACTTTTCAATCGGCCTTCATTTTTTCTTTTTTTTTAATAAATTTTCAGTTTTTCTTATGACTGCTTTCATCTTTCAAATGGGGGTCACTGACCCCATCTATAAAAATACTCTGTAAGACTACACATTTATTGTTTTTGCTACTTTTTATTACTCATCTTTCTATTCAGCCCTCTCCTATTCATATTCCAGCCTCTTATTCAAATCAGTGCATGGTTGTTAGGATCATTTGGACCCTGGCAACCAGATTGCTGAATTGCAAACTGGAGAGCTGCTGAATAAAATGCTTAATAACTCAAACACCACAAATAAAAAATGAAAACCAATTGCAAATCGACTCCTCTCTACATCATACTAAAAGTTAATTTAAATGTGAACAACCCTTTAAGATAGACTCAAATTTAAGGTAAAAAAAATGTGCCTTTAAGCGGATTTAGTGTAGATTGTTCATTTAGAGAGCTCTGCAATATTCAAACCTGGGATTTTAATTGGTTTAGAAAAGTACAGAATGGGCTGCACAGAGAGTGGGGAGGGTGCATTTACCGATTAACATCTCACATATTACCTAGACTGTGTGTGCTTGTGTCTGGCCTTTCATTCGAATTGTTTCAGCCAAAGCATCAAGTAGTGAGAAAGAAAAAGAGAGAAAGTATATGGCCACCTATGTATCTAACCTAAGGCTTATCAGCGGCCGTTCTACTACAACTCTCAGCAGTCTCTTGTCCTACTCAACCTAAAATTCTACAGTCACAGTCCCTTCTCAGAGACTATTATCCCACTGTTACTATAGGCACCATCTCTCCCTACTATACCTGCTATCCCACAGTCACACTCCCTTCCCAGAGACTATTATCCACTGTTACTATAGGCACCATCTCTCCCTACTATACCTGCTATCCCACAGTCACACTCCCTTCCCAGAGACTATTATCCCACTGTTACTATAGAACCATCTCTCCCTACTATACCTGCTATCCCACAGTCACACTCCCTTCCCAGAGTCTATTATCCCACTGTTACTATAGGCACCATCTCTCCCTACTATACCTGCTATCCCACAGTCACACTCCCTTCCCAGAGACTATTATCCACTGTTACTATAGGTACCATCTCTCCCAACTATACCTGCTATCCCACAGTCACACTCCCTTCCCAGAGACTATTATCCACTGTTACTATAGACACCATCTCTCCCTACTATACCTGCTATCCCACAGTCACACTCCCTTCCCAGAGACTATTATCCCACTGTTACTATAGAGTGAGGACGTGTGTTTTGGGAGCTCTGAGGAGCCTAAAGGATGGCTGGAGTGAGCCCAGGCCCTGCTAGGGTTGGTCGGGCTCCCCGGCAAACTGAGGCCCAGGCTTTGGGGCCTTGCCCCTGGGCAGAAACTACAAGGCCAAGGTTGAGGTCTTCTTCTGTTGGAGCCTCAAGATCTACAAATGCCAAGGAAAACAGCGAGTCTGAGGTGGATACAGAAAGCTTTATTTCGGATATAAAGAAGCAAAAGCAGAAAAATGCTCAAGCAGCACGTGATTTGCAAGTGGAGGCTCGACGTGGTTTCCCACAGGGAGAAAGTTCCCTTTCTGAGGTAAAAATCCCAAGCCCCTCTGTAAGTGCTAAAGTGAGGGGGACCCAGGGAAAACACCTTGAGCAAAAGGAAAGCATAGAAGCCCTACAGCAAAGTAAAGTGGCAGATAAAGAACAGTCTGTGTTACAGCCTGGGGAAGCTGCTCTCCCAATGTCAGAGCAAGAGGAAAATGTGTGTTTTAAACCTGAAGTTGCACCTGCTCCTGAATCAGCTGGAGAGAACAGCTTGGCCCCTGGGGATGCGCTACAGCCTGCGGAGGTAGAGTGTGGTAAGTCCCTGGGAGGTAAAGGAAAGTTGATGCATGTGAAAGTCAGGGCCCAGCAAACAAACAACCTTGCAGCCATTGCAGATGTGGGAATGCCAGTAACAAAGATGGCGCCGGCTGGGAGAGAGCAAGCAGCTAGCTGTGATGTCAGCGATGATGACACCAATTTACACAGACGAATGGACTGCCAGGAAGTGCTGCAGAGAAAGCATCCAATAGGATTTAAGTCTAATTCAGCAGGACATTCAAGTGCATTTAAAGGGAAAGTCAAACCACAAAATGTTAAATGCAAAGACTCAGCCAAAGTTAAAAAGAAGGATGGTAAATCACATCAGATCACTGCAGAGCGAGTTGCAGAGGCTCTTAAAGAGCTAGACATGCTGCAAAACAGGAAAAAGAGTCTGACTATATCCGTTAAGTATCTGACAAATATGATTGCTAGCTCTGTAGGCAAAACTAAGAAATCAAACGAATCTAAAAGAGACAAGATATATGCTGAGCTAGCAGAAGTCGAGTCCCATATAGAGGATTTGTATAAAGAAGTTGCGCCATGGAAGGAAATTTATCAGAACAAGCAAAGATTTGAAAATATGAAATTTGAATCTGGACAAGTAAAGAAAAGAACAGTTTTACAAAAAGCTAAATCTCAGCCCAACCAGTCAAGTACTACCAGCAGCCCAGTCACCTCTGAAAGTGAAGCTGAGTTTGTAAAGCCGTTACCTCCCAGAAACAAGAAACAGATTAACTGGCAGAATATGGCTTTTAATGAGGGCAATGTACAGGAACAGGAGAAAAGGAGGTCTGAGCAAAAGCGCGTCACAATTCGACAGAGAGGAAAACAGGAACCAACAGCATTTGAAATATCATCGGATCAGGACTTTCCTGAACTTCCAAAGCCAGTGGGTAAATTTACAGCAGAGCAGCCGCCAGCTAAGAACATTGGACATCCTGAAAGCCAAGTCACAGATGCAGCTACAAGCAAAATGGAAGTAGCCCTGCACGAGTCTTCTGCAATTTCTAATGAGAGTGAAATGGATCCTAAAAGCCAAGCTGCAGAAGCATCAACAAGCGAAATGGAAGTAGTGCTGCCTGGTTCTATTGCTATTGCTAATGAGAGTGAGCGGGTGAATGCGCTGAATGTGGGTGAGAATGGTGAGAGGGTGGATGTGGGGAGAGAAGTGGAAGTGACAGTTGGAGATGTGATGGAAGTACAAGAGGGGGAGGGGGAGAATGAGCAGAGTGATCACTCAAATCTCAATGTAAACAGGGGTTTGGAGGAGGAAGTAAATGGGCAGGAGGAGGAGCAAACTCAAGATCAACAGGCAGTGCAGGAGTCAGTAGAGGTGCAGGAGTCAGTAGAGATGCAGGAGTCAGTAGAGGTGCAGTCAATACATGTGGTTGGGGGTAAGGAAACAGAGTCTTCTGCTAATTTTTGGGAGAAAAGGAGACTATTCGCTGTGCCAGATCCCTCCTCTGATAATGAACCTTTTAGAAGGAAAAACTGGGTAAAGTTCAAGTGGGATGGCGAAAAAGAAAGTGTGCCCCCTAGGAGATTTGTTGTTAGATCTGTCCTTTTAGATGGCATGGGATTCTCACCAAGTGACCTCTCAGCAGTGATATCCCAGTCAGAAGTGGAGTTTGACATCACCTTTAAGTTGCCAGAGACTCTAGATCATTTTTGGAGACTTTATAATATTCAAAAAAAGCAGGTAATCAAAACTGGGAGAATTTAGTGGTAATACCCATGACTAAGCCCGAGACAAAAAATATTACTATTGTAATGAAAAATGATGCAGTTCCACCAGAAGACATCTTGGTTTGGCTACGCCGCCATTGCACAGTGTTAACCCCTTTGGTTAAAGAATATGATATAGATGGGGTCTGGGCAGGTGTTTGGAAAACACAGGTGAAGTTGAATGTGTCAGGTAATGTGCCCGATCATCTGCCCAATTCCTTTTTCATTGGAAAGGAGCGTGGTGTCTGTTTTTATGTAGGCCAGCCACGTCGTTGTTACAAATGTGGTGCAAGAGATCATCTAGCTAAAGCCTGTGCTGTCCTAAGGTGTGCCTTATGTAATGCAACAGGACATGAAGCCCAGTCTTGTGACCAAATAAGGTGTAATCTATGTTTGAAGTTGGGTCACACACACAGGAAATGCCCTGAAGCCTATCACAACATGGTCCGTCTCTTTCCAGGCTTGGATAAAGAGATGAGAAAGGAGATGTCACCACCAGCACAGGGAAATAGTCAGGAGCAAATTGCAGAGGTTTCAGCTTCACAGGAGGAAATTGTAACAAAAAGATCTAAGGCAAAGGCAAGAAATACTAAAAAGACAGAAAGGAAACCAGAGAAGGCACCAAAAATGGAAGCTAAAGGAAAGGAAGCTAAGCCTAGGCAAGTGAATAATGATGGGTGGCAAACTGCTCAAAAGAAACAGAATAAAAAACAAGCCCACTCACTTGACCCAGGGGAAGGTACTGCTGGAGTTTTCTCAATCAGCACTGGGAATAAATACTCAGTGCTGGATGATGACCCAGATTCCTGGGGTAATAGGGCAGAAAGGGAGGAACAGGAGGAGTTTGATAGGATACAGAAGAAGGAGGAGCAGGAGGATATGGAGGTGCAGAAGGCATCCCAAAAGAGGAGCAGGGAATCTGAAGATCAGCCCGTTAGGAGGAAGCACATGGGGGCAGTCACAGATTCTTTGGAAAAACCTAAGGTTGTTTGCTGTGATTTTCCAAGTGTTCAAGTGAAACGCTATAGGGAAAACACTTCTCCAGTAAAGGGATGGAAGAAAAATCTAGAGAACTTTAATGATGGTACAGTCTCCAGTTAAATTTTTAACATCTAATGTCTGTAGCATTTAGGCTGGAGATGCTAGAAATTTGGTCTTTTATAAGAGCAAACACTCAGAATTCCACAAAATAGAAAGGATGGCTGCACTTGCCCTCCTGTATTATATGTGTGTGATCGTTTTGAGATGTATATGCTTTGAGTCTAATACATATTTCTTTTTATTTTTAGAAAAATGCAAAGTTAGAACTCATAATAATGTATCAAGCAGTTGTACCCACCATCCTCAGAAACAGAGATTATACCTTTTTCTGCTGGACAAAGCAAAAAGCAAAAAGACTCTAATCAGGCAAAATGCATTTTCTTTTGCTAGAAACATACATGTTAAATATATGTATATGAGGTGGGGTTGGAATTGTGTTATGGGAGAACTGTTGGATCTAAAGATCATTGTTTGTGTCCTTGTTTGGTGCGGGTGTTGGGAGGGTTTGTGGACAGTGGAAAGATATTTGAAAGGGATTGGGTTTGATGTTGGCATACTACTGAACAATGGACTATTTGATCGTGGGTAATATGTGAGTTTTCTTTTGTACTCTCTATTAAGGCTTGATTCTTACTGTAAATTTACTGTAAATTGTTAAGTTTTCACTAATAAAAAATTCCCTTCCCAGAGACTATTATCCCAATGTTACTATAGGCACCATCTCTCCCTACTATATCTGCTATCCCACAGTCACACTCCCTTCCCAGAGACTATTATCCACTGTTACTATAGACACCATCTCTCCCTACTATACCTGCTATCCCACAGTCACACTCCCTTCCCAGAGACTATTATCCACTGTTACTATAGGCACCATCTCTACTTACTATACCTGCTATCCCACAGTCACACTCCCTTCCCAGAGACTATTATCCCACTGTTACTATAGGCACCATCTCTCCCTACTATACCTGCTATCCCACAGTCACACTCCCTTCCCAGAGACTATTATCCACTGTTACTATAGGCACCATCTCTACTTACTATACCTGCTATCCCACAGTCACACTCCCTTCCCAGAGACTATTATCCCACTGTTACTATAGGCACCATCTCTCCCTACTATACCTGCTATCCCACAGTCACACTCCCTTCCCAGAGACTATTATCCACTGTTACTATAGGCACCATCTCTCCCTACTATACCTGCTATCCCACAGTCACACTCCCTTCCCAGAGACTATTATCCACTGTTACTATAGGCACCATCTCTACTTACTATACCTGCTATCCCACAGTCACACTCCCTTCCCAGAGACTATTATCCCACTGTTACTATAGGCACCATCTCTCCCTACTATACCTGCTATCCCACAGTCACACTCCCTTCCCAGAGACTATTATCCACTGTTACTATAGGCACCATCTCTCCCTACTTTACCTGCTATCCCACAGTCACACTCCCTTCCCAGAGACTATTATCCCAATGTTACTATAGGCACCATCTCTCCCTACTATACCTGCTATCCCACAGTCACACTCCCTTCCCAGAGACTATTATCCCACTGTTACTATAGGCACCATCTCTCCCTACTATACCTGCTATCCCACAGTCACACTCCCTTCCCAGAGACTATTATCCACTGTTACTATAGGCACCATCTCTCCCTACTATACCTGCTATCCCACAGTCACACTCCCTTCCCAGAGACTATTATCCACTGTTACTATAGGCACCATCTCTCCCTACTTTACCTGCTATCCCACAGTCACACTCCCTTCCCAGAGACTATTATCCCACTGTTACTATAGGCACCATCTCTCCCTACTTTACCTGCTATCCCACAGTCACACTCCCTTCCCAGAGACTATTATCCCACTGTTACTATAGGCACCATCTCTCCCTACTATACCTGCTATCCCACAGTCACACTCCCTTCCCAGAGACTATTATCCCACTGTTACTATAGGCACCATCTCTCCCTACTATACCTGCTATCCCACAGTCACACTCCCTTCCCAGAGACTATTATCCACTGTTACTATAGGCACCATCTCTCCCTACTTTACCTGCTATCCCACAGTCACACTCCCTTCCCAGAGACTATTATCCCAATGTTACTATAGGCACCATCTCTCCCTACTATACCTGCTATCCCACAGTCACACTCCCTTCCCAGAGACTATTATCCACTGTTACTATAGGCACCATCTCTCCCTACTATACCTGCTATCCCACAGTCACACTCCCTTCCCAGAGACTATTATCCACTGTTACTATAGACACCATCTCTCCCTACTATACCTGCTATCCCACAGACACACTCCCTTCCCAGAGACTATTATCCCATTGTTACTATAGGCACCATCTCTCCCTACTATACCTGCTATCCTACAGTCACACTCCCTTCCCAGAGACTATTATCCCATTGTTACTATAGGCACCATCTCTCCCTACTATACCTGCTATCCCACAGTCACACTCCCTTCCCAGAGACTATTATCCACTGTTACTATAGACACCATCTCTCCCTACTATACCTGCTATCCCACAGTCACACTCCCTTCCCAGAGACTATTATGCAGTTACTATAGACACCATCTCTCCCTACTATACCTGCTATCCCACAGTCACACTCCCTTCCCAGAGACTATTATCCACTGTTACTATAGACACCATCTCTCCCTACTATACCTGCTATCCCACAGTCACACTCCCTTCCCAGAGACTATTATCCCACTGTTACTATAGGCACCATCTCTCCCTACTATACCTGCTATCCCAGTCACACTCCCTTCCCATAGACTACTATCTCACTGTTTCCTGCCTAAGTGGTTAACCTCTAGGTCGGAGTCTTGCAGTGATTTTTGATCTACGTCAGGGGAACAGAGGCGGTTATATATTTTTATCTCTTATTAGGATTCACTCCTTTAAGCCTTACAGCTACAGACAGAAACGTAAGACACCAAATCAGCCTCTAAAACTATAATTATTTTGCACCAGTACAGATATTTGTCTAAATTGATAGTAAAATTTTATTTAAACATTACATAGTGCTATGAATCAACAGGTGTGCTTGTTTTCCTTTTTCAAAGAAAGAATCCATCATTAGACTGTGTGGCCCATGAGTGCCCTCTATGGGCAATGGTACAATGTCATTGCAGTAATATTGTATGTTTGTAACAGCAGTATATTCTGTAGAGCTGGGAAAACTGAGGAATGATTAAGCACAAGCAATAAGACTGACAGGAAGAAATAGAAAAGACATTGTAGTTGTGGTAATAGTAAGGTTTTGTAAACTCAGGAAAAGGAAATTTCTCCATTTTTAATAATAAATCATTTAACCACTGTTGAGTCAGTTTTACTCATCTATGAATACACACACTTGCAGAAATATGAACAAAGTTGACTATTCCTTGGTAGTGCAGTGTGTTACAGATCAGAGAATGAACAGTGCAGGAGATGTAATAGTCAGCCAATCAGATGGCGTTTTAACATGTTGATTGGCTCCTAGGAAAAACAGCTCGTCCAATCAAATCCTGCTTCCTTCCCTGAGGATTTGCAACGATCAGTAATAAAACATTTTCTGGGCATTCTTAGGAGTGTGTGGCCTGTGCCTAGGGTGGCAGTTTTATATGAATATGAAGGCAGGCAGCGTCGGACTGGCCCGTGAGGGCACTGGTCTTGTTGGTGCACCCCAACGTTGGCCTGGGAGCCCAGGGCCCACCGGACCTGCAGCCTCAGGGCTTCCGCACCATCCCCTGGGCCCCCCAGCCACAAAGACTTCTCTTCCCTAGCCCCTTCCTCCCCCCTGCGCACGCAATTGTGTGCGCATACCTTTATCTGTCGCATTAGGGACACGACCGGGTTCAGGAAGGGAGGTGAGGAGAAGGAGTCCAGGGAGCGCGTTTGGGCCAGCACAGGCCAAAAGAGCTCGGGCCCACCAGCGTTTTTCCCAGTGTCCCACCAGCCCAGTCAGACCCTGGCACATGGGCAGGCAGTGGAGGGTGGGAATACAATGGTAATCATCAGCTACAGTAATTAGCAGAGCTTGTGATAGAGGTAGTCTTGGGGGGTGCTGGAGTGGTGAGCCCTTAACTGGGGGGAACGGGCAATGGGTCCTTAGCTGGTTGGACAGAGTGGTGGGCCCTTACTGGGGGGATGGGGTGGTGGATGAAGTGGTGTGCCCTTAGCTGGGGGGAAAGGATGGTGGGCCCTTAGCTCGGGCTTTCCTGTGAGCCTCACATTCTCCAATCCAACACTGAAGGCATGGAACAGAACTATAAGGATATTTAGCCCTAGAACTTTATACTGACCAGTTGCCTTGTATATATCTACTTATGGAGCCAATAAAGCAACTTTGATGCACTAATCTTCGAGTTTGTATTTTGCTAGGGTGTACCTTGTATCCTACATATTATTGGACCATAGGCTGATGTTCCATCCACTGTTCAGCAACCGCCCCACAAAAAGGGTTGAATTTACAACTATACTGTGTGGCTGTAGTAATCTGGACAGCTGATGCCTATCACAGCCACCTGTGGCTTTGGGCCTGGTCCTCAGCTAATCGAGTGCAACCAGATCTTACAGCACAAGGATCGACAAGGAGACTTTTAGGCAAGAGAGTGAGCCAAAACCAGTAAGGAGAGAGCAACTCAGGGAGGGAACCAGTAAGGAGAGATCTAAGCGTAGGGAGATGGACTCAGTTGGAACTAAATAAACAACCATAGACTGAATTGTAAGACAAACGTGTAAACAGACCAGAGAAGAAAACTAGGAGATCAGTACAATGGACAGCTCCGTGACGGATCTTAATTCTGTTTGCAAAGATATTATTGATTTTGATAAATTGCTCCTTTTGTGTCAACCACCAAAAATTTGGCCAGCCCACCCTAAGCTTATAAAAAAACGTACTGATCAATAAAAACAACAATCCAAGATTTCAAATAAACAAGCATCAATAAATCATGCATTAGTGCTCCAATTCCCCACTTTGCTTCCTCTCCCCAGCTTCACCAGAGTATTTCTGTGCTCAGTTCTCCAATGTTTTAGCATGACCGTGAGACAGACGTGAAGACTGACGATACTTCTCTTCCAGGACAAACTTTTAGAGGAGGACAAGTTGTGACCCACAAAATAACATGAGAAAGGGTACTCAACGGTTCTCAAGATATTTAATTGAGGTCATATGATGAAAAATATGAGAAGAATTCTTATTTATGTTGTATTTCTTTTTTTCTGATTTGAGTTTGCTGGTGAACGCTCTCACATTTAGGAAAAGTATAAGAAGTAATTAGTCTTTTGTTGGACTATGGTACGCTCTCAAACAATCAGCCCACACACTGAACAGACGGAGATCATACGAGGGACCACACATGGTAAGGTACCTATCTATTGTCCAAGCACAAATGATCAGAATAGCAGGAAGTGGAGTTGTGGCTCCTCTTCACTTCCAGGCCCGGACTCGCAATCTGTGGGTTCTGGCAAATGCCAGAGGGGCTGCTGTAAATTACCATAGACAGTCACTATTTATTGGGCTGGTGGGAGGCTGCTTGGACCTTTGTGTACATGGAATGACAGGGCCTATTTTGACTCCCAGTCCGGACCTGTTTACTTCCTATTATACCAATATTACTGCCGGGCAATTTCCAGTTGACGACTTCCTAATCCATTCTTATGGTTTTTCTTTCCACCTTCTGCTTCTGCTGTTCTTAACCATTTCAATAATTTAACAGCCGCATCTTGAGAGGAACTGAATAATCATGTTCAATTCTGAAGTTCATCACATTATGATTCCGGGTCATCAAAACCCAGGCAGAGCTGTGCTAGGCCTAAAAAAGATGAAATAATCTTTTTTTTTGTAGATTCCAAATAAAGATGGGAATAATTTCACTCGACACAAGTTTTCCCATTGAAACATAAATTAAGGGAAAGGCGAGAAGGAGAAGTCTCACACGGGAGGACTGAACGTTCTTTCTGAAAATGATGTTTCGAGTTGTCTTGGAACAAACAAATGGAAATAAATGCACTTGGAAAGATGGGATTTAGAAATACAACACAAGAAGAATCTGTTTACTATACAGGTATAAGATCTATTATCCAGAAGACCTGGAGTTTTCCGGATAAGGGATTTTCCATAATTTGTACCACCAGCCTGCTAAAAATCATTTAAAGTGGTTGCTCTCTTAACTTTTAGTACAGGTATGGGACCTGTGATCCAGAATGCTCGGGGACCTGGGGCATTCCGGATTCTGGATATTTCTGTAATTTGGATCTTCATACCATAAGTCTACTAGAAAATCAAGTAAACATTAAATAAACCCAATAGGCTGGTTTTGCTTCTAATAAGGATTAATTATATCTTAATTGGGATCCAGTACAAGCGATTGTTTTATTGTTACAGAGAAAAAGGAAATCATTTTCAAAAAATGTCGATTATTTGGATAAAATGCAGGAAATGGGAGATGTTAATTCTGTAATTTGGAACTTTCTGCATAACAGGTTTCTGGATAACATATCCCTTACCTGTATAAGGATATAAGTCACCAAGGAGTTCCATGACCATATAAAAACACAGGTCATGAAATTCCGAGGTGGAATAATAAGGAAGATATCCTCCTAAGGTTTTAGGCTACTGAACCGGAAGATTGCAGGGGTCCAAATGTACCAGGCACTAGGTTGTGAGCAGTACCTTAAAGGAACAGTAACGTCAAAAAATAAAAGTGTTTTAAAGTAATGAAAATATAATGTAGTGTTGCCCTACACTGGTAAACTGATCTGTTTGCTTTAGAAACACTACTATTGTTTATATAAATAAGCTACTGTGTAGCAATGGGGGCAGCCATTCAAAGGAGAAAAAGCTCAAGTTACACAGCAGATAGCAGATAAACTCTGTCTGTCTAATGGTGTTATCTGTTATCCATTAGTTAACCTGTACCATATAGCCATTTTTAAATTTCCGCCATTGCTCCACAGCAGCTTGTTTATATGAACTATAGTAGTGTTTCTGAAGCAAACACAGCAGTTTTACCAGTGCAGGGCAACAATACATGATATTTTCATTACTTTAAAACACTTACATTTTTTGGTGTTACTGTTCCTTTAAGGCAACAACATCACTGTCAACTTAAAGGAGAACTAAAGCTAAAGTAAAGAAGTAACTAAAAATGTTGTACATTAATTTTGTGCTTCTGTACAAGCCCAAGGCAACCACAGCATTTAAGATCTGTGTCTCCAAAGATGCCCCAGTAGCTCCCCATTTTCTTTTCTGCTGATTAACTGCACATGCTCTATGCTGCTGTCACTTACTGAGCTTAGGGATCCACTCACAATATACATTACACATAGAATAGAAATGTCACAATATAAGGCTGATTAGTAATTAATACAGATAATTACTACATGGTAGCAAAGAAACCAGTGTAATTAGCATCAGAATTGAATAATCAGCCCTGTAGCATCAGCTTATATTACAGGGGAAGCTCATTTTCTGCTGGATAATTAGTGACGAGCCCTAAGCTTAGCTTCTCAACAGCCAATCAGAGCCCACTGAGCATGTGAGTGTCACAGACACTTTCCAAGATGGTGACCCCCTGTGACAAGTTTGAAGTCCTGGATCATTGCTGCTATTGACAAGCTGAACGTTTAGGCTGGTGCAATAAGTTCACTATATAAAATATGTCATTTTTAGCCATATTCATTTTTAGGAGTTAGTTCTCCTTTAAGCAGCATAATAGCCTAAGTGGCCATGGCTGTGTCATACTTTTGGATCTTTAATAAATCGGCTTTACAAACAGGTCTTATCATTTATTGGTCTTTTTTGCTCTTAATTCCTACATTTTTGCTGCTGCAAATGTTACCCCATGCTATTGGGCTGCTGTGTATTCCATAACGCCGGCTGGTGTTGGAAGAAGTTTTTCGGAGAAAGGAGATCAGCCACTGACTAATCCTTTCTGTAAGAAGTTTGGTTCTTGCTATGGGTCTAGAACTTACAGCTGGAGCTAATTATTTGCAGCAGGAAAATATATCTGAAGGTGTTTGTCTGTTCATCCCACTCCGAGGGGTCAGCCATTTGAGGGAAACCACAAGTCTCCCCAGCACTGATCTCTACCCCTTCCAGGAAACTTTAAACTCCATTAGAAGTTGACCGAGTTGACTGACTGACTGTCACCCCATGGATTCTGCATTCTGTAACAAGGCAAGAGATAACTGTAAAGGGAACAAGAGATTACATTGTCTGACATTTTGTTATTCCTCTGCTGCAAGCATGTGTTCTCTATCATCAGCCATTTAAGGCTCAGGGAGTCTCAGTGCATTGGCTGTTAGAGAGCTTAGCGTTAAACCCCTACATTTTAACAACTGCTTTGGATTTGTCTCCTCTGCTTCGCTGAGCTTTTTATTTCCCTCTGCTGTTTAAACTTGTTAAGGGCTGAAAACCCTGCAGTGATGTAAATAATGGATATCAGTGAGGAACTCAGAGCTCTGTGGTTTGAAAGTTCTGACTTAAAGGCAAATAGAATCTTAGGGGCATCTTTACTAACATTGGAGATAAATATATGGAGAGATTTCTGGAGATGTTGCCCATGGCAACCAATCAGCAATTAGATTTAAACAGCCACAGCCAAGTTAGAAAACAAAAGCAAAGATATGATTGGTTGCTATGGGCAACATCTCCAGAAATCTCTCCAGATATTTATCTCCAATGTTAGTAAACATGCCCCTGAGTCATAAAGCAAGCTGGAGTAGCTGTGGGATGGAGTCTTACTCCATCTTTTTCTCCATAAAACCCCTTCCTATAACACTTTCTGATGTTTGATGCAATGCCTCTTTATTACTCTACCCCTCCATATAACTCCTATTGCTCTATATAACTCCTCCTATTGCTCCATATAACCCTCCTTATAACTCCTCCTATTGCTCCATATAACCCTCCCTATAACTCCTCCTACTGCTCCATATAACCCCTCCCTATAACTCCTCCTATTGCTCCATATAACCCCTCCCTATAACTCCTCCTATTGCTCCATATAACCCTCCCTATAACTCCTCCTATTGCTCCATATAACCCTCCCTATAACTCCTCCTATTGCTCCATATAACCCTCCCTATAACTCCTCCTATTGCTCCATATAACCCCTCCCTATAACTCCTCCTATTGCTCCATATAACCCTCCCTATAACTACTCCTATTGCTCCATATAACCCTCCCTATAACTCCTCCTATTGCTCCATATAACCCTCCCTATAACTCCTCCTATTGCTCCATATAAGCCTCCCTATAACTCCTCCTATTGCTCCATATAACTCCTCCCTCTAACTCCTCCTATTGCTCCATATAACCCCTCCCTATAAATCCTCCTACTGCTCCATATAACAACTCCCTATAACTCCTCCTATTGCTCCATATAACCCTCCCTATAACTCCTCCTATTGCTCCATATAACCCTCCCTATAACTCCTCCTATTGCTCCATATAACCCTCCCTATAACTCCTCCTATTGCTCCATATAACCCTCCCTATAACTCCTCCTATTGCTCCATATAACCCTCCCTATAACTCCTCCTATTGCTCCATATAACTCCTCCCTATAACTCCTCCTATTGCTCCATATAACCCTCCCTATAACTACTCCTATTGCTCCATATAACCCTCCCTATAACTCCTCCTATTGCTCCATATAACCCTCCCTATAACTCCTCCTATTGCTCCATATAAGCCTCCCTATAACTCCTCCTATTGCTCCATATAACTCCTCCCTCTAACTCCTCCTATTGCTCCATATAACCCCTCCCTATAAATCCTCCTACTGCTCCATATAACAACTCCCTATAACTCCTCCTATTGCTCCATATAACCCTCCCTATAACTCCTCCTATTGCTCCATATAACCCTCCCTATAACTCCTCGTAATTAAACCCATTCTATTTATTTCCTGAAGCTTCAAAGCAAATTCTTTGTTACACTTATTTTTTTTGACAATTGAAAAATCAAATACAATGTGAAATAAAAAAGTAATCAGCTGGGAGCCATCCACAAAACAGAGCAGCCTGTAATATAAGAGAGAGACATTAACATGGTGCCTTTAAAGCTTTTCAAAATAAAACTGCTAAAGAAGAAGAAGATGAGCTTGATGTGGCCATTAATGAGACAAGGAGCAACAAAGAGAAGCGTATGATTCATCAAGAGCAGGCCAATGAATACAGATATTCAGCTGATGTACAGAAATAATTCCCCTAATGAGCCACAGGAATGAGCATTTATTGGAGAAGTGAATGAGAGCTGGTCATTGATAATAAGTAACAAGGCTCTTATGGGCGTCATTAGGAGGCTTTGTACAGACAGTCTCTTCCATTGAACATCAAGAGTCAGTCTCTCCAGTACAAACATATCCCTGCTGGACACGGTGGGGGGGGGGGTGATTATAGAGAGGAAGAGAAATGAGACCCTGGAAAATGAAATCACAGAAGAGTTGATGAATTCCCGAGAGCTTTTGTCTGTCTCTTTTGAAAGACGGGGCTCCCGAGGGAACGAGGATGGGATTGGGGACAGAAGCAGAATGCGAGTAAAATCTAAGAGATGATATTATAGCTACATAGATCTGTACTCTTACTGTCATCTGATAGCTACAGCTATTAGTATTTTATTCCTTCTCATGTATATATATATATATATATATATATATATATATATATATATATATATATATATATATATATATATGTCTTACTGCTTAGCTTCCAAAATCCAAAAGATTTTAAAAAGAATGAAAGATCCCCTTCCCCCAAAAATAGAAAAACTTGACTTTGCTTTTATATAACTGTGTATTACAGGTATGGGATCCGTTATCCAGAAAGCTCCAAATCACAGGAAGGCGGTCTCCCATAGACTATTTTATCCAAATAATCCACATTTTTGAAAATTATTTCCTTTTCTGTGTAATAGTAAAACAGTCGCTTGTACTTGATCCCAACTAAGATATAATTAATCCTTATTGGAAGCAAAACCAGCCTATTGGGTTTATTTAATATTTACATGATTTTCTAGTAGACTTAAGGCATAAATTTCCAAATTATGGAAAGATCCCTTATCCGGAAAGCCCCAAGCATTCTGGGTAACAGGTCCCATACCTGTATCTTTAGGTTTTACATGATTATTGATACAGACATCCACAAGTGTTACGTGACTGATGAACAAAGTGTCTCAGGATGTTTTTCTGATCATTCTCTTCCTCTGCAGCTTATTAAAGGGGTTGTTCACCTTTAAATTAACCTTTATTATGATGTAGAGAGTGATATTCTGAGAAAACTTGTAATTGTTTTTCATTTTTTACTATTTGTGGTTTTTGAGTTATTTAGCTTTTTATTCAGCAGCTCTCCAGTTTGCAAATTCAGAAATCTTGTTGCTAGGGTCCAAAGTAAACCGTTAAAATGTCAATGTAAAATTGATGAGGGTGCTATTCTAATAACGTTTGCAATGTACATTGCTTATTAATTTATTTTGAATCCCAACATATTGAAGGATACATGTAGGGGTTTAATTATTAAATTCCGAAAGATAAAAACTGGAAAAATTTGAGTTTTTTTTTTTTACTATAAAATCCAAAATTGGAAAAAAAAAATCAGATTTTAGGGATATTTTAATACCCCGAGGATGCAAAAAGTCAGAATCCGAAAATCTGGCATCTCAGACCTGCCAAAGTTGTTTAAAAGTCAATGGGAGAAGTCCCTAAGATATCCTGATTTGCACTTGGTTTTGTGCAAAAATTGAAGATTTTGTGGTTTTTGTGCAAAAAAAAACGCCTTAGGGCAAAAATAAAAGGGAATGCTCAGTGTTTTCAGAAAATAATAAGATGAATTTGGATTTTGATAAATAACCCCTGTAGTGTTAATATGAATTTTATTACAGCATTGCCAACAGTTGGTCATTTTCCCACCAGTCTGACCAGCAAGTAGTCAAGGAAGTTGTCAGGAGAAAGAAAGAGGCTGCTCTGATGTTCTTCTGCTTAGAAAATAAATTAGAAACCTTTCTCAAATATTTCCTAAGCAGAAGAACATCAGAGCAGCCTCTTTCTTTCTCCTGACAACTTCCTTGACTACTTGCTGGTCAGACTGGTGGGAAAATGACCAACTGTTGGCAATGCTGTAATAAAATGAAAAAAAGCATTTTTAATTGACTTATGGAGAACCAAATTATGGAAAGACCCCTTATCCAGAAAAACTCACATCCAGAGTATTCTGGATAACAGGTCCAATACCTTTATGGACCTGCATGTTATGCATGAACTTGGGAAACAATGAAGCAATCTGTAGAAGATGCCTTTAACTAACCTCCACAAACACTTGGGGTAAATTTATCAAAGAGTGAAGTTCCGCCACTAGAGTGAAATTCCGCAGCTCACAATTCATTTCTATGGCATTTTGAAAGGCGTATTTATCAATGGGTGAAAGTTCACCCTTTGATAAATACGCCTTTAAAAATACCCATAGAAATGAATGGAAAGTGGCGAAATTTCACTCTGGTGGTGGAACTTCACTATTAACTTCACTCTTTGATAAATATACCCCAACGCCTATGCATCTACTATTAAGGGGACACACCATCAATACCCTATTTTGGGGAACGGTTATACTGTAGCAAACAAGCAAGGAAAAATAATATATATTCATTTCTTTATATTCATATCCTCCCTTCCACCACCCCCCACTCCCTACCAAAAACCCAGTTCAAACTCCCGATTACATCTATCAGACTACATATTATTTGGTTATTTGAGAAAAAACAGAGAAATGAAAGGAAAGAGAAGTCGTGCATCATGTACAGCACTATGGGCAACCCCTCCGCACACCGTGACCAGCCTGGATAACTGATTTAGGTACTGGGCACTCTGCTAACACCCGGTGTACCAGAGCGTGGCCCTTGGGTGCCGCCATATTTATCTGAAATGCGGAAGTTGCGCCTTGCATTCCAGCGCCTTAGCAATCCTATATTGTGATTTTTTTTTACCCAACTTTATTCAGACCGAGAGCACAATTCGGCAACTTGTAAAAGGCGCGGTGCGTTAAGCAGGAGGGGTTGCTGTTCAGAATTATAACTGATTATGCCTCAGAAATGAGTTTACTTTAATCAGAATTGCAATAAACAAAACAATGTTTTTACACAGACGAGTTCAGTTGAAAAGTATGAAAACTGCGCCACAATTGCTTCAGAAAATGTTGGTTTTGGCCAGAGCAAAGCACAGTGAGGGGTTTGATGGATGTAGCAGTGATATAAGCAGGTTCAGGCCTTAATTTGTGGTGAGGCTTTAAAGGCCTGGGCCTAGGGCTGCAAGTTTTTATGGGGCAGCAATCAACCAATAGCGAAACTCGATATTACTGGGCCTAGGGTTGGCACCTTTCCTGGAAAAAATACCACTCTTCCTACAGTATATTTTTGTGGTTTTTCCCTATAAATAATATTGGCATCAAACACCATTTTTACTGGCTAGGCAGGTAAAATACCAGCCAGATGGCAACCCATTGCAAATTATTTTTCAGGCCCCCAAAATGTCTAGAGGTTGGCTTGTTTTATCAATATTTAATGGAATTGTATATGAGGTATGTATATACCTCTTGCCCCCCCCCCCAGAATGCAGGGTCTGCCACCTTTTCTGGAAAAAAATACTGGCTTTCCTATCTTTTTTCCCTATTAATAACATTGAGACCACCATTATCTTTACTGGCCAGACCAGGTGGCAACCCTAGTTACGCCCCTGGCCGCAACTTAAGGAGCACTGTGTATGAGTACTCCTGCATGTGTAATCCCCAGTGCTTAGGGTTGCCCCCTGGCCAGTATTTTACCGGCCTGTCCGGTAAAAATGATGGCTGATCCCAATGTTATTAATTGGGAAAAAATATATATAAGAAGGCCGGTATTTTTTTCCAGAAAAGTTGGCAACCCTATCAGTGTTCCAGTGCATGGGGGGAAGCCCAAAATCCAGGCCTGTGCAGGTTGTCCCTAGGGTTGCCACCTGGCCGCTATTTTACTGGCCTGGCCGGTAAAAATGCTGGTTGATCCCAATGTTATTAATTGGGTAAAAAGATAAGTATATAGGAAGGCCGGTATTTTTTTTCCAGTAAAGGTGGCAACCCTAGTTGTCCCAGAAATATAAATGTAGTGTGTTGGCATCTAAGGGTCACCAACTTATCTGGAAAAAAGAATCAGCCTTAGTATGTATGTATGTTTATTTATTGTCCTTGTTAATAGCATTGGCACCAAGCGTCATTTGTACCAGCCAGGCCTGTCATATAGTGCAAGGTGGCAGCCCTACTGGCTTGTCTACACACATGGCAGACACAAAAACTCTGATTTTTTCACACCTGTAACGTCTCAGTCTCCAGCTCCCCAAAATTTCTCCTTAAATAATGTTAATTCCTGCCACTGAAAAGGACTAAAACACACCTTAAATTACCTGACATTGGCTTAGGGGAAACGCTGGCACCAGGCCTGGACTGACATTCAAAATGGGCCCTGGTATTTCAGGTACAGATACCCAAACAAGTCAACCCCAACATAATCTACAGGCCTGGCTATTTCCCCACCCAGTCCACCTATTTCCCCTCACATTTCCAGCCCCATTCACCTTCCTTCCACCCAACCTTCCCGCCCCATATATCATAGCACCGCACCCCAGGTGACATCATGGATTGCCCCCGACCCAAAGGCTGGTGGAAGGTTAAACAAATAGGTGTCAACCCTATCCTTCATACCAGTGTTATTAATGTTATTAATGCTGTCTTTTTATTTTTTTAATTTCAGAAAAGCGGGAACCCTAGCAACAGTCCCTCTAGGATTTGTCAGAATCTGCAGATTGCCAGGGCCTGACTGGTACTTAGGTGAAATATTAGAAATAATTAGTACGTACAGTCATGAGTCTCTACATCATATTAAATCTACTTTATTCAGGGGCTTTCTGATTCAGGGAGGCAGTGGCATGCCCACAGTGAGATCATTAGGTAAAAATAATCCCAGCATAATATTTGGTGAGTGCACTGTTTAATAACATCCCTTGTTTGTACAACAAGTAACTTAACCTATACATACCAAACAAAAACATTCAACTGAGGCTCCTCTCCACCCAACCTATTCTTAATATTCAGCAAATAGCCCCCAAATCAGCCCATCTGTGTATAATGCCACTGACTGCCACTACACTGAAGGCCTTCTGGCTGTACAGACCCATGCTGGAGTCACACCCCTTACTTCCAATATGTCTGCCTCTGGCTCTTATATCATATTTGCTATTGAGGATTTCTGTCCACTGGGTGATTAAAGTGAAACTCCCCATACCAATCCCAACAAAAGAGGCACCCACCCTGTCACTCTATTTCTCATTCCAACCTGTAAGGCCCGAAGGTTTGGAGTAGCGGACCAAACAGGAGGCAGATAGTCCATTGCAGTTTGCGGTAACAATAGGGTTAGGCAAAGGAATGGTCAAAGTCCAGGCAAAGGGGTCAATCCAGGCAGAAAGGATCAATATCTAAATAATAAGCTGAGGTCAAAACAGGAAATCCAACAATAATTCAGTATGGGGCCGATTCACTAAATTCGGGTGAAGGGTTAGAATAAAAAAAACTTCGAATTTCGAAGTTTTTTTTGGCTACTTCGACCATCGAATGGGCTACTTCGACCTTCGACTACGACCTTCGACTTCGAATCGAACGATTCGAACTAAAAATCGTTCGACTATTCGACCATTCGATAGTTGAAGTACTGTCCCTTTAAAAAAAACTTCGACCCCCTACTTCGGCAGATAAAACCTACCGAAGTCAATGTTAGCCTATGGGGAAGGTCCCCATAGGCTTGCTAAGCTTTTTTTGATCGAAGGATTTTCCTTCGATCGTTTGATTAAAATCCTTCGAATCGTTCGATTCGAAGGATTTAATCGTTCGATCGAACGAAAAATCTTTCGCTCCATCGATCGAACGTTTAGCGCTAAATCCTTCGACTTCGATATTCGAAGTCGAAGGATTTCAATTCGAGGGTCGAATTTCGAAGTATTTTTAACTTCGAAATTCGACCCTTAGTGAATCTGCCCCTAAGTCACACCCAGGAACTCAGTAAAGAAGAACCTACAATTGGGCAAAGTTTGCAGTTTTCAGGCGTCTTTTATAGGCCCAGTTTTGCGCCAAACAGGCGTGATGACGCTGTGCACGCTTGACGTACTGGCGT
Source organism: Xenopus petersii (assembly GCA_038501925.1). Classification (NCBI taxonomy): domain Eukaryota; kingdom Metazoa; phylum Chordata; class Amphibia; order Anura; family Pipidae; genus Xenopus; species Xenopus petersii. The sequence goes on from CM076676.1 coordinate 146,586,946, forward strand.
CAGAGCGTGCCATGTGGAGACCATGGGCGCTGCCATCTTGGATGGGAACCGGGTAATTCGTTTTCCTTACACAACCATACTGTCTTCGTCCCTTATTTGTACAAGCAGGTATTGCACGGAAACCAGAACACATCAAAAAATCATTGAGACTTCTCCCATTGAATCATATGCAACCTCGACAGGTCTGAGATGCTGCATTTTCTGATTCGGACTTTTCCATCCTTGGGGTTTAATAAATTCCAAAAATGTTGTGATTTTTGCATTGGGAGTTTAGTAAATAACCCCCTTTGTGTGCATTTGAATGCTTTTTGGGGAATATATTGCTTGATAACACAAAAATCGTTCACAATTCATTCGCATTGCGAATAAATGTTGCATTTGTAAACACTTTTCACACAACAATAGGAATGGGAATTTGATCGTTTTTATTATTTTTATTATTATTATTATATAGCTGTGTATGTAATAACATTTTTTAATGGAAAAGTTGTTGTTTTTGAGAGACATAATGTCGGAGATACGGTCGGCGAATGAGGCATGTACCACGCTTATTAATGCGAAAACTGATGAGATCAAAATTGACCTGTCGATCATCAAGCACGACATGCAAAAACTGAGGGAAAGAACGACGGCGGTCGAGTCCCGAGTAAGTACGCTGGAGGATTCCTGTAGAGAATTACCTGAGCAGTACCAGGCGGTGAGGAAAATCATCGAGGACTGCCATAGGAAGTCTGATGACTTAGAGAACCGGCTTCGCCGGAGCAATCTACGGTTCATAGGCTTTCCAGAACAAGCTGAGGGATCGGCAGCGGAAACCTTTATTGAAACATGGCTAAGGGAAACCTTCGGAGCGGAACACCTTTCCGCCTCCTTCGCTGTTGAGAGGGCACACCGTATACCAACTAGGCAGCCCCCTCCGGGCGCACCCCCGAGGCCTATGATTGCGAAGCTGCTAAATGCTCGAGACCGGGACAAAATACTCTCCTTGGCGCGAGTACAATCCCCCCTGAGATTCCAGGCTGCCACGATTTCCATCTACGCGGATTACTCAATGGAGGTGCAGCGTCAAAGGGCTGGATTCCAGAGCGGGAAAACTCGTCTGAAAACAGCGGGCTACACCTATGCAATGCTATACCCAGCTAGATTACGCGTGCAGGCAGACGGCCGCACCTACTTCTTTACATCGCCTCAAGAGCTGAACCATTGGCTGGACGCGCAGGGAGCTCGGGCGTAGTACAACATCGTCGGGATGTGGGGCTGCTCGACTGGTTCTCCAGGCCCATGTAAGTACTGTGGATTACAATGCTTTTTCTTTTTGCCCAGGGGGTCCCTTCCTGTGACACTATGAGTGTTCGGCCTCGGGAGTGGGGTGGTGGAATGCCCAGAGCTCTACACTTGTGCCCATTGCTGCCCTTTGGGGGACCGAGATGCCACTCTTACGGTTCTGGGCACGACCTGGCATGTGAGGCACTATCATATACGCAACCTGCGGAATGGGGCCCCCAGTGGATCGTGGGCTATTATGTTTAGACCATTGGGTCTGCGGCGGATCAAGAGGAGCACATTGAATACTACAGTTCCCGTTTTTTTGTTTTTTCTTCACTCTTTGGCCTCGGCCTTTATTGCTGGTGGTCACGGAATTTTCCTGCCGTTGCTCACGGCGTGACTTGACTGTCCCCTAATCTAAAGTTAACATTGTGATGTTATGGGTGTAGTTCTACCTGCCGACACGGTGGTGCTAGAAGGGGTGGGGGGTATTGTTCAGGTTGGGGTGTTAAGTAGTGCACAGTTATTGCTCAATGTTGCTACTACTGTTTTTGCATTTAAATGTTTTACTCAAAGGATTGCTATGTTTCTGAATACTGTGCAGAATGTATACTCAGGCTTACTACAATTTTTGCGGGAAGATGGCTATGTATATCACTAGCTGGAACGTGAGGGGTTTAAACTGTCCCATAAAGCGTAGGCTGGTCATGGACTGCTTGAAAAGGCATAACACGTCCATTGCCTTCCTACAAGAAACGCACTTGATAGGGTCTAAGGTACTGGCACTGAGGAGGCCTTGGGTTGGATGGGCATACCACGCCTGCTTCTCTACACACTCTGCGGGTGTGACTACGCTAATAGGTAAATCAGTCCCGTTTAGATTTGACAGCATTAAATCAGACCCGAAGGGTAGATTCCTTTTGATACACGGGTTTATATACAACTGTGAGATTCTCCTGGCCAATGTTTACATTCCTCCTCCCTTTGATCCGACTGCCTTGCACTCCCTGGCTGACCATTTAACCAAATATCCGCATGCCTTAGTTATTGCTGCTGGCGACTTCAATGAAGTCATGTCCCCTGACCTAGACAGACTGTGGAAACGCACTGATAGGCCTCCACCAACTTCTACTCGCCTAACTAAACTTATAGACTCCATGGCGCTGATTGACATTTGGAGAGTGGCCAACCCTGGAAAAACGTTGTTTTCTTGCTATACAGCTTCTCACCAGGCCCTCTCGCGCATAGACATGGCCTTTGTCAATACTAAGGTGCTTCCGTTTATCAGATCCAGTGGTTATCTCCCCAGGGGTATTTCTGACCACTCCCCTATGCAGCTCAGGGTAGAATTGCCACATAAATTGGAGCGGCCTAGACCCTCCGTGCATCCGGTGTGGTTAAACATTTTGGATAATTATAAGCAGGTGGAGGGAACCATGAAAGATTTCCTGTCATTGAATGGTGACTGTGAGGTAATGCTTCCTCTTTGGGACTCCTTTAAGACGTTTGTTAGGAATTCCATTATTTCCGAAATTGCTGAGTACAAAAAGCAGTCCAAGAAAACTACCCAGGTGCTGGAGGAAAGAGTGCTAGAATGTGAGAGCCAGGCAGTCACACTCCCCTCCCCAGATAATCTTAAACTGCTACAGGAAGCGCAAGAAAGGTATGCGCAAGACCTACAGTCAAAGGCGTTGAATAAACATTATTTTAGCAAGGTGAATTTGTATGAATATGGGGACAAGGCAGGACGCCTCTTGGCCCACATTGCTAAGTCTCATACTTCCCCTCCCCCCATACCGGCCCTTAAAGACAAGCAGGGAATTCTCCATACCGAACCTGACAGGGTTAAAGATATGTTGGTGGAGTTTTATAAAGATTTGTATGCTAGCAAGCTCACAGCTAATGAGAATGAGACCGTAGTCTTTCTAGATTCTCTTAACCTACCAACTCTCTCCCTAGAATTTAAGGAGTTTCTTGACTCTGCTATAACACTTTTAGAAATCCAGGAAGCCATTGACTCCTTTCCGCAGGGGAAGGCTGCAGGCTCTGATGGGCTTCCCATTGAACTTTACAAACGGCATGCCAAGACCCTGGCCCCTCAACTACTGAAAGTGTTTAATGAAGCTTTGGTCCTAGGGCAACTCCCGCAGTCCCTGTATGATGCTGCTATAGTGTTACTCCCCAAGCCAGGAAAGGACCCGCAACTATGCGAATGCTTTCGACCAATATCCCTATTAACCGCGGATGTGAAGATATACGCCAAAATCTTGGCTAAATGGTTGGGGAAGGTCATAACTCAAATTATTCACCCCGATCAAATAGGGTTCATCCCCGGGAAAACTACTAGTTTGCACACCAGACGGTTGTATCTTAATCTTTCCCTCCCGCATGACAACATGGGTTCCAGAGCAGTTGCTGCCTTGGACATTGCCAAGGCGTTTGATACCGTAGAATGGCCCTACCTGTGGCAGGTTATGGCATCATTTGGTTTTGGACCTAATTTCATTAGGATGACACAACTCCTCTACAAGCACCCTACTGCCTCCCTTCGACTCAACTCATTGAGTACATCAAGCTTCGCACTTAGTAGAGGGACGCGTCAGGGCTGCCCCCTCTCCCCCCTTTTATTTGCCCTGGCGATAGAACCATTTGCCCAGGCAGTTCGGACTCATCCTCACATTAAGGGGTTTGAGCACGGTTCACATGTGGAAAAAATCCAACTATATGCTGATGATACGGTTGTGTATCTGGGAGACAGGGGGCAGTCACTGCGACAACTAATTGATATGACAGACAAATTTGGTGCTATATCAGGCCTTAAGACCAATGCTGCCAAGTCCGTACTGCTCTTGGTTGATAAGCAAAATGAGGGTGAACACCTTCTTGACTGCCCTTTGGAAATTGCAAGCTCGATCACATATCTGGGCATTCAGGTTGCACTACCCCTGTCGAGGTTTATAGAGCTTAACATGGACCCTCTGGCTCATTGGACCCAAACTAAACTCAGGCAATGGGAGTCCCTCCCGATAGGCCCTGCGGGGAGGGTTCAACTTATTAAAATGTTCATTTTGCCGAAATGGCTGTATGTACTGTGGCATGCACCGGTCCTTCTTCCCAAACAAATGTTTAAGGGTATACACAGCATCTGTGGCACGTTTATCTGGGGCGCTTCTAGGCCTAGGCTGCGTCTAACTACCCTAATGCGGCCCAGGGACTGCGGGGGTTTGGCACTTCCAGACCTGTATGTCTATTATGTAGCCTCCCAACTTACACATATTTTACCAATGATGCATCAGGACTTATCTCCCCCGCTTCACTATCTCTGGTCCACGGTATTGTCTCACCCAGCTGCAGTCTGGCCCATGGTACTGATTAAGAAGCCACAAGCGGCCCGTTCACCACTACTGGAGCTTCAGGGTAATGTGTTGAATTTGGCGCATAGGATGGTGAACCATGTGGCCTATCTCCCACAAACCCCTATATGGCATAACGCAGTCTTTCCTGCACTTGCCAAGGTGAACCCCCCCAGAATATGGCTAGACCTAAATATACATACCCTAAACGACATTTGGGCTGATGGCCAAGTTATATCAATGCCAAGTCTGATGGTGGACAGGGACCTCCCTAGCACGCAATGGCTGACTCACCATAGGCTGAATGTAATTTTGACTAGACTTTTCCATGACAAAGGAATAGTGATTGCTAACTCTCCAATAATCGATGCTCTGTTGGAAACTTCTCACAAAAAGAAAATATCTACATTATATAAACAGCTAAGCAAGCCAGTATATGTTGACACAGTCCTCAAGGCCAGGGACGCTTGGGAGGCTGACCTGGGTGTTATTCATGATGATCAATGGGAGTGGGTACTGGGCACCCCCAAAATAGTGGCACATTCGTATAAACATTCGTTGTTGCAATTGTATTTAATCCATAGAGCTTACTATACTGTACATCGACTGTTTGTCATGAAACTTTCCCCGACTCCCAACTGCACAAGGTGTAAAGTGAATGTTGCTACATTATTGCATACACTGTGGGATTGCCCCAATGTCCAACCGTACTGGGTCGGTATAACTTCTTGGTTGTCTGCTAAAATACCTGACTGGGGCAAGGGGGATGCACGGAATTGTTTGCTTTCTATTGACCTGGGTGAATCTCTGGACTCTAGTACTTTGCACTTTGTTACAAAAGCCTTATTTCAGGCCAGGAGGCTTATCACTTTGCACTGGAAGGACCCTTTACCCCCGACACACTTGGAATGGATGAAAGCCATGGATGATTTATCCAAACTGGAACGGACCATTCTGGACAAAAGAGGTCAACTTTTAAAGTATATGGTGCTTTGGCGGCATTGGACTGGTATGGGTGGGGAGGTAAACGAACCCAATGCATAGGCTGTTGTATGCTGGTATAATGCGTGCCATCTACTGTGATACTGGATTAAGTTATCATTCTACAGAGTGTTGGAATGTAAGCCCTAATGTGTGCGATAACTGTATTTGAGACCAGGCGGTCTATTTTCTCTGTTACTTTCTGTGCTTGTTTAATAAATCTTCTTTGAGTACAAAAGTTGTTGTTTGCGCCAAAAGTTTATGCCACCTTCAAGTAGGTCTTAAAGGTTTGCAATGCGCAAATAAGAATCGCTATGTAATAAAAGCCTAATGATGATTATATTGTGACGTCTACATTTTTATTCGCAAATTAGTTCTCTTTGCGAATTTTATTGCATTTCCCCCTTTGTGTTCTAAATAAACATTAAAGAACTTGTTCCTACCTGGTCAATTTCTGGCTACACTTCTGTATTGGGCTGTCTTTTTGGACACTGTTATTTTTGAAGAATATTACAGACAAAATCGGTGCTATGATAGAAGTCAGGCTGGTGTATCTATCAGCCTGTTAATGGGTAAATTTAATATAGGAGATTTATAACAACGTTTCACTTGCCATTGGGAGTGTATATTAATGAAATGGCACAGTTATTAGAGAATTTGCTGCATTGATCAATGTGTTAGTTTATCAGAATGTGTTCAACCTCTAGCCCTCAGCCCTCCACTGAGCTCTAACACCCCATAGTGCAGGAATGATGATCAACTGACACACTGTAAAGAAAATCCTCTATTAACTATGTAGTTATACACTAAGGGGCCGATTCACTATGGGTCGAATATCGAGGGTTAATTAACCCTCGATATTCGACTAGGAACTAAAATCGTTCGACTTCGAATATCGAAGTCGAACGATTTAGCGCAAATCCTGCGATCGATCGAAGGATTTTTCATTCGATCGAATGATTAAATCCTTCGAATCGAACGATTCGAAGGATTTTAATCCAACGATCGAAGGAAAATCCTTCGATCAAAAAATCCCAGGCAAGCCTATGGGGGCTAACATTGACTTCGGTAGCTTTTAGCTGCCGAAGTAGGGGGTCGAAGTTTTTCTTAAAGAGACAGTACTTCGACTATCGAATGGTCGAATAGTCGAACGATTTTTAGTTCGAATCGTTCGATTTTCGTAGTCGAAGGTCGAAGTAGCCCATTCGATGGTCGAAGTAGCCCAAAAAAACTTCGAAATTCTAAGTTTTTTTAATTCGAACCCTTCACTCGAATTTAGTGAATCAGCCGGCCCCTAAATGGTAGTTTCCTGTGGGTATCCTTAATTGAAGAGGATTTGGATATTTAGTGGATAACAAATGGTGCAACTCTTCATCCGTTGTTTGTACAACCCATAACTTCTCATTAATCCAATGAAATAATGACACATTGGGGCAAATTCACTAAGATGCGAAGTTGCGCCAGGCGCAATTCGCCGCACTTCACCAGGCGTATTTTCGCCAGCGCTCCGCAAATTCACTAAAATCCGAAGTTGCGCACAGGGGTAGCGTTAGCTTGTGAAGTTGCGCTATCGATGGTTAATTTGCATACGTCGCGAAATTCAAATTTCAATGGAGGAATACTTATCTGCACTACAAATGCCTAGAAAACCTTCAAATCAGCAAATATAAATGTTATTTTGCCCTACACATGTGCCCACTGTCTAGGTAAGTTGCCATGAGTCAGGAAATGTAGGGGGGAAGGAGGGGAGCCCCAAAAATATTTTCGATCTTTTTCAGCCTATCACCCATCATGTAGAAAACACGCCAGCGTTTTTTGGGACTTAGAAAAAAATTTGACTTTTTTGGAAACGATCCCTATCTACTCTATTGCGCTTCGCCAGGTCTGAGGTGGCGAAGGAAGTTTAGCGTAAAAGGTAGCGTTCAGTACACTGCGCAAGTTAGTGAATTTGCGTAGTTACATCGCTAGCGAAAATTCGCCTGGCGTAAGTGTGCGAAGTAACACTAGCGAATTTACGCCAGCTTTCGTTAGTGAATTTGCGAAGTACCGAAAATGCTAGCGAATTGACGCTAGCGTTCGGCGCTTAGTGAATTTGTGCCATTGTCTCAGTACAATCAGTTTTTATTTTTTGATAAATAAATTAAACTGTTTGTTTTTTCTACAGAGAAGTGATTGTTGGCAAATAAGATGGAAATTTTCAAATAATTCCACCCTAATTTCTAGTTGATCCAGAGGAAGGCAAAAAAAACCCCTCTGATGCTACTGCCAATGTGCCTCACAGGGGGGAAAATTCCTTCCTGACTCCAAAATGGCAATCGGACAAGTCCCTGGATCAACTTTATACTATAGGTATCAATGGCGATAAAATTGTTTCTTGAAAGTATGACTCCTTCTTGAGTGATAGAATTTACATGTTTCTGTCGCTAGGGCTCTCTAGACTTAGAGGGGCAAATTCACTAAACGCCGAAGCGTGAATACGCCAGCGTAGCGCATTTTCATTAATTTGCCGATTCACAAACGGACACTGGCGTAAATTCACTAGTGTTACTTCGCACCCTTACGCCTGGCGAATTTGCGCAACGGACGTGACTACGCAAATTGACAAACGTGCAAATTATTCTGAACGCTACCTTTTTACGTCAGTCTTCCTTCACCACCGCAGACCAGGCGAAGTGCAATAGAGTAGATAGGGATTGCTTCAAAAAAAGTTAAAAATTTTTCTAAGTCCCAAAAAACGCTGGCGTTTTTTCATTTTTATGGGTGATAGGCTGAAAAAGATCGAACATTTTTTTGGGGCTCCCCTCCTTTCCCCCTACATTTCCTAACTCATCGCACCTTAACTATACAGTGGGCACATGTGTAGGGCAAAATAAAAATTTTATTTGCTGTTTTGAAGGTTTCCCAGGCTTGTGTAGTTCTGCTACATATATCTCCATTGTAACTTCAATTTGGCGCTGTATGCAAAATTAACCATCGCTAGTGTAACTTTGCTTTGCTTGACGAATTAACGCTAGCTCAACTTCGCAACCTTATGCTTCCCCTGAGCGCAACTTCGGATTTTAGTGAATTTGCGTAGCACTGGCGAAAATACGCCTGGCGAAAATACGCCTGGCGAAGCGGACGCTGGCGCAATAAAGAATTTTAGTGAATGTCCCACTTATCATCTTCCTTCCATTGGTCTTTGGTGCCTTATGGATTATCTGGTTATTTATCACTGGTATTATAGTTAATCTGCATTTGTTGTATCAAATGTTGCTGAAAGTATAAAAGTGCTGTTAATATACTGGACAAAAGTTTTTTAAGATTTGTTTAACAAAGTTACAAGATGGTGACCCCCTGTGGCCAACTTTGAAAGCATAAATCATTTGTTTGATTAGGCTTGTGGTGCAGTAAGTTTATGTTTAGTATACAAAATACAGCATTTCTAGCCTTATTCTATTTTAGACTTTACTTCCCCTTTAAGGGTGGTGGCACACGGAGAGATTTAGTCACCTGCGATAAATTTTCGCTACTGCAGGCGACTGATCTCCCGGAAGTGCCTTCCCACCATCAAGAATGCGAATCGCTGGCGGGGTGGCATGTGTGTCACTTTGGGTTTTCCAAAGTCACCCAAAGTTTCCTTCAAATGACTTTCGAAAACCGAAGCAACGCTTATGCCACCCCACCGTCGATTCACATTCTTGACGGTGGGAAGGCACTTCTGGGGGATAAGTCTATGGGGCAAATTCACTAAGATGCGAAGTTCGCCAGGCGTATTTACGTCAGCGCTCCGCAAATTCACTAAAATCCAAAGTTGCGCACAGGGGTAGCGTAAGTTTTCGAAGTTGCGCTAGCGTTAATTCGCCAAGCAAAGCGAAGTTTCGCTAGCGATGGTTCATTTGCATACGGCGCGAAATTCAAATTTCAATGGAGGAACACGTATCACCACTTCAAATGCCTAGAAAACCTTCAAATCAGCAAATAAAAATGTTATTTTGCCCTACACATGTGCCCACTGTCTAGGTAAGTTGCCATGAGTCAGGAAATGTAGGGGGGAAGGAGGGGAGCCCCAAAAATATTTTCGATCTTTTTCAGCCTATCACACATCATGTAGAAAACACGCCAGCGTTTTTTGGGACTTAGAAAAGATTTTGACTTTTTTTGAAACAATCCCTATCTACTCTATTGCGCTTCGACAGGTCTTAGGTGGCGAAGGAAGTCTAGGGTAAAAGGTAGCGTTCAGTACACTGCGCAAGTTAGTGAATTTGCGTAGTTACGTCGCTAGCGAAAATTCGTCTGGCGTAAGGGTGCGAAGTAACACTAGCGAAACTACGCCAGCGTTCGTTAGTGAATTTGCGCAGTAACAAAAAATGCCAAACGCTAGCGAATTAACGCTAGCGTTCGGCGCTTAGTGAATTTGCGCCTATAAGTCCACCCTAAAAAACCATAATCACTAATAATAATATTAATGTGGCAATGAGATCAATAGGAAGTTGTGCTCCCTGCCCAGTAAGTGCCCCCAGGCTGCAGTGTACTGGAACAGACTGTTGCCACGAGATTAGGGGCATCTACACTCCCACAAGTTTATCTTTCTCTTGGCTGCTCTGCAATAAGAATTCTGCTCATTAACACCAAGATAAGACATAAAAAGGCTTGTTATATATTTGTCACATTGCTAATTAAGTTTCTTTTTTTCCTCACTTTGGCTTAAAAGAGAACTAAAGCTTAAGTTATAACCTATATTTTCATTTATTAGGCTAAAAAAAACTGTTTTTATTTAAATATAGTGCAGCTCTAAATATTATATGTCGTTCCATGGTTATTTTCTGCAAGCACCAGTGCAAGAGATAGAATTCTGAGTAGGGATGCACCAAATCCACTATTTTGGATTCGATCGAACCCCTGAATCCTTCGCGAAGCTAGGATTCGGATGATTTCTAAAAAATTCAGCTAAATCGAATCATGACCATTGAAGTCATGCAGGGTCAGACTGGGCCGGCAGGACACCGGGAAAAAACCTGGTGGGCCCTGCCGGCCCGGACCCTCTCCCTGGATCACCGGCAAAAAACTAAAAAAAAAAACTTGCGAGTCGAGGTATGGAGGGGGGCCCTGGGACAGCAGCACCGGTAGGCCCCCCAGTCTGACCCTGAAGTCATGTGACTTTGCACCTCTTGGCAAATGAGTGGGACAATTTTATGGTCACGTTTAATGCAATTTTTATTTCAAATTTGGGTATTCAAATTGGGCTTTGGCTTCGGTTCTGGCCAAAGCATTTGTATTCTGGCAGAACCAAAAATTACAGATTTTGGCTGATTCCTGATAAAATGACAGATCAAATAAAAGAAAAGTAAAAGAGACACCTGGCAATTACGGGCATAGAGAATCATTTGAAAACACCATTATCACATACAGCTATGGGACCTGTTATGTCTGTTACCCAGAAAAATTACACCTTTTTTGGTTCCCCATAGTTTCGCCATAAATATGGTGTCTGTGTTACCGCATACAACACAAAGTCCCCAGAAACTGGGGAAAATTTGGGTAACCAATCGCAAGTCTGCCCTCAAATAGGGAAAAATATACATTAGTTTCCTGTCAGGTCTGTCAAGTCTGAATTGCTGCAAAGTATTGGATCCATTATTTGGAAACCCAGAAAGCTCCAAATTACAGAAAGGCCGCCTACCATAGACTCTATTTCATCCAAATTATAAAAAAACAATTTCCTTTTTCTCTGTTATAATAAAACAGTACCTTGTAGTTAATCCTTATTGGAAGCAAAACCAGCCTATTGGATTTATTTAATGTTTTCATGATTTTTCTAGTAGACTTAAATGGGGCTGTTCACCTTTGAGATAACTTTTAGTATGATGTAGAGAGTCATATTCGATGTGCAACTGTTTTTTTTATTTTTTATTATTTGTGGTTTTTAAGTTATTTAGCTTTTTTTATTCAGCAGCTTTCCAGTTTGCAGTATCAACAATCTGGTTGCTAGGGTCCAGCTTACCATAGCAACCATGCATTTATTTGAATAAGAGACTAGAATATACATAAGAGAGGGCCTGATTAGAAAGATGAGTAATAAAAAGTAGCAGTGCCAATAAATGTATAGGCTTACAGAGCATTTGTTTTTAGATGGGGGTCAGTGACCCCCATTTAAAGGCATGAAAGAATCAGAAAAAGAAAGCAAATAATTAAAAAAACATCAAAATAAATAATGAAGGCCAATTGAAAGTTGCTTAGAATTGACCTACCCAGAGAAAATACATTTGCAAAGCAAGTTTTTAGGTAAGATACGGTGATAAAGGCTGTTGCCTGTGGTTATGCCACTAAATGAATAGCCAGAACTTTGTGGAACCCAATGTAGAACCCTAGTCCACTTAGAGATTGTACCACTGGCCGCTACTCCCTGGGGTAAATTTACTTACGTGCAAAAATTCGACACTTCGCCAGGCGTAAATTCACTAGCACAACGCCAATTTACTAAAATGCGAAGTTGCGACCAGGGTGCTGAACGTTGGCGAATTTTCTCTATCGTTACTTCAAAAATCAAAGCGAAGATGTGCTAGCGTTCAGTTCAGCCTAACACAACTTTGTTAGAGGACTTTGTATACGGCGGGAAATGATAAAGTTGAATGGACGTTTATGTTGCAGCAAATACATTACACAAGTCCAAGTTCTTAATAAAGAAAAAAAGAGTTGTTATATTGCCCTACATATGAGCCCACTGTATAATTTATGTGCCATATATTAAGAAATGTATGGGCGCGGGTACCCAAAATAAATTTAAAGGAGAAGGAAAACTAAGGAGTCATTTTATTGCCAATATATTAGCTGCAATAGTGCAAGCTATAAGACTATATTTATTCTGCAGAATGCTTTACCACACCTGAGTAAACAGCTCTAGAAGCTCTCTATATTTGTTTAGGATAACAGCTGCCATATTAGCTTGGTGTGACATCACTTCCTGACTGAGTCTATTCCTGCTCACTCATAGCTCAGATTACAGTAGAGAAGGGGGGGGGAAGAGGAGCAAACTGAGCATGCTCATGCCCCGGGCAAGGAGGTTTAAGCTGAAAACAGGAAGTCTGATACAGAAGCCCATGAGTACACAATAGAAGGAAAGAAATATGGTGTTTCTTTTGACAGAGGACTCAGAGCAGCATTACTTTGAGGGTTTACTGGTGTATTTATATAGATCTTTCTGATAAATCTTACTTAGTTTTAACCTTTCATTCTCCTTGAAGCACTTTTGCAGTCTATCACTCTGAAAAAAGGAAAAGACGCCAGCGTTTTTTGGGACTTTTTCCACTAAAAATATGATGCATGTAACAGAAGAATGAGGAAGATCTATGCACTTTGCCTGGTCTGAGCTGGCGAAGGCAAGTCTGGCGAAAGAGGTAACGTTTAATAAAATCCGCATCTTAGTGAATTTGCGAAGTAACGTCCATTCGACAGAGTGAAAATTCGCCTGGCGATAGAGTGCGAATGACCGCTAGCATCTCTTTCGCTAGCGAAGTTGCACCTGCACCCGTTTGTAAATCGACGAAGTGCCTGAAATCAGTAACGCTGGCGAATCATCGCCTTCGTTAGTCACTTTGCCCCCCTGTATCTGAACTTTTAGCCTGATCTTTATCAATATACACTTCACTTAGAAAGTAATTGTTTACTGTATGTGGCGCTGTATTAAAAGCTCATTCACACAGAGGAAGAAAATGCAATGCTAACTGACTGGAAAAAGAAGGCCATCCATTGCGTATAGGTGATGGTGGTGGAAAAACAGACTTTATTTACATTGGATCCAGCTTCAAAAAGGTGTAACTTGTCAAACGAATGTTTAAAGTTGATATATTGATTTAAGGCTTAGCTAGGGCCATGTCCAAATATCTCCAGGTACCACAGGGGTAAGGAAGGTGTTTGCAGGATTAGGGCTTGAAAATCTTCCCATTCTACAAGTAAGTCCTGGATATGTATTGTAAAAGGGATCAGGATCCCCAAACTGGGTCCCTTCTGGCATAGACTGTCATGGGGAAAAAAGTTTTTTTCAAAACGCATCAATTAATAGCGCTGTTCCAGCAGAATTCTGCACTGAAATCAGTTTCTCAAAAGAGCAAACAGATTTTTTTATATTTATTTTTGAAATCTGACATGGGGCTAGACATATTGTCAGTTTCCCAGCTGCCCCCAGTCATGTGACTTGTGCTCTGATAAACTTCAGTCACTCTTTACTGCTGTACTGCAAGTTGTAGTGATATCACCGCCCTCCCTTCCCCCCTTCAGCAGCCTAACAACAGAACAATGGGAAGGTAACCAGATAGCAGCTCCCTAACACAAGATAACAGCTCCCTGATAGATATAAAAACAACACTCAATAGTAAAATCCAGGTCCCACTGAGACACATTCAGTTACATTGAGTAGGAGAAAAAACAGCCTGCCAGAAAGCAGTTCCATCCTGAAGTGCTGACTCTTTCTGAAGTCACATGACCAGGCAAAATGACCTGAGGTGCACCTACACACCAATATTACAACTAAAAAAAATACACTTGTTGGGTTAGAAATACAATTTTATATTGTAGAGTGAATTATTTGCAATGCAAACAGTGTACTTTAGAAATAAAAAATACATCAGAAAATACAACAGAATCCCTTTAAACACAACCTGTAGGCTGTTGAGTTATGGTGGGAGCTATATTTACAAAACAATTCCAAAAACAGGCATGCTAATTCATGATGGAATCGACTCTAGTGTGTGGAAGTGTTGTGTGATGGTAACCACCTTGGGCAGGAACTTAGGATACACTGAATTCAGAATTCAGGATTTAGTAAAATCCCAATTACTATTCTGAACCAAATCTGAGCCCTGGACGTTATGTCACTTTAAAACTCTGGACAGCTGAACATGACAATTTATTGTTTATAATCTTTTACAAAATGTTAATATACACATTAGGGTTCGGATTTGGTTCGGTGTTTGACCAAGTCCAAAAATAATAGATATGGAAACTGATGTGAATGAACAAACTATATGAATTCCCTGTTTCTGATCTTTTAGCTTGATCTCTATCAATATACAAACAACTTCATCAACAAACTCTGTGAATTGCCATGTAAGGCATAAAGGACATTTATAATAATCATGATCAATGCATAGATTGATGGGTCCTGTTTTTAGCTTAATAGATTTCAGCATTCCTAAGATGCTCTGGGAGCCCGTCAATGGAACTAGGGCATCATAACAGGTTACAGATATATAGAAACATTGGGGTAACAGTCACCCTGCTATAGTTCCAGGGGTACCCAGGGCACAAATAACCACTCACCCCAAATCTCCCCCTAACTGGCCTTCAGGTTGGGCCCCTTAGCTCATAACAAGGTTACAGATATATAGAAACATTGGGGTAACAGTCACCCTGCTATAGTTCCAGGGGTACCCAGGGTACAAATAAGCACTCACCCCAAATCTCCCCCTAACTGACCTTCAGGCTGGGCCCCCTTAGCTCATAACAAGGTTACAGATATATAGAAACATTGGGGTAACAGTCACCCTGCTATAGTTCCAGGGGTACCCAGGGTACAAATAAGCACTCACCCCAAATCTCCCCCTAACTGACCTTCAGGCTGGGCCCCTTAGCTCATAACAAGGTTACAGATATATAGAAACATTGGGGTAACAGTCACCCTGCTATAGTTCCAGGGGTACCCAGGGCACAAATAAGCACTCACCCCAAATCTCCCCCTAACTGGCCTTCAGGCTGGGCCCCTTAGCTCATAACAAGGTTACAGATATATAGAAACATTGGGGTAACAGTCACCCTGCTCTTGTTCCAGGGGTACCCAGGGTACAAATAAGCACTCACCCCAAATCTCCCTCTAACTGGCCTTCAGACTGGGCCCCCTTAGCTCATAACAAGGTTACAGATATATAGAAACATAGGGGTAACAGTCACCCTGCTATAGTTCCAGGGGTACCCAGGGTACAAATAAGCACTCACCCCAAATCTCCCTCTAACTGGCCTTCAGACTGGGCCCCCTTAGCCAGGGCCGCTTCTGCCATGAGGCAAGGTGAAACCCTTGCCTCAGGCGGCAGCGTGCGGCCAGTTACAAGGGGTGGCAAAAAGCCGCCTCTTGTAACTTTAAGAGCCGAACTTCCGGGTTTTAACCCGGAAATTCGGCTCCGCTAGTGCAAAGAGCGCTATTGCGCTCAATGCACTAGCGATACTGCCCCCTGAAACCCGCTCCGACGCTAATTTTTAAGCGCGGAGCGGGAGAGGAGGGGGGCGGCATCTGGGCTGCTGCCTCAGGCGGCAGCAGCCCCAGAATCGGCGCTGCCCTTAGCTCATAACAAGGTTACAGATATATAGAAACATTGGGGTAACAGTCACCCTGCTATAGTTCCAGGGGTACCCAGGGCACAAATAAACACTCACCCCAAATCTCCCCCTAACTGACCTTCAGACTGGGCCCCTTAGCTCATAACAAGGTTACAGATATATAGAAACATTGGGGTAACAGTCACCCTGCTATAGTTCCAGGGGTACCCAGGGCACAAATAAGCACTCACCCCAAATCTCCCCCTAACTGGCCTGTAACACGGTTACAGATATAATGTATTGAAATTTTGTCCTTTAGACAACTCTAAAGATGTCTGGCTCTATACTTTGAGAATGTCTATTCAGATTACTAAAGAGCAAAAAGAAATCCTTTGAGCTATGGGAGACGGCCCTCACGTAATTCAGAGATTTCTGCATAACAGGTTTCCAGATAACAGATCCCACATCTGTATACCATTCCGGTGAAGAATGTCCCAAAAGACATGAGTAACTATCAATGTACTTTGATGTTAACGGCTTACAAAAGAAAAAACAGCATACAAGGAATCTATCACCCATCATTGAAATGTTTTCAAATATTGATTCTCTGTTAAAAAGATTTGTGTAGCCTTTCATTTTTCTAACTTTGTTATGAGTTAAGGTACCTTGGCCTTGCATGCTTTGCGTCTGTTTGCTTTACTCCTGTTTGACGTTTTCTCAAAGTTTCTCTGTTTACAGGTGTATAAACAAAAGGTCCATTGATCTTGTACCGACAGGGCTGTGTGAAAGCTGTTTAGAAAAACATGACTATACTCTATTTCTAGAGGAAGAAAATGGGGGGTTATTTACAGACACCCCAAGTGCAAGAGCAATAAGGGGAGCAAAAGGCAATTGTTATGGGGTCTAGCTGTGCCAGCAATTCAATATGCAAAGTTTAATAACTGCCATGGGATGGGCCAAGGAGAACTAAACCCTAAAAATGAATGTGGCTAAAAATGACATATTTTATATAGTGAACTTATTGCACGAGGCTAAAGTTTCAGCTTGTCAATAGCAGCAATGATCCAGGACTTCAAACTTGTCACAGGGGGTCACCATCTTGGAAAGTGTCTGTGACACTCACATGCTCAGTGGGCTCTGATTGGCTGTTGAGAAGCTAAGCTTAGGGCTCGTCACTAATTATCCAGCAGAAAATGAGCTTCCCCTGTAATATAAGCTGATGCTACAGGTTTGCTGATTATTAAATTCTGATGCTAATTGCACTGGTTTCTGTGCTGCCATCTAGTAATTATGTGTATTAATTACTAATCAGCCTTATATTGTGACATTTCTATTCTATGTGTACTGTATATTGTGAGTGGGTCCCTAAGCTCAGTAAGTGACAGCAGCACAGAGCATGTACAGTGAATCAGCAGAAAAGAAGATGGGGAGCTACTGGGGCATCTTTGGAGACACAGATTTTCCCTGCTAAAGGGCTGTGGTTGCCTTGGGCTGGTATAAAACTCAAAACACAATGCACACATTTCTAGCAACAGTAGAACCCCCGTTTTACATCCCCTGATTTTAAGTTTTCCCTCATTTTACATTGTTGTTTTATGGTCCCACCTACAGTATATATTATGCATAATTATTTTCCCTGATTTTACATATCACTGGATTTTACACCATTTTTTCTGATCCCCTGAAAAATGTAAAATGGAGATTCTACTGTACTTCTAGGCAGTCCTGTAATCATGGGGTGAACACATGTCTCTGTACTCTATTTTAGGGCACAGAGACCTTAAGGTATGAGACCTGTTATGCCCGGGACCTGGGGTTTTCTAGATAATGGATCTTTCTATAATTTGGATCTTCATACCTTAAGTCTACTAGAAATTCATGTAAACATTAAATAAACCCAATAGGCTGGTTCTACCTCCAATAATGATTAATTATATCTTAGTTGGGATCAAGTACAAGCTACTGTTTTATTATTACAAAGAAAAAGGGAATCATTTTGAAAAATTTGGATTAATTGATTATAATGGAGTCTATGGGAGACATTCATTCCGTAATTCAGAACTTTCTGGATAACAGGTTTCCGAATAACGGATCCCATACCTGTACAGACATTTTTCTTTGTGAAGGGCAGGCTGACACAAATAAAGCAATAAGCAATAAACATGGCAGATTGTGCACCCTGCCCTGCACGTAGTAAATGACACCTAATCCCTGTAAAGACATAGAAGATGGCCCAAATCAAGCTGATTATAGGGGCATAGTCAGACCAGTTGGCAGTTGCATCAAAGGCCCAACTTACTCATCAGAAAGTAATGGGATTTTCAGATCTGCTGCATAGATATCTGGTTGATCCCCAGTCAAATATTTATTGGTTGGAAGGTCATCATCACCCAGTCACCAGATAATGTTGGCCAGTGTATGTCGAGCTTATGCCAGGTCATTAAAGGAGAAGGAAAGGCAAAATTCCCCAAGTGCAAAAAGTTAGGAACCCCTAGTGATTATAATTACTTACCTGATAACACAGGCCAGTGCTCCTATCAACAGAAAACTGCCCTGGGCCAGGGTTCCAGCACCTGACTAATGGTGAATGTGACTTTCCTTCTTCGTGCATGGAAAATATATACAGTATGATGTGTTTGTGAGGTCTTCACAGAGGAGTCTGGGAATTCAAGAGACCATTTTCACACAAAGAAATGCCCAAAAGCCACACATAAAAGAATAATTATTTAATGCTTTTAGTACAATGACATAACTGAGTCCAACAAGATTTAGTTCTAGTCCCTGAGTCAGGTGGTATGTAGGACTTTGATAGTATTGGCCGAGGACATTTGCTGTAACCATGGATCCACTGTATTTTGTGCTTTCTGTTCCTGCCCTCAAAACAATAAAATGTGTATAAATAAAATAAGCAGATAATGCCAGATACAGTACAATGTGAGAAAAGGCTAGTACATGGAAACCCTTTGTGTAGTCAGGACATATAAGTGTGACCAGAGATCTATAAAACAAGACCAAGCTTGTAATGCTTATCTCTGTACCATTCTGTTTAAACATAGGACACGGGCGAGGTGGAGATCCATGATTTATATCTATAAACCATACTGTTTAAATAAAGGAAACTCTTATAAATAACAGTCGTAACAGCAGTTGCGCTGCTCTCTTCCATTACTCTCTTTCACTCCTTTTCTCCATTAATGTCCTAACACTGCATCATGGTCACTGTCTTGTCCTTCTAACCTTCAGTTTTCCAGACCCTCCCTTATCCCTCTTAACGAATCATTTTAGTTCTTGCTCATTTCCTTCTAAAAAACATAGGGCCATTCTAATACTTGCCTTGCCATTATCATCCATGGCTACGCGAAAAAGGCAAAAAGGATTGAGGCTCCCACATCGCTTGGAGAGAGCAGAAGACCTCAATAAGAAGGCTGACAAAATGTTATGTCAAAGCCTGATGGAGATTGAGAGGAAGTGCCTTAGACAAGTGGCTGAAGTGAACCTGGAACGCAAGCAGTTATGGAAGGAGCTCAAGCAAGTCCAAACTGGTGAGTTGTTCTGAAATAATTAAGTAAAGGACACAGGATCACATGATTTGCATATTAGCCTTTTTTCTGGTATTTATGTTGTAAGACTAAAAGATTATTCCTTTATAAGCCTGTGAGAGACATTAATAGCCAGTGTCATGGAAAGGTTAATTTTCATTAACTGACGAATCAGTGGTGAATCTTTAGAACAGGGAATCCCAGGACGTCGATTGAGGTCTACTAATAGATCCCCTTCATGTTCCTGGTAGACCGCGACCTGGGTCCTGGAAGTAGGCGAGAGAGGGTTGGCTGGCTGGGCTGACAGCAGAGGGGGAGAACACAGGAAGGAGCCATCTGCACAGAGGGGGAGGACCCGGAACGGGAGAGCACAGAGGGGAAGGACACAGGACGGGAGAGCACAGAGGGGAAGGACACGGGAGGGAGAGCACAAAGGGAAAGGACACGGACGGAAAGCACCGAGGGGAAGGACACAGACGGGAGAGCACAAAGGGGAAGGATAGGGGAGGGAGAGCACAGAGGGGATGGACATGGACAGGAGAGCACAGAGGGGAAGGACACAGGAGGGAGAGCACAGAGGGAAAGGACATGGGATGGGAGAGCACAGAGGTGAAAGACACCGGAGGGAGAGCACAGAGGGGAAGGACACAGCACGGGAGGGCACAGAGGTAACAGACACGGGAAGGAGAGCACAGAGGGAAAGGACACAGGACGGGAGAGCACAGAGGGGAAGGACACAGGAGGGAGAGCACAGAGGGGAAAGACACGGACAGGAGAGCACAGAGGGGATGGACACGGGAGGGAGAGCACAGAGGGAAAGGACACAGGACGGGAGAGCACAGAGGGAAAGGACATGGGAAGGAGGGAGAGCTGGCTGCACAGAGAGGAAGGACAAGCGAGGGAGAGTGGGCTGAGAGCATGGAGAGCTGAGAGGAGCAAGCACGGAGGGGGAGGGAGTGTGTTCAAACTTTCATAACCTGCCAAATCTTGTAAAATGAACATGGTAATCAGAGGTTGTGGCCACACAATTGGGCGTGGCTGCGCATTATCAAGGTAGAACTCCTGATGAGGGCCAGGTGTTGAGAGTAGATCCCAGTGTAACAAAGTCTGGGCACCCCTGCTTTAGAAAGAAATGCTAACTGAGATTCTTTCTGTTTGTCTCTTCTGCAGATGTGACGCCTTCCTTGGAAAACCTCGAATTGGAGCTTCCTCCAGATCTACCTGACCTATCGAGGAAACGCTATTCACTCCCAGTTCTTGGTACACATGGATGTGAAGCAGGAGGAGAAAACAGAAGGTTGGTGGTACAATCATTAGTTTCATGAAATTAGGCCAATGTGAACAATAATACACTATGGGGTATATTTATCAAAGAGTGAAGTTAATAGTGAAGTTCCGCCACTAGAGTGATATTCCGCCACTTCCCATTCATTTCTATGGGGTTTTTCATTTCACTTTCACCCATTGATAAATACGCCTTTCAAAATCCCATAGAAATGAATGGAGAGCTGCGGAATTTCACTCTAGTGGCGGAACTTCTTTGATAAATTTACCCCGATGACTTGTTTAGGGAACCTTGCCCCATTGTGGTGAATGAGAAGGAGCAACCTCTGGTACAGCAAGACAAGCAATCACTAGTACATAGGGTTGCCACCTTTAATGAAAAAAATAACCGGCCGGTGGGGGGCGGGTACAAAAAGGAGGTGGTCCATGACGCAAAAATGGGCAGGGCTACACAGTGTGACGCAAAATGGGGCGGAGCAGCATCGCGGCAATGTGAAGAAGACTACAAAAAAGGTAAGTTCTGCGCAAATGGGGGCAGGCCGAGGGCTTTTTTTAAAGGATATTACAAATTACCGGCAACTGCATTGCCGCTAAATTTGTAATACCGGCCCGGCAGGTGTTTTACCGGCTAGGCCGGTAAAATACCAGCCGGGTGGCAACCCTACGTACATAGGTCTGGCTCAATATTCCTTCCTATTACTGCTTCGTTTGGATCTGTGGAACTGAATGTAAAGTAGCAGGGATGGTTTTCAGCAGTTCATTCAGGGTTGCTGATCCTCTTCCAAAACAGCCCAGACCATTAAATAACCATTGTCTATAGGCACGTGTATGAAATGTGACCCAGTGCCTAATAAATTAGAGAATTATTCCTGGATAATAGTTTTATGACTCTGGCAAAACTGCATTATCTCATTCAGCCCTACAGCATTAATAACGTACTGGCCCAAGCGGCCCTATTTATTCATTGTAATTGTAAAACAACAATCACCGTTGTCCGCTTAAAGGAAAAGCTGTACCAATTGTTCACAATTAATGTCTTACTGCAGCCTTTTGTCTAATGTACCGCTACTTAATGCTCAGTGAGCTACTGCTATAGTTTCTCACTAGGAATCAAAATAATTTCACAACGGTTCAACATTTAGGAAAAAAACGAAAGAAAAAAATAAAATCCAAGTTACAGTTGTCCATTCGTACATTTACTGCAGAAGGAAATCTAGTTTTGGTCATGGGAATAACATAGTGAGTAGAAATTAAAAAAGCTGCATACAGTGGAACCTCAATTTTACATCCCTTGATTTTAAGGGGCACATTTACTAAGGGTCGAATTTCGAAGTTAAAAAACTTTGAAATTCGACCATCGTATTTGATACTTCGATAGTCTAAGCATTTTTTGATCGAAAACTGTTCGATCGATCGATTAAATTGTTGGAATGAACGATTCTACAAAAAAATACTTTGACTACTTAAAACTTAGCCAAACACTCAGAAAGGTTATAGGAGGTCCCCCATAGGCTAAACAGCAATTCAGCAGGTTTAAGGTGGCGAAGTGTGGAATTCCACGTTTTTTAAAGAGACAGAACTCTATTTTCGAATGGTAGAAGTTTTTAAAAAAAAATCTAATTTTGGCCTATTCGATGGTCGAAGTACCCAAAAATTATATAGTTTTTGCATTCGAAAATTCACTTCGACCCTTAGTAAATGGGCCCCTAAGTTTTCCCTCATTTTACATTGTTGTTTAGTGGTCCCACCTATATAATATGCATAACACATTTCCCTGATTTTACATTTTCCTGGATTTTACACCATTTTTGCTGGTCCCCTGAAAAACATAAAATGGGGGATCTACTGTATTTATAAACAATAGCAACCCGACAGCTTTCATTGGCCATCGAGAATATATGTTTTTGTACCTTTTTCATCAATGTCTAGGTACCAGTTTGGGCGGCGCAGCTCAGACACAACTTGCTCATCGGAACTTCAAAGGAAAGTATCAAACTTTATCACCAATTTGGAAAGATTCAATAGTTGTGACTCAGTCGGACTCTCAACAGACGATGAGAAAGAGAGTACAGGAGAAAAACAAGATTTGCGGGTTACGGGGAAGGCCCGTGCTGAGATCACTTTAGAAGACGTTAAGAGTTGCAGGTACATCCGTCACAGACACTCAATCCCAAGATTTGAACGGGAGCTGAGTCTGGAAGAAATATTTAGCAAAGATGAATTAGGCTTGGACTAACAAAGCTGCATCATGTTGCTTCTTGATTTCTATTCAGGAACATAACATTGCACCCCTGGGTCCTTCCACCACCTCAGGGTGGAGCAACGGGAATGTGTATCCAGTGTGGCCAAGGGGGTTTCAGGCTGGAAAGTGAATTATTACAGTAAAATTTATATTTATTTTTTAATATTGGCACTGAAAGGTAAGATACTGTAGACCAAGGGAACACCACACTTTGCCTGTAGAGGTTTATTAAAGGGTATAAGGCTGCTGTACTATTTCCCCAAACATAAAGATATAACCTAAATCAGTCTGCTTCCCTCGTCTGCATGATGTCACGGTGGGACGTAAATCAGATGGAATTTACAGGACAAGGAAAGCTTAAAGGAGAAGGAAAGCAACCAAAACAGTTTATTGCCAATAGATTAGCCATAATAGTGCAAACTATAACACTATATTTATTCTGTAGAATGCTTTACCATACCTGAATAAACAGCTCTAGAAGCTCTCTGTTTTTTAGGATAGCAGCTGCCATATTTGATTGGTGTGAACATTGCCTGGTGAGTGCACTGATGGCCATCTTTTTTCATCTCCCAGGTAGTCCTAGGGGGGTCATTTATCAACACTGGGCAAATTTGCCCATGGGCAGTAACCCATGGCAACCAATCAGATTGCTGCATTCATTGTTCTACTTGCAGCTAGCTTTAAAAAGCTAATCACTGATTGGCTGCTATAGGTAAATGGCAAATATGGGCAAATATGCCCAATGTTGATAAATGAGCCTCCTTGTGTTTGGTTGAAAGTAGGAGTGCTTAGTGGAATTTTATTGCAGACTTGAATGATGCAATGTTTTCTCAGTGCCTTTTATCTGCAATAAAGTTCCACAAAGCATCTAGTCTGCACACTTCACACTTTCTCCACACTTTATCAGTTCATGTGGTTCAAGGCAAGTGGCTCCCCTTTCTGAATAAATGATGTCTGTGTGACTGAGTGTCTATCTACTGATTCTGTTGAGTCATTGCTTGGGCTTGGGAGTTGGTGCAGTACATTAGGACATGCTAAAATATCTATAATGTGCATGTGTTCAGCCCATTCCAACACAGGGTATACCCCTGAGATTACAAAATATGGTACCAATACACTCCTAAGCCAAATTCCACTGGCAGGTTAGTCTTTAAAGAGGTGCACTGGCCTGGGGCAGAAGGCCCTTTAAAGATATCTCCCGGGGGGTGAAATGTATGGACATTGGGCTGACTTACTAGGAAAGAGGCACTGACGTTTTATTCACTTTAATCTATGTACTTCACCCAGTATCAGTGTCTGAGTGTAAGCTCTGCAGAGCAGGATTCCCTTCTCCCAATGGTTCCCTCTCACTGTATTGTATCCGTGTCTCTCTGTATATTAGAGTGTAAGCTCTGCAGAGCAGGATTCCCTTCTCCCAATGGTTCCCTCTCACTGTATTGTATCTGTGTCCCTCTGTATATTAGAGTGTAAGTTCTGCAGAGCAGGATTCCCAATGGTTCCTTCTCCTTTCATTGTTCTGTGTCCCACTGTGTATTAGAGTGTAAGCTCTAGAGGGCAGGATTTTCTTCTCCCAGTGGTTCCCTCTCACCCTGTACTGTATCAGTGTTTCTCTGTATATTAGATTTAAGCTCTGCAGGGCAGGATTCCCTTCTCCCAATGGTTCCCTCCCTCTCCTTGTATTGCTCTGTACATTAGAGTGTAAGCTCTACATGGCAGGATTCCCTTCTCCCAATAGTTCCCTCTCCTTGTATTGTATCTGTGTTCCCCTGTACATTAGAGTGCAAGCTCTACAGGGCAGGATTCCCTTCTTCCAATGGTTCCCTCTCCCTGTATTTTATCTATGTCCCTCTGTATATTAGAGTGTAAGCTCTGCAGGACAGGATCCCCTTCTCCCAATGGTTCCCTCTCCTTGTATTGTATCTATGTTCCTCTGTACATTAAAGTGCAAGCTCTACAGGGCAGGATTCCCTTCTTCCAATGGTTCCCTCTCCCTGTATTTTATCTATGTCCCTCTGTATATTAGAGTGTAAGCTCTGCAGGACAGGATTCCCTTCTCCCAATGGTTCCCTCTCACCCTGTATTGTATCAGTGTCTCTCTGTATATCAGTGTAAGTTCTACAGGGTAAGAGAGCTCTCCTCTTCTTGTGTCCCTCTGTATGTTAGGGTGTAAGCTCTGCAGGACAGGATGTCCTCCTCCCAATAGTTCCCCCTCCCTGTATAGTATCTGTGTCCCTCCATATATTAGAGCGTAAACTCTGCAGGACATGATTCCCTTATCACACTGTTTCACCCTTTCACTGTAGAGTATCCCCGTCCTTCTGTATATACGGTAACTGAAACTCTCCTGGCCCAGTGGAGTAACTATAAAAAAGGAAACCCTGCAGCAGGCCTGGTGGGGAATGGTACATGAGTGGGTGAACTGATAATTGGCTGGAGAGCAGGTGCATGGATCAGTGTTGTGATAATGGCACGGGGGAGGCTTGGAAAAATGTGTCTGCTGGGGGCCCTGTGTGCACCATGTTACACCCCTGTCAGGGCCCATCAAGTTTTCTCACATATATCATTTGTTATCCTTCTGCCTTTTATCTTGAAGTGTTTCAGTGCAGAGCTAAAGTTAACTGTACTCTGAATAAATATTTGTACACATGTCAAAGAAACAAGGTTCTGCCCAGCTGACTAAAGCCTATTTGTAGAAGAGATATGGGAAAACTAAGGAAGAAAGTTTTCCAATTCTGTGTGCAAATGGGACATGTTGAAGTGGATCAGGGTGAGTAACTAAATAAATAGTAAAACACTGCTTCGGCAACAACTGCCTGCAGATGATGACATTTAACATTTTATTTTGCTTAATAATAAATAATGTAGAGGGATGGCCCCACAAACAGTTCCATGTGTCTTGTCCCCATTTTTGTAAGAACTTTCGCAAAATTATCTTCACCCTTTGTAATGAAGTTATTCATTAATAACATTTCTGTAATGACATACCTTGGTACAAATAAACCTCTCCCTTTCCCCAGCTGCAGCCTCAGAGAAGGACAAGACCCGTGGGAGCATATTTATCATAGGTCGAAGTTAAAAAAAACGTTGAATTCAAAAAGAGCAATCGAATGGAGGTCGAAGGTTTTTTTGGGGTCGAAGTCGGCCGAATTCGGCCTACTTCGAATCGTATGATCATACTTCGATTTAAAGTTTTTTTAACTTCGACCTTTGATCTCCCAAAGTACCACAGTTGCCTCCATACAGGTTGTAGGAGGTCCCCCACAGGCTTAAACAGCAGCTTTTAGGTGGCGAAAGGTCAAAGTCGAAGTTTTAAAGAGACAGTACAGTTTTTTCAAATTCGAATCGAAGTATGACTATTCCCTAGTCGAAGCACACAAAAAATAGCTCAAATTCGAAGTTTTTCACTTCGAAACTTCACCTCGACCTTTGATAAATCTGCCCCTTGATGTCTATCTATCTTTCTCTCTATATATACATATATACATATATATATATAGATATATATACACACACACACACACACACGCAAACCTCAACCTATTCATTGTCCCTTTAAAAGAATTTATACAAATGCAATACAGGCATAAGACTTTTAATTAAAGGGGTTGTTGACCTTTGAGTTCACTTTTAATATGATGTAGAGAGTGATCTTCTGAGACAATTTGCAATTGGTTTTCATTTTATGTGTGGTTTTTGAGTTATTTAGCTTTTTATTCAGCAGCTCTCCACTTGAAAAATACCCATCCCTTTATTTTTTTTTATAATTTTGTAATTATTTGTTTCGCTCTTCTGATTTTTTCCAGTTCTTAAATGGGGGTCACTGACCCCATCTAAAACAAATGCTCTGTAAGGCTACAAATGTATTTTTATTACTCATCTTTCTATTCAGGCCTCTCCTATTCATATTCCAGTCTCGTATTCAGACCAACGTATGGTTGCTAGGATAATTTGGCCCCTAGCAACCAGACTGCTGGAATTACAAACTGGAGAGCTGCTAATTAAAAAGCTAAATAACTCAAAAACCACAAATAATAAAAGATGAAAACCAATTGCAAATTGTCTCAGAATATCACTCTCTAAATCAGTGATCCCCAACCAGTAGCTCGTGAGTAACACGTTACTCTCCAACCCCTTGGATGTTGCTCCCAGTGGCCTCAAAGCAAGAGCTTTTTTTTGAATTCCAGGCTTGGATGCAAGTTTGGGTTGTATAAAAACTAGGGATGCACTGAATCCAGGAATCGGTTCGGGATTCGGCCTTTTCAGCAGGATTCGGCCTTATCCTTCTGCCCAGCCGAACCAAATCCTTATTTGCATATGCAAATTAGGGGCCGGGAGGGAAAATGTGTGACTTTTTGTCACAAAACAAGGAGGTAAAAAATGTTTTCCCCTTCCCACCCCTAATTTGCATATGCAAATTAGGATTTGGTTCAGTATTCGGCCGAATCTTTCACTTAGGATTCGGTCAAATCAAAAATAGTGGATTGGGTGCATCCCTAATAAAAACCAGGTGCAGTGCTAAACAGAGCCTCAATTTAGGTCAATCACAGCACTTATTTGGCACCCCAAGAACATTTTTCAAGCTTTTGTTGCTCCCCAACTCCTTTTACTTCTGAATGTTGCTCACGCGTTCAAAGGGTTTGGGATCTCTGCTCTACATCATACCAAACGCAGTTTTATTTCAGTGATCTTTAGGGATGCACCAAATCCACTATTTTGGATTCGGCCGAACCCCCTAATCCTTCACGAAAGATTCAGCCGAATACCGAACCCGAATTTGCATATACAAATTAGGGGTGGGAAGGGGAAAACATTTTTTACTTTGTTTTGTGACAAAAAGTCACGCAATCCCCCCCCTCTAATTAGCATATGCAAATTAGGAATGGGAAGGGGGAAAATGTTTTACTTCCTTGTTTTGTGACAAAAAGTCACATGATTTCCCTCCCAGACCCTAGTTTGAATATGCAAATTAGGATTCGGTTTGGCCGTGCAGAAGGATTCGGCCAAATCCTGCAGAAAAGCGCCAAATCCAGTATTCGGTGCATCCCTAGTGATCTTATGCCCATAAATGACCTATTACTGTCTGCTGGGTCTTATTATTCTATTTATGCCAGTCAGTCGGCATCCAATCAGAATATTACAGGTAGGGATGCACCTAATCCACTATTTTGGATTCGGCAGAACCCCCGAATCCTTCACGAAAGATTTGGCCAAATACCGAACCCAAATTTGCATATACAAATTAGGGGTGGGAAGGGGAAAACATTTTTTACTTTGTTTTGTAACAAAAAGTCATGCAATTCCCCACCCCCTCTAATTAGAATATGCAAATTTGGATTCAGTTCGGCAGGGCAGAAGGATTCAGCTGAATCCTGCTGAAAAAGGGCGAATCCTGGATCCGGTGCATCCTTAGTTACAGGCAGGCCCGGACTGGCAAGCTGTGGGTTCTGGCAAATCACAGAGGGGCTGCTGTAAGTTGTCATAGCCAATCACTATATATTGGGCTGCTGGGGGGGGGGGGCTTTTCGGGCCTCTGTGTACCTGAAATGTCAGGGCCTATTTTGAATCTAAAGTTGGCCATAGATGCAAAGATCCATTCAGATGAAATAAAGTAGTAAAAGAACAGATCAGCTGATGTTCTGCCCCTCACAGCAATTGTACGATATCTATGTCCGACCAAAGCTACTGACAGTCTCCCTCTAAAAAAAACGTACGATCGGCAATACACGCAGAGATATTATCGGAAGCCGACAGAAATTTTCTAACCTGTCCGATCGACCAAACGACCAATCTCCGCCAGAAGAAAAATGTCGGGACTCTCCAAACACGGTCCGAAAATCGTACGAATTCTCACTTTAGTCCAGACCTGATTACAGGTAACAACATACCTCCCAACTGTCCCTTTTTCGGAGGGACAGTCCCTCTTTTGACAGCTCAACCCGCAGTCCCTCATTTGTACTGGAAAGTCCCTCTTTTCTCTGCACTGAACAGCCAGAAAAAGAAACAAAGTTTCTCACTTAATTGGCTTTTAGCAGAGAGCCCAGAACAGCTAACAGGTGACAATAAGATACTTTGTAACAATTTTGAGACACAAAAACAGTTTAGATAAAGAGAAATATTTTCAAACTTTCATAACCTGCCAAATTTTGTAAAACAAACATGGTAATTAGGGGGTGTGGCCACACAAAGGGGTGTGGTCAAAAAATTGCCTAGGGAACGTTCTCTTTCTGCCTTGCTTTAAATGAGGAATATGATGCTCAGAGCGTCGTGTGGAGCTTCTCTAGGGTTTAATGGCGGCACACCAGTAACTTACACCGTTTTCTGACAGACTTTTTTTTATAAGGGTCAAGCCCCACTTTTGGTCATCACGTCACCTCATAGAATTTACACATATGAAACTCCACTGACGCAACAGAATGCGGTATTCACCTCGAGTCTCTCCTAATTAACCCTTAAGCAGGACTTTCGGGGTATCTACAGGGAACAGAGGAGCCGCTTCACTTTTCAATGGATTCTCATCACCAGCTACCGAGTAGTGATCGAACTAAGCGACAATGTGAAACAACCAATCACAATCCCTTCCAATTAACCCCCACCCACGTCATACAGCTGACCAATCAACAGCAAAGGCCTGCCCTTGCTTTATATTCCCGCCTCCCTGCTTCTCCGCCCTTGCCCCGAAATGACGCAAAGGTGGTTTCACGCAATCAGGGAACAAGTGATATTGATTGACACGACCGGCGGCCAATGGAAGGTAGCGGGTGGCGGCTGCTGGGTTAAGCGGATGGGCAGAGGAAGCTGAGCGGTAACGGAGAGAACAAGCGGAGACCGAGTGCAGCCATGGGGAACCGGGGGATGGAGGAGCTTATTCCCCTTGTCAACAAGCTCCAGGACGCTTTTAGTTCCATAGGACAGGCCTGCAACCTCGACTTGCCTCAGATAGCCGTGGTGGGAGGACAGAGTGCCGGCAAGAGCTCAGTTCTGGAGAACTTTGTAGGCCGGTAAGTGTTTCCCTCTGGCTTCCTGACAGGCGGTGCCTGAGATCTGCTCTGCTTCTTCTTAGCTGCCCTGACTTGCTAATTGATAGGCACAGAAGCGCCTTTTTCTTCCTCTATCTCCCTTTCTCTCGCTTTCTGATCAATGGGCGACGTCATGCCTCTACGTCATATGTGGCTGCGCTGACGTCGCAAAGCTGCCCCTGTTGACAGGCTGGAAGTCATAAAGTGATGCCTGCGGGTTGTGCTTTATACCCAGGGCTTCATGAGCCAAACGTGCCCTCAGATACAACGCCTTTACTGGAGGCAATTGCTACTGTAACTACCCTCAGATGCAAAGGTTTGTGGGGCAATTCCTACTGTAACTACCCTCAGATACAAAGCCTTGTGGGGCAATTCCTACTGTAACTACCCTCAGATACAAAGCCTTGGGGTGGACAGAATTCCTACTGGAGCTACCCTCAGATACAAAGCTTTGGGAGTTAGTTTCTAATGGGAGACCCTCAGACAGAAAATTTATGCGGCACTTACTGATATAGTTACCCTCAGACACAAAGCCTTTGAGGATGGGTTAATAATGTGGCTTCCCTTATATATAAAGTCTTGGGGGCAGCTTTTCATAATTTAGCTACTCTCAGAAAACATTTGTGGGGGGGGTTGGGAATTCATAATGTGGTTCCACTTGGATAAATGGGGTACGTTAAATTATAGTTTTCTATAATTCAGATTGTAGTTACAGATTGTAGTTACATATGTGTGATTTTGGGGTATATGAAGTGGTTGTTACTGCTTTGGAAAGGGTGATATTCATGGGTAGGGGTAATTTCCTTTACGCTGGCCAAAATTTGCCCTGTGCAGTCAGTGGATAGTCTGATTACCGCTAATGGCCCATTGGTTGAACTTTGTTACTGCAATGGGGTGGATTTGCCCACTTTTAGTAAAAGACCTTAGATAAACCTTAGGCAAATACCTGTGGGAGCCCCTGGGAATGTAGTTCAAGGGAAAAAGCCAAAATGTGTGAGGGGCAACCCATAAATATGTAGAAGGGACAGTAATGATGGGAATGCGGCCAAATGTCCTGAAGCTGTTAATATGCAGCCTTGAATATGTGTAGGTGCTTCATCAGATGAGCTGGTTGAGGGATTCTGGAATTTTTAGTTCTGCGAAATCTTGAGAGTTTACGCTATAAAGGCATGGAAAAAATTATTTGTCACTATTTTCAGCTTGTGAGCTTAGCATTCCTGTACAAATTAAAGGCAAGGGCACCCTGCGAGCATCGTTATCTGCCCTGTGACCTCGCCCAGTTGTTGAACCGGAATTCCCGGCGTCTGACAGGAGACACTGGGAGTTGTAAGTTGAACAACAACTGCTTTAGGGCTGCACTTTGGACAGATCTGCACGCTGTATAGGTGTAGTCATATTTGTGTTTGTAGGTAATTGTTTTAATTTGGAATATTCTATCTGAATAACATTCACTTAAAGGGCAACTAACGCAATTTGTGATAGGTGTTCTTTTATGAGCTGCCTACTATGAAAATATGATACAGGTATGTGACCTGTAATCCAGAATGTGCGGGACCTGGGCTTTTCCGTATAATTTATCTTTCTGAAATTTGGATCTTGTACTAGAAAATCATGTAAATATTAAAAAGACCCAGTAGTATGGTTTTGCTTTCAATAAGGATTAATTATATCTTACTTTAGATCAAGTACAAGCTACTGATTTATCATTAAAGAGAAAAAGGAAATCATCTTTAAAAATTTGGATAATTTGTTAATAATGGAGTCTTTCCGTAATTCGCAACTTTCTTAATAACGAGTTTCCAGATAGCTTTTTATATAGGCATTCGTGCAGTGTCTATTTTAAGATTTAAAGGGGAAGTTAACCATAAACCCAGACTGAATGTGATTCTGCTGGTAAGCAAGTTCATGGGGGTGTGAAGGAAGCCTGTACTCCTGCTATCGGCTTACCTGGCTGAGGTACTGGTATGTATCTCAAACCGGAACTTGGGGTTCGTGTCAGGGCATACTCCATGTTCGGCCACTAATTTCATGGAACAAAGAGTAAGCATGGTGGCTGATTAGATCTATAGTTAATTACTAACTGTAATAAATTACAGGTGAATGCCCTCGTGTTAAATCTGCCAATGGGATTAGAGTATGCTTTACCAGCCCAGCAGCCTATTACCGTACAGAATGCATACCCTGGTACTACAGGGTCTTATCCAAAACTGTACCCTCTTCTTGATAGTTGTGCAAACTTTGTGTATACTTTGTCACAGTATAAGGCAATGCAAATGACTTCTGTAGTAAATATTGTGCATGTGCCCATAATATTGAATTTGACTTTGGGGTCAAGGGAGGGCGAGCTCTTGTTATAGGGCTGCTGCATGTTTGATCTGGCACAGCTTTAGTTGCCCTTTAACAATAAGTCACATTGCTAATGCTGGCCAATAAATATCACATTTCTGTTTGTGTTGGTTAAACTGTGGCCTGTGGTTATGATACTGGTTTGTTTTTATTTACAACAATTAATTTGGGTGTGCTGCAAAATATAGGTGAGATATCCGCTTCCCAAGAAGTGCGTGGGTCTGAAATATTATTATTATTTCACAATTTACTGTCCGAGGAGCTTACAGTCAAAAGCAGGCCGAATAAAAACATCTGTGTTAGTAGGGAAGCAAAGGGTCTGTTGCCATGGGTATCATACAGCAGATCCCTGCAATTACATGGTTCATTCCAGTTCCACTCGATTGTCTTTTCGCCCACTGGCGATTTTTGTTTTTTTTTCTCATATGTATATAGCACACACATAATTGTTAAACGCTCGGTAGTGAGCGATATTGCAAACAAGCTTTTCCTGCTAATGCAAAGGTATTTACAGTGTCAACTCTTTGTTACAGATCACAAAGCTTTGTAACTAGGAGCACAAAGTAAAGGGAAATACAAACTGTGTGCATATTCTGCATATTGATTTATCAAGGGTCAAATAGTAAATTCAAATTCAAATATTCGAGTTTCAAAATTCATACATTCAAATTTAAATCCCCTATTCGAATGTAATTTGGAATGTGAGAGTTATCACACTTCGACCATGGAAACCGTCCTAATTCCAATATTCACCACCTAAAACCTGCCGAGTTCATGTACAAGTCACTGGCCGAGGTCCGTTGAGCCATTTGGAGATGTTAATCGCCTTCCTGACATTCAGGTTTCGTACGAATCAAATACGAATCGAATATGATTCAAATTTTTGGGTCTGAACCATTTGATGGAATATTAGCCATTTGATTTTTTTCTTAAATAACCTCCCAGTCGAATTGTGAGTATATTCTAGTTTAAAAAAACTCACATGAATTCAAAATTTGACCTTTGATAATTGGGCCTTCCCGGCCTTAGCAGCGTTTCTCTAATGGTATCGGACATTCAAGCTATTCTGGTACCTGCTGAAATATATCTTGTGCATAAATCTCTGTATAAATAATATATGTACGTCCTGTAGTTATTTTGTCATTGGAAGAATGCTCCATGGCAACTTAATGACTAAACAGTTCTCCGTTTGCACCATGTAGACCATTTGTTAGGGGAGGACCTATGCTACTTTAGCTTGTATGCTCTGTGGCACTCCCATGGTATATGTTGTTACAGTTTGAGGTCTAAACAGGCAGATATAAGCTACCGACAGATTAAGTTGGCAGCTTATTGGGCAGTTTATGGGGGCCCTCAGATGGTCTTCCCCGGTCGATATCAGGCTGAAAGTTGAACAGATCGGGCGGGTTTAGATATCAAGGCTGATCGAGGACCACATCGGTTTGTTGATGCAGTCCTCGATCCAACCACTCATATTCTCTTCGTTGTGATCCGATCATTGGGCCCACAATCAGTTTAGCCCAATATCGCCAGATCGGATCAGCCCGAGGTCTCCAAACGAGTAGATTTCCATATGTATGGCCAGCTTTCGAGAATTATCGATCTGTCCTAGAATTCTATAAGGCCAGCCTTGTTTACCATTTGTGGCAGCAATGATGTCTCTTGTTTTATTGGTAGGGCCTTCTGGTGATTATTATTATTACTACACAGGTTTTTATTACTATTTTTTTTTCTGTTCATCCACCTCTTTGAGTTCCAGCATATGATTCGGGCCCCTACAGGGACCAGTGTCAAGGTTTTGGAACCACTGTTTTATGCCATGGTGCTGCGTCTTCCAAAAATGCTGATATCCTCTGTTATGATGATACATCTGAAAATACCAGTCTACAGGACGCTAATTTAACTTGTGGTGACGTCCAATCGAAGAACGATTAGAAACGACTGAGAGGTAAAAGATATTCACAGCTGCCCACCATAATACCGGCTGGAGGATATGGACAGTATGGAGCTGCTGCATGGTCATCACGGCTACCTGGCTAAAGGGGGCCCAGGCATATTGAGAGGATGAATGAAGAATGCATTTTGATGAAGATTGTTGTGAAAGGTCATTTTTCAGTAGGGTATATTAAGAGGTGGCTGGACGAATCTGATCTGGACCAGCGGAAGCAGAATAAGACTTGGGTAGTGGACAAGACCAAGGTCATTTGAAGGCTGTAATGCCAGGAGGGGGAGTGTACTGTTTGGCCTTTGTCACACGGAACAGTCTGAGCATTTTATTCACCATTTAATTTCCTTGTCCAAGCCCCCAATCTCTTTTGATGTCAAAGACAATTTCCACATAATTTAGAGAGTCTGGCACAACAAATGGAACCACTGTTTTTGCAATCGCCTTTTCTCTACTGCCCTACTAGTACCGCTTTGGGGCATGGAAAATGTAGGCCTCTTATGTTGCGGCCCATTCCCACCTTCCACGTTTCGTAAAGCAATACATTATTTTGCCCAGGAAACCTCACTGATCTGATTTATTCATATGAGAACCAGAAACCTCAAGAATGGATCAGTGTTGTAGGGCGTGATACTTTATGATACTGACACTACATAAAAATCTGCCCATGCCAATGGCACTTTCTGATTTTCTAGTAGAGTTCTGTGCGGAACCAATTTGTTAAACCTGCAACCCAGACACACAACCCACATACTTACCCGCTTGGCCCTGCTACCTGACCCACAAGTACCTTATCTGCGACCTGCTGACCATCAAGAAACAGGAAGTACTGTCATTGTAAACCGGAAGTGACATCATTAGAAGTAGTTGCGATCAGAAAAAAACGAGTAAAACCGGAAGTGCGGTCATTGTAAGCCGGAAGTGACTTAATTCGAAGTAGGTGTGATCTGGGAAAAAAGAGTAAAACTCGCCATTGAGAGGACCCGCAAACCCGAAGAACTGCTGGCCCGCGTCTATACCCGCTCCCGAAACCTCTACCTGCAACCCGCAGGGTACCGCAGGTTTTTGCAGGTAACCCACGGGTACCTGACCCGCTGCAGGATGCTATTTTCTAGTGATTGCTCCCTTTTGGTTCCCCCCCACACACATGGTGGGTCCAGCTCTCTGATAAGGCAATGCTGAGTTGCTCCCAGCTTTCTACTATGAGCAGGCAGCGACGTGACTAAAGCTGGCCATAGATGTTGAGATTTTTAAAAGATCAGATCCTCATCGGAAGACCACGATTTTCTCGAACGATCCTACAAATTGACCATCAACAAAAAATATCAATTTGCCAGGTAAACAAAGGGTAGCTGCCTGCTTGGCCCTGCAAACATAGATAGATTGCACTGGGGCCGACAAAGATTTTTTGACCTGGCCGAAAAATCGTAAGATCGTTCGAATCCCACTAACCGCACAATCATTTTTGAAGAATTGGTCTGACTTCCGTAAAATCAATTGTTCGGCAAGAACATTGTTGCGTCTATGGGTTATTCTACAGTGTAGTTAGTTGCACAAAGGGGTTAGGCTGATTTACTGGCCAAAGTGGGTCCTGCGGATGACATGGGGAATATTTATTATTTTAAATAGGGTGTCGGTATCCTTTTAACTACCACTTGAAGTACCAGCTAACATAGTTAAGGAACAGGGCAGCTTTGTTTGTGTTGCATTTGCTACAGTTAATAATAGGCAGTTGGGCAGGTGCAGAAACCACCGTCCTTTGCTCCATCCCATCCTCACTGTCGGCAGTGCACTCACTGTGTGTGACTAAATAGGAGCACACCCATTGCAGTTATGCACATTCTTATTCGCCTTATTGTGCTCTCGGCAAACACTCGGCTCAGGGCTAAATAAGCGGCTGTCTTGGCGAATCCTGTGTGTGGTCAAACGAAACGTCTCACCCATAGGTCATTGTGTGCAACAAGACAGCCCTGAGCAAAGGTTACACTTAGAGACAGACACACACTTACAGTTACACATTATTCGGATTCTCCACCCCGTTAGCAGCACCCAAGTGCACCTTAGAGTATCCCCTTACAGCAGTGACTCATCACATTAGCAGCCTGGCCGTGCTCCTGGGAGGCAGAACTGAAGGCACGGGCCCTTGGGGCAGCCATGGAGTATAAACAGTAGCATTGTTTATTTCTGCTCTGTGGATTTGCCTTTTACCTGCTGAGGGTGAAGCTTAGCATTTATACTAGAGATGCACTGAATCCACTATTTGGGATTCGAATCCTTATTGAAAGATTCTGCCGAATACCGAAATGAAGCCGAACCCTAGTTTACATATGCAAATTAGGGACAGGAAAGGAAAAAGTGAGGAAAAATTTACTTCCTTGTTTCGTAACGGATAGTCACGTGATTTCCCTTCCCTGCAAATAAGGATTTGGATTTGGTTCGGCGATGCTCAAGGATTTGGCAGAATCCTGCTGAAAAAGGCCAAATACCAAATCAAATCTGAATCCCAATTTGCATATGCAATTTAGAGACGGGAAAGAAAAAAGTGGGGACTTGAGTACCCGTCCAGTTTTCCCACGGGCCAATCAGTACTCTGTATTGCCAGCTTAATAGCACCCATGAGATTTCTGTCCCCTTGTGGTTGAGATATTGTATGGCCAATAAGTATGGAGACTGTCCGTGTAAAATCATTTTGATCAATTGCCTCCTTCATCACTTAGATCGGGTTGCAACGTAAACTGTTCTGAT
Organism: Xenopus petersii; assembly: GCA_038501925.1. Taxonomy (NCBI): domain Eukaryota; kingdom Metazoa; phylum Chordata; class Amphibia; order Anura; family Pipidae; genus Xenopus; species Xenopus petersii. Next base: position 146,623,950 of record CM076676.1, read on the forward strand.
TCTTATGTACTTCAGGACTAAAGCTGGCCATAGATGTTGAGATTTTTAAAAGATCAGATCCTGATCGTGAGACCACGATCTTCTCAGAACGATCGTACGATCGTACAAATTTACCATCAACTAAAAAACAAAGGGGAGCTGCCTACTTGGCCCTGCAAACATAGATAGATTGCACTGGGACCGACAAAGATTTTTTGACCTGGCCGATCAATTTCCCGACAGATGTCGGCCGAAAAATCGCAAGATGTACGATCGTTCGAATACCACTAACCGCATGATAATTTCGAAGGATTGGTCGGGCTTCCATAAAATCGGTCATTCGGCAAGAAGAATCGTCGCGTCTATGGGGAGCTTAACTGCCTGATGTTCTTAGATGGCAGGCCTCACCCAACAATACCACTTTAGGTCCTAAATTCCTCCCCATCTTAGTACAGGTATTGGGGATCCCTTTTCTGGAAACCGGTTATCCTAAAAGCTCCAAAATTACGGGAAGGCCATCTCCCGTAGACTCCATTTTAATCAAACAATTACATTTTATCCCCTGTAATAATAAAACCGTACTTTGTACCTGATCCCAACCAATATTTAATGAATCCTTATTGGTGCCAAAACAACCCCATTGGGTTTAATTCATGGTAAAATAATTTACTCGACCTGCACATCACTAATTTGTAGGACTTCTCTTATACAATAGACAGATTTGTATATCCAGCGCTATGTAACTCATATTGTTATTAGAGGGTAACACTTTTGCATGTGGCACCTACGGGAGAGCGTATTGCCCAGATCTGGGGTCCTTGCTAGACATTCTCTATATTGTCTGTCTCTATATTGTCTGACCAACAAACACTGAACCTGTGTCACATTCTCTTTCACTGTCTCTCAGATTCAGAGGTCTCTTCTTAGGGAAAGCTTTTACAGGCAGGGCTACAAATAGCCTGCCGCTCATCACCCTCGCCAAATGGCATCTTCAACCTGTGCCTAATTATGTCTCCTATAGCTGCCCCTGTCAGATTAGAGCGTTCCCATTACACGACAGCTGCACATACACATTCCTGCTATAGGAGACAGCAAGGCTTCCCTCTTCTGCCATATGTCCTCTCTTTCCTCACCAGAATACTAGCTCACTTGCACCCCTCCTGAAGCTCCCAAAAAAAGAACTTGCATACAATGGGACTATAGGTGTGGGATCTGATATCTGGAAACCCATCATCCAGAAAGTTCAGAATTAAGCAACAGTAACACCAAAAAAGCCGCTGTGTAGCAATGGTGGAAATTGAAAAAAGTCTATATGGCACAGGTTAAATAGTGGATAACAGATAACACCATTATATTCTACAGAGCTTATTTGCTGTGTAACCTGAGCCTTTTCTCCTTTGAATGGCTGCCCCCATTGCTACACAGCAGCTTATTTATATAAACTATAGTAGTACTTATCTGTTATCTACTGTGTATTCTGTGCTTGAATGGCTGCCCCCATGGCTACACAGCAGCTTGTTTATATAAACTATAGTAGTACTTATCTGTTATCTACTGTGTATCCTGTGCTTGAATGGCTGCCCCCATGGCTACACAGCAGCTTGTTTATATAAACTATAGTAGTGTTTCTGAAGCAAACACACCAGTTTTACTAGTGCAGGGCAACACTGCATTATTTTTTTATTACTTTAAAACACTTTAATTCTAAGGAAAAGCTTTCTCCCATAGACTCCAAGCTTTTATCCGAATACAGGTATGGGATCCATTATCTGGAAACTCGTTATCCAGAAAGTTCCTAATTACGATAAGGCTGTCTCCCATAGACTTCCCTTTTATCCAAATAATTCACATTTTTAAAAATGGTTTCCTTTTCCTCTGTAATAATAAAACCGTAGCTTGTACTTGATCCCAACTAAGATGTAATTATTACTGGAAGCAAAAACACCCTGTTGGGTTTATTTAATGTTTCCTAGTAGACTTTAGGTACAAAGATCTAAATAACAGAAAGATCTGGAAAAGCCCAGCTCCCGTGCGTTTTGGATAACAGGTCCCATACCCGTACTCTAAATTTTTTAAAAATGATTTCCCTTTCTCTCTAATAATTAGGGATTCACGGCATTCGGCCGATTAAAGCAGGGTTCGGGTGAATCCTTGTGCCTGGCTGAACTGAACCATAATTATATTATTATATACAAATTAGGGACAGGAAGGGAAATTGCGTAACTTTTTGTAAAAAATGTGTGTTCCACGTTTTCCCATCCCTCATTTACATTTGTAAAATAGGATTCGGATTGGTATTCGTGAAGGATTTGTAGATTTGGCCGAATCCCAAATAGTGTATTTGTTGCATCCCAACTAAGATATAATTAATCCTTATTGGAGGCAAAACCAGCCTGTGTAATGTTTACATGATTTTTTAGTAGACTTAAGATATGAAAATCCAAATTACGGAAAAGCTGTTATCCGGAAAACCCCAGGTCCCAAACATTCTGGTTAATAGGTCTCGTACCGGTACTCTGTTTAATGAATGACGTCTATATGTCCGAATCCTGCTGAAAAAGGCAGAATCTTGGATTTGGTGCATCCCTCATTTTATGGGGGTATTGCACATTGCTAATCGGACCCCAGCCCAGAAAAACAACACTGCACGAAAGGTTTCAAACTGTTGAGTCTCCATACGTTTTGTCACCGACTGTAATTATTTAGCTGATTCTCTTCCTACTGCTGTGGCAGATAAGGCCGACCCGAACAGGTTACAACCTGCTCACTTGCTTCTGGGGAGTGAACTGCCGTAGCGACTTCAACTCTCAATGCTTCCCGAGAAGCGCTAGCAGGAAGTGGAGACATCACCTGCATATTTCACAATGATAAACATGTGAAGTTCTCCTTTAAATCTGTTTCCTTTAGATGTGGTTCGACTGGGCACTAAGGATTGGCCAAATCCAAATTCCAGCGTGCACTTTCACCATATTGTTATTTTATGTTCCTTTACAAGGGGTGGTTCACGTTTTAAATGATCTTTTAGTATGTTATAGAATGGCCAATTCTAAGAAACTTTTTAATTGGTCATTTTCTTTATAGTTTTTAATCATTTGCCTTTTTCTTCTGACTCTTTCCAGCTTTCGAAAGGGGGGTCACTGACCCCACATAAACCAAATGCTCTGTAAGGCTAAATGTATTGTGATTGCTACTTTTTATTACTCCTCTTTCTATTCAGGACCTCTCCTATTCATATTCCAGTCTCCTTTTCAAATCAATGCATGGTTGCTAGGGTAGTTTTGACCCTAGCAACCTGATTGCTGAACTGGAGAGCTGCTGAATAAAAAGCTAAATAACTCAAAAACCACAAATAATAAGAAATGAAAACCAATTGCAAATTGTCTCAGAATATCCCTCTCTACATCATATCAAAAGTTAATTTGTATGGGAAGCACCCCTTCAAGCCCAGGGCTTTCTTTTTTTCCTCCCAGTTCTGCTCTGTTTTGAGGTTCCCCCGCTGTTACAGGATACATCATACAAAGACACTGCCGTCATAGACTTGTGTTTTTAAGACAGGCAGGAAAGACTCTCCTACTGGTTTCATGACAGTTGTGCGACCCAATATTCTCTGCTTAAAGTGACACACAACTGAAGAACTCAAAAGAATTCTGATGAGTTAGCGAATTATTACTATTCTCCCTAAAATTTTAAGATGCTGTACCGTGTTAGCCATTGCAAAAATGCAGAAAATGTAAAGTTTGGTGATACCTTTTATTGGCTAACTGAATAAGTAACAATTGCAAGCTTTCTGAGCAAACAGGCCTAGTAGTAACCAACTTTTAAATGGGTTGTTCACTATTTTTATTTATGGTGTAGTAGAGCGTGATATTCTGAGACAATTTGCAATTGGTTTTCATTTTTTATTATTTGTGGTTTTTGAGTTATTTAGCTTTTTAATTAGCAGCTCTCCCGTTTGTAATTCCAGCAGTCTGGTTGCTAGGGGCCAAATTACCCTAGCAACCATACGTTGATCTGAATACGCGACTGGAATATGAATAGGAGAGGCCAGAATAGAAAGATGAGTAATAACAATACATTTGTAGCCTTACAGAGCATTTGTTTTTTAAATGGGGTCAGCGACCCCCATTTAAAAGATGAAAAGACTCAGAAAAAGAAGGCAAATCATTTATAAACTATAAAAGGCCAATGGAAAAGTTGCTTAGAATTAGCTGTATAACATGCTAAAAGGTAACTTAAAGGTAAACCACCCCTTTAAACTTCTTTTGTTCGTGTTTGTTTCCCCTTTGGTCCCATGTCTTGCTCCAGCTTTTACTTTCTGTTCCCTGGTACACTGAGTCAAGGGCAACTAGCAGGGTTTATAGGGAAAGTGGCTCCATTAATATTTCATTAGTCTGGGCTGGTTTCGGCTCTCACCAGGTATTTATATAGCACCAGTATAATTAGCAGTGCTGAGAGATGTGATTATTCATAAATAATATATATATATATATATATATATATATATATATATATATATATATATATATATATATATATATATATATATATATATATATATATATGTAATAAAGAATTCCCTCTCCATGTGACTTTATAGACTGTGAGACAAGGAACAGGACAAAAACAAGATGCGAGTTTGGCACAAGTATGTAGAAAACAGGAGCCCAAAACACGAGGGCCTTAAGGGGTGGTTCATCGTCGTTGAATCGCCAATTCTAAGGAACTTTTCAATTGGTCCTCATTATTTATTTTTTATAGTTTTTTAATTATTTGCCACCTTCTTAAGGGGATTCTGGCGTGATTTTTATGGTGTAGTTTCTTTTGTAAATGACACTGTTTACACTGCAAATAATTCACTCTACCAGGTAAAATATTATTGCTGAACCAGCAAGTGTATTTTTTTTTTTAGTTGTAATATTGGTGTGTAGGTGCATCTCAGGTAATTTTGCCTGGTCATGTGATTTCAGAAAGAGCCAGCACTTTAGGATAGAACTGCTTTCTGGCAGGCTGTTGTTTCTCTTACTCAATGTAACTTATGTGTCTCAGAGGGACCTGGATTTTACTATTGAGTGCTGTTCTTAGGTCTACCAGGCAGTTGTTATCTTGTGTTAGGGAGCTGTTATCTGGTTACCTTCCCATTGTTCTGTTGTTAGGTTGCTGGGGGGGGGAAAGGGAGGGGGTGATATCACTCCAACTTGCAGGAAAGAGTGACTGAAGTTTATCAGAGCACAAGTCACATGACTGGGGACACCTGTGAAACTCACAATATGTCCAGCTCCTTGTGTCGGATTTCAAAATGAAATATATGAAAATCAGTTTGCTCTTTTAAAAAACCATATAACAGTGCAGAATTCTGCTGGAGCAGCACTATTAACTGATGTGTTTTGAAAAAAAAAAAAGTCTCTTTCCAGCTCTGAAATGGGTCACTGACCCCATCTGAAACAAATCCATTGTAAGGCTACGTATTTATTGTTATTGCTACTTATTGCTCTTCTTTCTATTCGGGCCTCTCCTATTCATATTCCAGTCTTATTCAAATCAATGCATGGTTGCTAGGGTACTTTGGGCCTAGCAACAGACTGCTGAAGAGCTGCTAAATAACTCAGAAACAAATAAAAATGAAAACCAATTGCAAACGGTCTCCAAATATCACTCTGTACATCCTACTAAAAGGTGACCGACCTACACCAGAGAAACGACTAGGGATAGTGCTAAGGTCCTGCTCTAGAATCCTGCTCTAGAATCCTGAAGCAAAGCTATGGAGTGAGCTGAGTCAGATGACTGGGTACAAGGGCACTTTGCAGAATTTTCTGCCCCCCCCCCCCCCCCCCCCCCAGTCCTGACTCCTCTTCCCTCATAGTATTCCAGTAGGGGAGCCTGGGATGTGCTGCACACTCTGTGACCTTCCCTTTCCTGTGTGTATCCGTTGCTTGTGCTTCCTGCTGGGTATGGGCCAGGCTGTATAATATTAGGATCAGCTATCACAAGCCTGACGCAGCACATGCCTTGCTAAACAAGCACTTTGTCCCATTCAGGGTTAACCCCTTCCCAGCTGTATGCATCTTAATGGTGGGGTTCCTGTGGGAACTGTGCATGCAAGCAGCAAGGCTATGTACCTCTGTGGCCATGAATGGGTTAACATGCAAAAAAAAAAAAAAAAAACCTTGTCTGTAGTGGCAACATATTATACTGGGATTTAGCAGGGAGACAGTCGGAACCAACTTATTATCTAAGGGCCCAGAGTCTAAACAGAGATCCATACATTGATATACAGATATATGTTTTTCATTGGACCAGGAAAAAATGATGTAAAAAATGGGAAAATGTAAAATCAGGGAAATGTTTTAAAGTAACTTTTTCTTCAAGTACCGAAAGGATATAAGCACAGGAGTCTGTTTTGTTTTGAGAGTCCTGCCCGGGTCCATTTTTTTTGGAACCAGTACCCGCAATTTGACCCACATGTAACCGCTACCCACATCTAACCCTCGTACTTGCTTCCTGGGCCAAGTATAACAGCCACGTGTGAAGCAGGCACAATGCGGCATTGAGGCAGTTGGTATGGTACTGGTGCTAGGTGGGGAGTAGTGATGTGTGGGTCGGGATTTCCCTAGCCCCCGGGTTGCTTTTATTGCCCCGCAGATGTCACAAAAGGGATGGGGCGAGCAGGCGCAGCGTGTATAAAATCCACCTAAATAAGTAAACCCTCAAAGTAATGTTGCTCTGAGTCCTCTGTCAAAAGAAACACCACATTTCTTTCCATCTATTGTGTACTCATGGGCTTCTGTATCAGACTTCCTGTTTTCAGCTTAAACCTCCAGGGCTAGGGCTTGAGCATGCTCAGTTTGCTCCTCTACCTCCTCCCCTCCCTGCTGTTATCTGAGCCCAGAGCTATGAGTGAGCAGGGAGAGACTCAGACAGGAAGTGATGTCACACCAAGCTAATACTGCTGCTGCTATCCTAAACAAACAGAGAGCTTCTAGAGCTTTTTACTAGGGATGCACCGGATCCAGGAATCGGGGGTTTTCAGTAGGATTCGGATTTGGCCGAATCCTTGTGGCTGGTTGAATCGAATCTGAATCCTAATTTGCATATGTAAATTAGGATTTGGATTTGGTTCGGTATTCGGCCGAATCTTTCACCAAGGATTCAGGGATTCGCCCGAATCCCAAATAGTGGATTCAGTGAATCCCTACTTTTTACTTTATGGTAAAACATTCTACAGAATAAATGTAGCATTCCAACTTGCACTAAATGCAGCTAATCTATTGGCAATAAACTGCCTCCATTGCTTTCCTTTAAGGTTAGGTTATGATTTTCTGCCCACAATTCTGCCAGTATTCCGTGGGTACCTGACCCACGGAATACTTACTGTGTTAATAACAAGGGTTAAACATTGCAGGGTTAATGTTACACTATGGGGGGCAAGTACAAGACTCTGACAGTCACATACACAAACTAAAGCAATAAGTGATTGGTGCAGGACTGTATAAGGGGCAGACTCATTACAATTGACCATTTACAGGCAGAACTATGGCAAAATATACATCTGGTTACTATTTAAACCTCTTTATTTCACAAATAATGACATTTATAGAAGGAAAAAAAACAGTGGCTGGTAACCATGCCCACTTTGACCACACCCCAAATACAACACCCAAGACATAATCCAGGCATGCCAGTATTAATTAATATTCAGAATATTAAACGCAGGTCTGACAATATACTGAATAAAATGGATAATTCGCATATTAAGCCAATCTGTTCCAGTATAATCACTGCAGAAATGGCCAATGAGCACTCCGTTGATCCCAGACAAGCAAGTAAAGTGACTAAAACATGGCCAATGAACAGACCGTCTCTGTGACCTTGTCTGTGCTTGTGATTGGCAGTAAGGCAGAGCCAAGAGAAGCAACTCTGAGAAAACATAAACCTGATTAAGTAGAGAAACTGTGGAAGTGGAGCTCCATGTTCGTTAAAGGGGGTTGTTCACCTTTCATACAACTGTTAGTATGATGTTGAAAGTGATATTCAGAGACAATTTGCAATTGTTTTTCATTTTTTATAATTTGCCGTTTTTGATTAATTAGCTTTTTACTCAGCAGCTCTCCAGTTTGAAATTTTAACAGCTATCTGGTTGCTAGTGTCCAAATTACCTGACCAACCAGGTAGTGGTTTCAATTAGGGATGCACCGAATCCACTATTTTGGATTCGGGCTGAATCCTAAGCAAAGGATTCGGCCGAATACCGAACCGAATCCGGGAAGGGGAAATTTTTTTTTGTTACTTCCTTGTTTTGTGACAAAAAGTCACGTGATTTCCCTTTCCACCCCTAATTTGCATATGCGGATTCGGTTTGGCCAGGCACAAGGATTCGGGCCGAATCTTGTTGAAAAATGCCGAATCCCGAACCGAATCCTGGATTCGGTGCATCCCTAGTTTCAATGAGAAACAGGAGTATAAAATAAATTCATATGAATTGAAACCTGAAGGATGAACACGGTAGCAATTCCATGTATAAATGCTCCAGAATTCATAGCAGTATGGCACAGTGCAATTCCATGTATAAATACACCCCCAAAACCAATTGCAGGATGGCAAAGAGGCAATTCCATGTATAAATACCCCCATAATTCATAGGATGGCACAGTGCAAGTCATGTATAAATCCCCCCCCCAGGCCAGAACCCATAGCAGGAAAAGTGACAAGGAGCACATTGACTCACTCACCGTCCCCTAGATTCAGTGAAGGCCTGGGCGGCATAATGGTGTGCGAGTGTGACAGTCAGATGGGTACAACAAGCGCGGTGCCGCAGATCAGGAGGATTTGCTAAGTCAAGTCTCAAGTGCAGGCTGCAGCAGACACAGTCCAGGGCAGCACTACGTCTGCGTGTGACGTGCCAACGCGATCTCCGATATGCGGCTCCTCTTCCGGGCGCAGCTCCCTCTCTGTAGACAGGACGGGGCTAGGCTTCCCTTCCTTCACTGGCCGTTTCCACTTCACCGGTTGGGGGGGGGGGGGTGCGTGCGAAATGTAAGTGGATCGGCCGGGGGGGAGGAAGCTAGCCCTGCCCCTGACACACCAGTACCAATTTAGAAAGAAAAAAAAAAATTGTACAAAAAAAAAAAAACTGTAAAAAAAAATTTGAGTCAGCAGTGGGCCCTCAAAAACAATGGGCCCTGGGCAGTTGCCCCTTCTATTATTAAAGCGGCCCTGTGTTTACTGTTCACTGACTGGTGGCTCAGATAAATTTACTACTTTTACTCTGCTTTAACAAAATACTGTAGACCGACACCAATGTAAGAGTGGACAAATTCAGACAATCTTGATCAGTCTCTCTCCTCTAATCATATTAATACTACTGCTGCTAAAATCTGCCATTTGTTCCTCAACAATATAGCCAAGATACCCCTTCTTTCACAGACAACATCCAGAAACACTAACCCATTCCCTTATCCTATCCCATTTAGACTATTGCAATCTTCTACTAACCAGTTTAGCTGACTCCCACCGCTCTCCCCTCCAATCAATCCTAAACTCTGTTACTAGAATCCTCCTGCTCTCTCCAAAAAGGGAACCTATTTAACACCAATTAAAATCATTAGCATGGCTGCCTATTAGCAAACGATAGCAAATGAAATACTTCTGCATTCAAAGCCCTTCACTCCTCTGCTCCTCACTACATTTCTTCTCCTGTTTCGCTCTACGTTCCTCGTTGTCTTCTCCACTCCTCTTCTTCACTCCACTCCTCTGGTTGTCTTCTCCACTCCTTCTCCACCTTCTCTTCACACCAGCCACATCCAGTCACCTCTTGTCTTAAAGGAAAACTAAACCCTCAAAATGAATGGTTAAAAATGCCACCAGACTGTCACCTGCATGGGGCTCACTAGTCTGACTGTCACCTGCATGGGGCTCACTAGTCTGGCTGTCACCTGCATGGCGCATTTTATATAGTGAATTTATTGCACGAGGCTAAAGTTTCAGCTTGTCAATAGCAGCAATGATCCAGGACTTCAAACTTGTCACAGGGGGTCACCATCTTGGAAAGTGTCTGTGACACTCACATGCTCAGTGGGCTCTGATTGGCTGTTGAGAAGCTAAGCTTAGGGGTCGTCACTAATTATCCAGCAGAAAATGAGCTTCCCTGGCTGTAATATAAGCTGATGCTACAGGTTTGCTGATTATTAAATTCTGATGCTAATTGCACTGGTTTCTGTGCTGCCATGTAGTAATTATCTGTATTAATTACTAAGCCTTATATTGTGACATTTCTATGTGTACTGTATATTGTGAGTGGGTCCCTAAGCTCAGTAAGTGACAGCAGCACAGAGCATGTGCAGTGAATCAGCAGAAAAGAAGATGGGGAGCTACTGGGGCATCTTTGGAGACACAGATCTTTACTGCTAAAGGGCTGTGGTTGCCTTGGGCTGGTACAGAAGTACAAAACATCATGTACAACATTTCTAGCCACTCCTTTAGTTCTTCTTTAATGGTGGGGTTCCTGTAAGAACTGTGCATGCAAGCAGCGAGGCTATGTACTTTTGTGTCCATGAATGGGTTAACGTGCACACAAAAAAAGAAAAAAACAATATGTATTGCAGGGAGACCCATCTGAGATCCCAGGCCTTCAGAGTCTAAACAAGAGATCGGTAAATTATATATAAAATGAATATATATTATATCCAGACGTAACAGATGTATTGCATTCTCTGAAATGGGCCAGGTTGGTATATGCAACTATGCAGGTTTTTGTTGAACAGAGAGGAGTGACGTGCAGGAGAGAGAACTTTGTTTACTGTTCACTATATGCAGCCTCTGTACCACACATTTAAAACAGGCGGCTGAGATAAATAAACTAGTCTACTTTAATGAAATACTGTACAGCGACACATGTAAAGATGGACAAAGTTGGACATACTCCCCCTATTTAGCTGCACATACTCCGTCAAATTCAGACTGTTCTCATAGTTTGACCCTATCAGCCTATGCCGACCCATTGGGAGAGGATCGGTGTGTATGCAGTCGTGTAGGATCGGTGTGTATGCAGTCATATAGGACTGGTGCATGATATATTTAACCCTTGTCTGCCCATTTTCTCTTGCAGGGACTTTCTGCCACGTGGATCCGGAATTGTCACACGCCGCCCCCTTATCCTTCAGCTGATATTTTCCAAAACAGGTAAACAACTATTTCACTAATGCTCTAACCTGTCACACTGTTGGCTGATTTATATTAACAGAACTGTAACACCAAACAAAAAAAAAAATGTAAATGTTTGTTTTAAAGTAATGACAATATCATGTACTATTGCCCTGCACTGATAAAACTGATCTGTTTGCTTCAGAAACACTACTATAGTTCATATAAATGAGCTTCTGCATTAATTCTTTGGGCAAGATGGTGGGGGAGCAGTTAAAGGAGAATTTAACCCGTAGTTTAAAAAAAACCTTCCCCTCCTACCCTGGGTAGACTCCCCCAGCCATCTTCTTTCTTCTTTCTTTTTCTGAAGTTTCGGCGCATGCGCAGTTGCACAGATTTCCATTCGGCGCATGCGCTGAAAGTCACAAAAATTTTCAGAAAGTTTCGTGACTTTCGGCGCATGCACAGTGGTTCGGGACCGGAAATCTTAGTGTAGTGACGGCAGTTGGAGGAAATTTCTGGTCCAGAACCACTGCGCATGCGATGAAAGTCACGAAAATTTGCCGAAATATACTTCAACTGCGCATGCGTCTAAACTTCCGGAAAAGTCTGAAGAAAGAAGATGGCTGTTGTGAACTCCAAGGCCAGAATCTGCACAGAGGGGTAAGTAAAAAAAAAAAATTAGGGGAATTTGCCCGGGGGAGGAGGGAGGGGGGTCTAACCAGGGTGGGGGGGAGGATTTCTATTTTTTTATTTTATTTTTTTTTTATTACGGGTTGAGTCTACTTTAATGTATATATGGATTTCAAGCAGGTGACTGGGGTTGGGTTTATGTATACATATTCTGTAAGTATTGGAACTAAGCTGTCTTAAAGGAGAAGGAAAATCGTCTTGCACTTGGGGGTGCCAAATGTTAGGCACCCAAAGTGAATGTATGGACTTACCTGAAACCCCGGGCCTGTGCTCCTATCATCAGAAAACTGCACCAGCCTAGGGTTATACCAGTGAGCACCACGGAACGATCCTCTTCTGTCTTCCTCTTTCCTTTGCGCAGTTGCGCATGCACAGTAGAACGAAAAGTCTGATTTGACCCAGAACAAGAGATGCTGAATTATATACTGCACTGCTACATAGAAACATATCTGAGCCACAATAAATAAGAATGGGTTAACGGGGTGGTTCACCTTCAAGTTAACTTTAAGTATGTTATAGAATGGTCAATTCTTAGCAACTTTTCAATTGGTCTTCATTATGTATTTATTTTTTTTTATTCTTCAGACTCTTTCCAGCTTTCGAATGGGGGTCACTGACCCCCCACCTAAAAAACAAATGCTCTGTAAGGCTATAAATGTATTGCTAGCGCTACTTTTTATTACTCGCCTTTCTATTCAGGTCCTCTACCATTCATATTGCGGTCTCTAATTCAAATCAATAAATGGTTGCTATGGTAACGTCTCTCCTAGCCACCAGATTGCTTCAAATTGAAGAATTGAAAAATTGAAGAGCTGCTGAATAAAAAGCTAAACAACTGAAAAACCACAAATAATAAGAAATGAAAACCAATTGTAAATTGCATCAAGATATCATTCTCTACATCATACTAAAAATGAACTCAAAGGTGAACCCTTTAAAGGGGGTTGTCATTGACTGGGGCCTACCGGGAATTCCTTGGGTTCTCTAGCAAGGAAGTCTGACCCTGCAGGGCTTTGTTTCGTTCTTATAAACACTACTCTTCCTCTCTCTCTCCCTCTCTCTCTCTCTCTCTCTCTCTCTCTCTCTCTCTCTCTCTCTCTCTCTCTCTCTCTCTCTCTCTCTCTCTAATGAGGATAATGGAATGCAGTTTTTGAATAGATTTGTCCTAATAGAAAATCAAATGTTTCACTTTTTACTTTCCCTTTGAGCTCAACCTTTTGTTCACATTCGTTCTAATGCGTCAATAGAATATATTTTCTACAGGTAAAACCTGTTTGGCACTCTTTCTGTTTTATCTGCCTGTGAAACTGTACATAACCTTTACAACTCATGACTACCATTATTATTGTATTATACTGTGTGCATGTGGGTCTGTGGGCTCAAGAGGGTAGAGAGCTTATTATGGAACAGGAGATCCCTGCCTTTTCATAAAGTGTTACAGGAGGGAACTATGGGACATGCGTCTGTCCCTCCCACTGCAGGGTGATACAGTGACACAGACAGGAGGGAACTATGGGACATGAGTCTGTCCCTCCCACTGCAGGGTGATACAGTGACACAGACAGGAGGGAACTATGGGACATGAGTCTGTCCCTCCTACTGCAGGGTGATACAGTGACACAGACAGGAGGGAACTATGGGACACGAGTCTGTCCCTCCCACTGCAGGGTGATACAGTGACACAGACAGGAGGGAACTATGGGACATGAGCCTGTCCCTCCCACTGCAGGGTGTTACAGTGACACAGACAGGAGGGAACTATGGGACATGAGTCTGTCCCTCCCACTGCAGGGTGATACAGTGACACAGACAGGAGGGAACTATGGGACATGAGCCTGTCCCTCCCACTGCAGGGTGTTACAGTGACACAGACAGGAGGGAACTATGGGACATGAGTCTGTTCCTCCCACTACAGGGTGATACAGTGACACAGACAGGAGGGAACTATGGGACATGAGTCTGTCCCTCCTACTGCAGGGTGATACAGCTATATATAGGTATAGGTAGTTTCTGTTCAGACTTTTAACCTTCCATGCAAATTCTAGATTCATATTTTCTAATTATATTTTTCCTTTCATTACAGAATATGCAGAATTTCTACACTGTAAATCCAGGAAATTCACAGACTTCGATGAAGTTCGTCAGGAAATCGAAGCAGAGACAGAGCGGGTGACGGGAACAAACAAAGGCATTTCGCCAGTCCCCATCAACCTGCGGGTGTTTTCTCCCAATGGTAAGGAGAGTGTGTGAAGCTGAATCAGAGGGGCGCTGAGTCATTCGTTTTTGTAGGGAAGTGGGTCATGAAGGTCAGTTTGGGAAAAATTTGAGGGGTGAGTGCTTATTTACTGTATTGGATAAACGTGGAGCTGTAAGAGAGTGACTATTTAAATATATTTAAACTCAGGCTGTCTGTCATTGAAGTGAATGAGGTTTTTTCTGCCAGGAATGCAGCTTTTGGGCAAATCTCTGGCCATATTGGTCGTGCAGGCACCATACACTGGCCAATAAGCTGTTGACTCAGTCTGGAAGCTTTTATCGGCCCATGTATGCCCAATTTTAGTCTCTACTGTTTGCAAAAGTTTACAAATGCACTTCTTCCCATGGTGCTTATACACTTGTCTGCTTTAAAGGAGAACTAAAGCCTAACTAAAGAAGTAGCTAGAAATGTTGTACATGATGTTTTGTGCTTCTATACCAGCCCAAGGCAAACACACCCCTTTAGCAGTAAAGATCTGTGTCTCCAAAGATGCCCCAGTAGCTCCCCATCTTCTTTTCTGCTGATTCACTGCACATGCTCTGTGCTGCTGTCACTTACTGAGCTTAGGGACCCACTCACAATATACAGTACACATAGAATAGAAATGTCACAATATAAGGCTAATTAGTAATTAATACAGATAATTACTACATGGCAGCACAGAAACCAGTGCAATTAGCATCAGAATTTAATAATCAGCAAACCTGTAGCATCAGTTTATATTACAGGGGAAGCTCATTTTTTGCTGCATAATTAGTGACGAGCCCTAAGCTTAGCTTCTCAACAGCCAATCAGAGCCCACTGAGCATGTGAGTGTCACAGACACTTTCCAAGATGGTGACCCCCTGTGACCAGTTTGAAGTCCTGGATCATTGCTGCTATTGACAAGCTGAAACTTTAGCCTCGTGCAATAAGTTCACTATATAAAATATGGAATTTTTTAGCCACATTCATGTTTCAGTTTAGTTCTCCTTTAATTAGCTCTTAAACAGGATCATGTGCACTCCAGCAAAATATTTTCAAATGGCACTCGAATCTGTGTAAGGAGTGATGAAGGTAGACCGGTTGTAAACAGCATAGGAAGATGTAGCCGGCACTTGACTTTTTGTCACAAAACAAGGAAGTAAAAACTGTTTTCCCCATCCCACCCCTAATTTGCATGCAAATTATGATTTCGGTTTGGTTCGGTATTCGGCCGAATCTTTTGCGAAGGATTCGGGGTTTTGGCCAGTGCATCCCTACTAAAAATCTATAGGATAAGTGCCGAAGATATCCTGGTTTTCACGCAAAAATCAGAAAAATTCATACAATTCGGATTTTTGCACTTTTTCCACGAGTTTTTTTTTCCCGCACTGTAATTTTTCGGGAAAAATGTATTGATAAATAAGGGGAAATAACCCATGCGGATTTGGTCGGAGTATATTTCAGAAAATATGAGATAAATTCGGATCATTCTCTAAAGTATTACTATTATTATTATTATTATTATTTTTATGGACCATTTCACCCAGTCAGCTGCAGCTACAACATGTACACAAGATAACTGATTACAAAACCCCTTTCTCTTTGTGTGTTATGTTTCTGGTTGTTATGAGCTACTGCTCCAGAGTGAAACTTAACCCTGTTTATGAAATTCCACCCAACATTAAAGTGCCCTGTCATTTGCTCGAGTGCGTATACCTATACCCAGCATGTGATTGGCCCAAGATAAATGAGCAGATCTCGCCATGTATGGGCAGCTTTATACAGGGCTGCTGTTAGAAATCACGGGCCCAGGACAACAGTTTCGGAGGCTCATTAGCCCCGCCCCAGACCCCTCCACTCCACATCAAAGTTAAAAGACCACACAGACATCAGCGCTAAAAAAGGTAACCCCCCCACACACATACAGTTATAAAAAGCTATTGGGGACCAGGGCCCCCCTATAACTTTTTAAAAAAAACAAAAAAAACATTGGTGTCAGAGCCCCCCATAATTTATTTTTTTTTTTTAAAAAAAGCGTTGGTGCCGGGCCCCCCCTTAAAAGTTTAAAAAAAAAAAATTGGACCCCAAAGAACATTTTTTTTTTTTTAAAAAACAAAAAACATTGGTGCCAGGGCCCCCCTTACCAGTTAAAAGTAAACTGGGGCCCTAAAGAATATTTTTTTAAAAAACATTGGCCTATACAGTATTAAAATAATACATCAGTGGCCAGGGGTTTAAAAAGAATAATAAAAAACACACTTCAATTCAGTAGAATTGAACTCGTGGCTTCAGGCCTTCAGCTTTGCCTCCTATAGTGACTTCAGGTCTTTTCGCCGTTATCGGGACTTCAATTTCGGCTGTTTTCATGACTCCAGGTCTTTTTGTCGCTTTGAGACTTAAAATTTGTCTATTTTCGTGACTTCGGGTCTTTTCGCCGCTTCAGGACATCAATTTCAGCTTTTTCCGTGAGTTTGGGTCCTTTCGCGCTTCGAGACTTCGGTTGTTTGACTTTACGGCACTTCCGCTTTTCCCGGACTTCGGAAGGAGGCGTTGCGGCTTTGGTGCTGTCAAGGGGGGCCAGGCTCTTTCGAAAAAGTTCAGCACTGCCGGGCCCCCCCTTCAGGCCCCGGTACACTTGTACCCTCCCTGATGCCGGCCATGTCTGTTATTTATAATCATGCTGGGGAGGAAGAATATTCAGCTTTTAAAGATTTGACATAGTCATAATGTTTTTTGCATATTTATTTAAAATACTTCCTATTGGCTGTGATCCTGACGCATTGGATAATCTGTACTAGACTGCCTATAAAGGGCAAATGAATTGTGGTTTTGTTCACTTACTTCCTCCTTCTATGATCAGAGTTCACTCGCATCTGACCTGACCCTTTTGCAGTCTCCAAAATTGTAGTTGCTTCTACTCAGTAGTAACATTAAAGGAACAGTAACATCAAAAAATGAAAGTGTTTTAAAGTAGGGATGCACCGAATCCACTATTTGGGATTCGGCTGAATCCTTGGTGAAAGATTCGGCCGAATTCTGAATCCTAATTAGCATATGCAAATTAGGTGCAGGAAAGGAAAAAGTGGGAAAAATTCTTGTTTTGTGACGAAAAGTCACGTGATTTCCCTACCTGCCCCTAATTTACATATGCAAATTAGGATTCGGTTCGGCCAGGCACAAGGATTTGCCAAATCCTGCTGAAAAGGCAGAATCTTGGCTGAATCCCGAACCGAATCCTGGATTCGGTGCATTCCTATTTTAAAATAATACAGTTATAATGCGGTGTTGCCCTGCACTGTAGTGATGTGTGGGCCGGTCCGATACCCGCGGGTCAGGCGGGTCCGGGCCGCCCTCGCACCCCTCTTTCAGGGTCGCAGGCAGGTGCGGGTTGAGCTCTTCTGACTGCTCTCCACACCCCGCAACCTTACAAATGCCGGCTTCCGACTTTCAGGTTGAATTTTTATACACGCACACCCCTACTATAAAATGACATCATCCTATAAAGTTACGTCATCCCATAAAAGGAACCCAGAAGTTGGGTGCGGGAGAAGGGAGGGCAGGTGAGAGTCGGGAAAATCCCAACCCGAACCTCACTACTGCATTGTAAAACTGGTGTGTTTGCTTCAGAAACACTACTATTGTTTATATAAATAAGCTGCTGTGTAGCCATGGGGGCAGCCATTCAAGCACAGGATACACAGTAGATAACAGATAAGTACTACTATAGTTTATATAAACAAGCTGCTGTGTAGCCATGGGGGCAGCCATTCAAGCACAGGATACACAGTAGATAACAGATAAGTACTACTATAGTTTATATAAATAAGCTGCTGTGTAACAATGGGGGCAGCCATTCAAAGGAGAAAAGGCTCAGGTTACACAGCAGATAAGCTCTGTAGAACATAATGGTGTTATCTGTTATCCACTATTTAACATGTGCAATATAGACTTTATTCAATTTCCACCATTGCTACACAGCAGCTTGTTTATATGAACTATAGTAGTGTTTCTGAAGCAAACAAATCAGTTTTACCAGTGCAGGAAAACACTGCACGATATTTTCATTACTTTAAAACCCGTTCAGTTTTTTGGTTTTACTGTTTCTTTAAGTTGGTTTTTTTTTTTTAATCAGAGGTTGACTTTTTAGAGCTTTGTGAGCTTTTTTAGACCTCAAATGAACTCACAACTCGAATGGTTTCTAATTTAAGGAAAAACTGGAATCAGTGTAGTCTGGGTCAAAAACACAAATACTCGAATTGATTGAGCTTTCAGAAAAAAGAAATAAACTCGAATTGATCGAGTTTTTAATCGAAAGCCTCCGAAAAAAATCGCTATTAACACCTTCAAATGGTTCAAGTGAACTCTGCCATTGACTTCTGCATGACCTCGACAGGTTCTAGACGGTGTAATGTCCGATTTGAGCTATTTGCAGCTTCGGAAATAGAATAAATCTTAAAAATTCAAGTTTTTTTGTTATATTTTACACCAAAGTTTTGACTGAATACCCTCTAAAACTCAAATTTTTCCTGCAAAAAAACAACTCGACCTCTAATAAATCTGCCCCCAAAAACTGGATGTCTTTCACTGGGGTAAGATTTGGGAACAATATCCTAAGGTTGGTCTGAAGAACCTCAGAGTTTGGGGGCATATTGTGTAAAATGAAAAATGTATTTCTATATGGTCATTACACATTCTCACTGGTTTAAACGTTATTTGTCATTATAATTGCGAGTAAACATAGTATAGTCTGCACTGCTAGTTCTGACTCCCAAGGCAATGTACCAGAAGCCAGCGAATCAGTAGAAAATCTGCCCTCCAGTTCTTGTACATGGTCAAACACTTGGCTATAGTTCATCAGAATCCCGTGCAGAGTGCAGCTCGTTGTATAATATCCAGGCCACGTATGAAACTCAACGGCAAACCCAACTTCTACGTATTTTATTGCAGAGGCATTCCCCGAGAAATCCCCACGTCTTACTTTTAGTTTTCTTATCTCGGCAATTAAGGGCTGAGACACTTTTCTTGGCGTTGCTCTGAAAAGCGGAACTTTTCATTAAAGGTCACGTGTGTAATCACTGCTACTGGTGTATTGGGAGTGAGTGTGTGTTATACAGTCATATGAATAAGTTTGGGAACCCCTCTTAATGCTTTGGAGTTTTGTTGATCATTGGCTGAGCATTCAAAGTAGCCACTTTCTTTTAATTTATAACATGCCTTATGGAAACAGTAGTATTTCAGCAGTGACCTAAAGTTTATTGGATTAACAGAAAATATGCAATATGTATCATAACAAAATTAGACAATTGCATAAATTTGGGCACCCCAACAGAGGTATTACATCAATACTGAGTTGAGCTCCGTTTGCAAATGTAACAGCCTCTAGACGCCTCCTATAGCCTTTGATGAGGGTCTGGATTCTGGATGTGGCTATTTTTGACCATTTGTCCATACAAAATCTCTCCAGTTCAGTTAAATTTGATGGCTGCCAAGCATGGATAATGTCTTTGTAGATTGCCAAGTGTGTTTAGGGTCATTGTCTTCTTGGAATATCCAACCCCTGCAGCGTAACTTCAACTTTGTGACTGATGCTTGAACATTATCCTGAAGAATGTGTTGATATTGGGTTGAATTCATCCGACCCTCGACTTTAACAAGGGCCCCAGTAGTCCCTGAACTAGTCACACAGCCCCATAGCATGATGGGACCTCCACCAAATGTGACAGTAGGTAGCAGGTGTTTTTCTTGGAATGCCGTGTTCTTCTTCCGCCATGCAAAGCGCTTTTTGTTATGACCAAATAACTAAATTTTTGTCTCATCAGTTCAAAGCTCTTTGTTCCAAAATGACTGTGTCTTGTTTAAATGAGCTTTTGCATACAACAAGCGACTGTGTTTGTGTTTGTGCAGAAAAGGCTTCTTTCTCATCCCCCTGCCATACACATGTTCTTTGTGCAAATTGTGCTGAATTGTAGAACGATGTACAGATACACCATCTGCAAGCAAGATGTTCTTGCAGGTCTTTGGAGATGATCTTTGGGTTGTCTGTAACCATTCTCACAATACTCCTGTATTTTTATTGGCCTGCCAGACCTGGGTTTTACAGCAACTGTGCCTGTGACCTTCCATTTCCTGATTACATTCCTTACAGTTGAAACTGACAGTTGAAACCTCTGAAATAGCTTTATGTAGCCTTCCCCTAAACCATGATACTAGACAATCTTTGTTTTCAGATCTTTTGAGAGTTGCTTTGAGGACCCCATGCTGTCACTCTTCAGAGGAGAGTCAAACAGAAGAACAACTTGCAATTGGTCACTTTAAATACCTTTTCTCATGATTGGACACACCTGCCTATGAAGTTCAATACAACCAATTTGCTGTTGCCAGTAATCAGTATTGAGCAGTTGCATTCAAATTAGCAGAATTACAAGGGTACCCAATTTTTTGCACAATCAGTTTTTCACATTTGATTTAATTTCATACGACTGAATACTGCTTCACTAAAAATCTTTGTTCAGAAAACACTCCAGTACTCGGATGTTCCTGGGAAATGAAAGACATACCACTGTTATCTTTTTTTGTTGAAAGTGGAGTCAATTTATTATGCAGGCTGAGAGGGGTTCCCAAACTTTTCCATATGACACTATGTATATTACATTTTCCCAATCATCTATAATTCAACACCGTAGTAGAGCAACGTTAATCAGGTCTGCACTCACAGGACATGTAAGAATTAAAGGAAACCTGTTTTCCAGAAAGCTCCTTATTACGGAAAACCGTCTCTAATAGACTCTATTTTGAAAAATTTAGATTTTTTGGAATATGATTTCCCTTTTTCTGTGTAATAATAAAACATTACCTTGTACTTGATCCCAACTAAGATATAATTAATCCTTATTGGAAGCAAAACCAGCCTATTGGGTTTTTTTAATGTTTACATGATTTCCTAATAGACAGCGTTTTGTCTCAAGCTCCGTTTAAGGTACACAGTTCATGGTTTATGATGAAGGAAAACATTGTTCAATAAGCCACATCAAAATATCTGTGAGTGTTAATCTGGTTGCTAAGGGCTCGTTATCCTAGCAATCACAGAGCAGAATCAAATCAAAATGGAACACGAGTCAGAGAGAGACTGAACTGAAATGTGAGATGTGAAAAAAGAATAAAACTGAAACTTTACAGTCGTTTTTTGTGTGTGTGTTGCCAGGGTCGTTGACCCCCCCCACACCCTAATGATAGCAGATTGGAAAGAGGCAGAATAAAATGGCTTCTTAAATAGAAAGTTTCTTGGAACAGAAGTGTTGCTCTGATTGGCCGTCCAGCTGGGCAGAAAACAGGCATTGTGTTTGGGATTAGAGCTGGGATCTCTTAGAACAGGAGGTACTATTTGGGGTTATCTCTGAGTGGGTGATATATAAATAGAATTTGTGAGTTCTGCTGTGTATAAAGCCTGTCTGATAATAGCTGTAATGCAGATAGAGCAGGAGGGGCCAGGTAGCCTTTAAATGAGCAGCATGAATTCAGTCCCGCAGAAAGGATTTTAGTGCAGGAACATCATGCTTCAGATGTTAAAGGGGAACTACCCCAAAAATGAGAATTTAATGTAGTCTTTGGAATACTGAAATAAGAAATGTACTAAATACAATCAATTAAACATTCTGCATCGTTTCTGAAATGATCAAGTTTATCTTCACTATCCCTCTCTCAGCATCTGTTTCTCTTCATTCTGTCTTCATTCAGCAGTTGGGTGTCAGATATCTATTGACAGTTAGATCCAATATATCTTATAGGGGGGCTCCTTTCCTAGCAGATGTATTAGAGCTCACTCAAATAACTGATTCCAGTACAAACAAAATAACTGCCTTTTGCACAAATTCTGCATGTAGAGAGACATGATGTCTGGTGATTTTAATAGAGTGAGCTCTAATACATCTTCTAGGCAAAAGGAGCCCCCCTATAAGATATATTGGATCTAACTGTCAATGAATATCTGACACCCAACTGCTGAATGAAGAGAGAATGAAGAGAAACAGATTCTGAGAGAGGAATAGTGAAGATAAACTTGATCATTTCAGAAATGATGCAGTAGAAAGTTTCTTATTTCAGTATGAAGAAGCTCATATTCAATGCAATAGTTCCCCTTTAAACTGCAACTGCCAGCTGTCCTAGACAGCCACACTGTAGGAGCTGTGACAAATTATAGTGTGAAATGTCACTTGTCGGGTGGAAGATAATTTTACCCTTTTACCAATGTTCTTTTAGTTCTGAACCTGACGCTGATCGACCTCCCGGGCATCACTAAGGTTCCAGTAGGTGACCAGCCCCACGATATTGAGTATCAGATCAAAGACATGATCCTGCAGTTCATCAGCAGAGACAGCTGCCTCATCCTGGCCGTCACGCCCGCTAACACTGACCTGGCCAACTCCGATGCCCTGAAAATGGCCAAGGAGGTGGATCCGCAAGGTAAGAACAAAATAGGATTCCCCTGAGTGCAATTTAATGCCGATAAGATCCGTTCTTTTTAAAGGAACAGTAACACCAAAAAATTAAAGTAATGAAAATATCATGGTGTTGCTCTGCACTGGTAAAACTGATGTTTGTTTCAGAAACACTACTATAGTTCATAATTATGAAGATACTATAGTATATATAAACAAGCTGCTGTATAGCCATGTCGGAAACTGAAAAATGGGTATATGGCACAGGTTAAATAGTGGATAACTGATAAAACATCATTATGTTCTACAGCGCTTGTCTGCTTTGTACTATTAGGGTTGCCACCTGGCCAGTATTTCACCAGCCTAGCCAGTAAAATACCGGCCAAGGCCGTGGCCGGTATTACAAATTTACCAGCAATGCATTAGCCAGTAAATTTGTAATGCCTATTGTTCTGTCCCGGGCCTACCTCGAATCTGCTCCTGATCCACCTCTGATCCACCCCCTCTCAGCTCCCCATCTCACCTAATCCAAGAGCTGCGGTCCCTTCCTTGCCAAACCGACTTTGAAATGTCACAACCCCGCCTCGAAATGTCACACCTAGGCCCAACAACGGCACAACCTAGGCCCCGAAATGTCACAACCTAGGCCCCGAAATGTCACAACCTAGGCCCCGAAACGTCACAACCTAGGCCCCGAAACGTCACAACCTAGGCCCCGAAACGTCACAACCTAGGCCCCGAAACGTCACAACCTAGGGCCCCGAAACGTCACAACCTAGGGCCCCGAAACGTCACAACCTAGGGCCCCGAAACGTCACAACCTAGGGCCCCGAAACGTCACAACCTAGGGCCCCGAAACGTCACAACCTAGGGCCCCGAAACGTCACAACCTAGGGCCCCGAAACGTCACAACCTAGGGCCCCGAAACGTCACAACCTAGGGCCCCGAAACGGCACAACCTAGGCCCCGAAACATCACAACCAAGGCCCTGAAACTGCGCAACCTAGGCCCGAAACTGCACAATCCCGCCCCTCTCTGGCCCACCCTCATCCTCTATGTCACAAGATGGTAGGGTTAGATCTAAAAGGTGGCAACCCTATCTGCTGTATAACCTGAGCCTTTTCTCCTTTGAATGGCTGTCCCCATTGCTACACAGCAGCTTATTTATATAAACAATAGATTTACCATTGCAGGGCAACACTGCATCATATTTTTATTACTTTAAAACACTTACATTTTTTAAAGTTACTGTTCCTTTAAATTCACCTGCTAATATGAACTTGTCTTTGGTTTAAGGTCTGCGGACAATTGGAGTTATCACCAAGCTGGATCTAATGGATGAAGGCACAGATGCCAAGGATATCCTGGAAAATAAGCTGCTGCCCTTAAGAAGAGGTACACACGTCTCACCATGTTGATGTGTAAATAATCTATGCTCCACACTTCCCTTAAAGGGGTTGTTCACCTTTAAGCCAACTTTTAGTATGTTATAGAATGGCCAATTCTAAGCAACTTTTCTATTGGTCTTGATTTTTTATTTTTTTAAATAGTTTTTCAATTTATTTTCTTCTACTTCTAACTATTTCCAGCTTGCAAATGGGGGTCACTGACCCCATCTAAAAAACAAAAGGTCTTATTACTCCTCTTTTTATTCAGGCCTCTCCTATTCATATTCTAGTCTCTTATTCAAATCAGTGTATTGTTGCTAGGGTAATTTGAGCCCTAGCAAACATATTGCCGATTATTGTAAACCGGAGAGCTGCTTAATAAAAAGCCAAAGAGCTCAAAAACCACAAATAAACAATAAAAAATGAAAACCAATTGCGAATTGTCTCAGATTATCACTCTCTACATTATACTAAAAGTTGAACAACCCCTTTAAAGGAATAGTTCAGTGTGAAAATAAAAACTGTGTAAATAGATAGGCTGTGCAAAATAAAAAATGTTTCTAATATAGTTAGTTAGCCAAAAACTATTGTATTGAGTACAGTCTAGCAGGAACTGTCCCCTCGCTTCCTGTAGCCTGTACAGAAAGAAACCATGAACTGGCAAAATGCAGAATCTTTATAGGAAAACTAAAACATAACTAAATAAGTAGCTAGAAAGGTTGTACGTTATGTTTTGAGCTTCTTTACCAGCCCAAGGCAACCACAGCCCTTTAGCAGTAAAGATCTGTGTCTCTAAAGATGCCCCAGTAGCTCCCCATCTTCTTTCACACATGCTCTGTGCTGCTGTCACTTACTGAGCTTAGGGACCCACTCACAATATACAGTACACATAGAATAGAAATGTCACAATATAAGGCTGATTAGTAATTAATACAGATAATTACTACATGGCAGCACAGAAACCAGTGCAATTAGCATCAGAATTTAATAATCGGCAAACCTGTAGCATCAGCTTATATTACAGGGGAACCTCATTTTCTGCTGGATAATTAGTGACGAGCCCTAAGCTTAGCTTCTCAACAGCCAATCAGAGCCCACTGAGCATGTGAGTGTCACAGACACTTTCCAAGATGGTGACCCCCTGTGACAAGTTTGAAGTCCTGGATCATTGCTGCTACTGACAAGCTCAAACTTTAGCCTCGTGCAATTAGTTCACTATATAAAATATGCCATTTTAGCCATATTCATTCTTGGGGCTTATTTCTCCTTTAAACTGGTTTGTGGTGCCGGTGTCTAGAGTTGTATTTTCTTTCCAATCACTGTGAGGTGATCGCCTATTGTGACCATTTTAATAAGGTGTTGGAACGGAGCAAAGGTGGATCAGCCTGCAGATACATATACACCCTTTCCAATGACTAATGTCTTGTGCACATGCAGAACTAAAAATAACCCTTATCATGGCAGGGCTAATGAGCCGTAATATAGATTTTTATCTTATCAGGTTCATTTTCATTGCCTGCTGTCGCTTCCAACACCACACTCTCTGGCCTTCTCCTCCCCATTTGTTTTACAATTAAAGGTGGCCATACACAGGCTGATCAGGTTTGGTCTCCAGTTAATTTGGTCCAGAGATTGAACAGACTGAAAGGAGAAGGAATGACTAAAACTAAGTAAGCTTTACCAGAAAGATCTATATAAATACACCAGTAAACCCTCAAAGTAATGCTGCTCTGAGTCCTCTGTCAAAAGAAACACAGAATTTCTTTCCTTCTATTGTGTACTCATGGGCTTCTGTATCAGACTTCCTGTTTTCAGCTTAAACCTCCAGGACTAGGGCTTGAGCATGCTCAGTTTGCTCCTCCCCTCAGTGCTGTAATTTGAGCCCAGAGCTATGAGTGAGCCGGCAGAAACTCAGGCAGGAAGTGATGTCACACCAAGCTAATATGGCAACTGCTATCCTAAACAAACCGAGAGAGCTTCTAGAGCTGTTCACGCAGGTATGGTAAAGCTTGTTGTATTAGACAACAAGCTAATATGGCAGCTGCTATCCTAATCAAACAGAGAGCTTCTAGAGCTGTATGATAAAGCATTCTACAGAATAAATATAGTCTTATAACTTGCACTTTTGTGGCTAATCTATTGGCAATAAACTTTCCTTCTCCTTGAAGGAGTACATGGATCAGTATGACTGCCTTTCAGTTGTTCATGCAAAAAAAGACCGATTTGGGTACACTCTCCGACTGATGGGCCTATAGGCTGAATAGACAGAGGCTTATTTATAAACAGTATGCAGTAACCATGACAACCAATAAGATTGCTTCCAGTGTCCAACTTGCAGCTGGTTTAAAAAAAAGCTAATCATTGATTGGTTGCTATAGTGTATACAAGGTACATAACCCATCAACCAATCAATGATTAGCTTTTTTTAAACCAGCTGCAAGCTGGACACTAGAAGCAATCATCTTATTGGTTGTCATGGGTTACTGCCCAGGGGCAACTTTGCCCACTGTTTATAACTGACCCCCACAGTGTGTACCTTGTATAGCGGCCTTTCTAATGATACTATTGTTCATGCAAAGAGAAGCAATTCTTCTTCACTCCACTCCTCTATGCACCGGCAGATTTAATCTTTAATCATAACTCATACCCAAACCAATTGATATCCATAATGCGTGGATATTGCTCTGGATCAGCCATCACAGGAATGGCACCTGTTATCCAGAATGCCCGGGACCTGAGGTTTTCTGGATAACAGATCTTTCTGTAATTCGGATCTTCATACTTTGTCTACTAGAAAATCATGTAAACATTACATAAACCCAATAGGCTGGTTTTGCTTCCAATAAGGATTGATTATATCTTAGTTGGGATCAAGTACAAGGGACTGGTCCCATCTAAAAACAAATGCTACAACTGAATTGTTATTGCTACTTTAGTACTCCTCTTTCTATTCAAGCCTCTCCTATTCATATTTCAGTCTCTCATTCAAATCAGTGCAACGTTGCTAGGGTAATTTGGACCCTAGCAACCAAATGGCTGCAATTGCAAACTGGAGAGCTGCTGAATAAAAAGCTAAATAACTCAAAAACCACAAATAATAAAAAATGAAAACCAATTGCAAATTGTCAATATCACTCTCTACATCATACTAACTCAAAGGTGAACAACCCCTTTAAATATTGCTCCCTCGCCACAAATCCTCATATGTTCTCCTTTCCCATAGGTTACATAGGGGTCGTGAACAGGAGTCAGAAGGATATTGATGGGAAAAAGGACATCCGAGCGGCCCTTTCTGCAGAGCGGAAGTTCTTCCTCTCACACCCGGGCTATCGGCACATTGCAGAAAGGATGGGAACGCCGCACTTGCAGAAATCGCTCAACCAGGTACGAAAATCCTGCAGGCCCAGAACAGAAGGCAGTTGTGCAAGTGAATTACCTGTCTGGCCAATTATATATATATATATATATATATATATATATATATATATATATATATATATATATATATATATATATATATATATATATATATATATATATATATATATATATATATAGACACACACACACACACACACATGTGGAATGGACTGCTTTGCATCCCCCCCCAAACAATGTAGATCTCTTTAAAAAGATATTTCATAAAACCGCTCATATGTAAAACCCTGCTTCATGTAAATAAACCATTTTCATAATAATATACTTTTTTAGTAGTATGTGCCATTGGGTAATCATAAATAGAACATTGCTTTTTAAAAAATAAGGGCCGCCCCCTGGGATCGTACGATTCACGATGCACACAAACATACCAACAAACTATACTTGTTAGGTCACTGGAGCCAATTAACAGACAGAGTTGTGTCTTTTGCTTCCACACTTGTTACAGTTAGAGCTGCAGTATTTCTGGTCAGCTGATCTCTAAGGCAGCACAGAGACCAACACAAATTGTGGCTCAAGGCAAGAGATGTAAAAGGGCAATATTTACTTCAATATATATTTCAGTTTGGTAAGATTCTTTAATATGATATAAACTTGTAACTTATGTTGCTTAAGTGTTCATTTTGGGGTATAGTTTTCCTTTAAAGGGGTTGTTCAAATTTACATTAACTTTAGTATGATGTAGAGAGTGATATTCTGAGACAATTGGTAGTTTTTTCATTTGTGGGTTTTGAGTAATTTAGCTTTTTATTCAGCAGCTCTCAGCAATGTGGTTGCTAGGGTCCAAATTACCCCAACAACCATGCATTGGATTGAACAAGAGACTGGAATAGGAATAGCAGAGGGTCTGAATAGAAAGATGAGTAATAAAAAGTAGCAATAACTACATTTGTAGCCTTACAGAACATTTTGTTTTTTTATATGGGGTCAGTGACCCACCTTTTGCAAGCTGGAAAGAGTCAGAATAGAAGGCATATAGTTCAAAAACTATAAGAAAGAAAAAATGAAGTCCAACTGAAAAGTTGCTTTGAGTTAGCCATTCTATAACATACTAAAAGTTAGTTTAAAGGTGAACCACTCCTTTAAGATGTATCAGTAACAATAAAAAAGTAGCCTCTCAGTAGTGATGTGCGGGTCGAGAAAAACTCGACCTGCACCTGACTTCCGCCTTCCATTTATAGACCCGCCCTGCCGACGACATCACAAAAGGGGCGTGGCAGGCGTGAGCTCATGAAACAGGAAGTCGGTCGCTGGCGTGGAGAGCAGGCGGAAGAGCTCAACACATACCAGCGACCCCAGCGAGGTCGGCCCAACCCGCGGGTGAACCATGGGTATCGGGCCGCCCCACACAATATTGCCGCTCAGGGAATCCATTTTTTGGTATTACTGGTGATCAGTGACCCTGCCCATAACAATACTTGTGAAATTGCATTCTTGAGAGAGGCAGAATAGGAAGTCAAATCATTTAAAACCAAATGAAGACCAGTTGAAAAGTTGCAAACAGTAGGCCAAGCAATATTATAGGAGGGAGTGATACCCGTGGGAGCGGGTGTCAGGGGCTCACATGTCCCAAGTTACACCGCTGCATCTGTTTTGGTTTTTTCTAACTGTTATTTTAGAATCCCTTTGTCTCACACATGTCTCTACCAATTTTTTTACCTTAGCAACTAACCAATCACATCCGAGACACACTGCCTGCCCTGCGCAACAAACTGCAGAGCCAATTGCTGTCTCTGGAGAAGGAAGTAGAGGAATATAAGAACTTCCGGCCAGATGACCCCACGAGGAAAACCAAAGCTCTACTGCAGTAAGTAACCGCCAATTTCCCTTGGGACACTTTGAATTCAAGACTGCATGATATTTGGGTTTTGCATTGGATTTCATTGATACAGAGGGGGTAGAGAGGAGCAAACTGAGCATGCTCAAGTCCTAGCCCTGGAGGTTTAAGCTGAAAACAGGAAGTCTGATACAGAAGCCCATGAGTACACAATAGAAGGAAAGAAATGCTGTGTTTCTTTTGACAGAGGACTTTGAGGGGTTACTGGTATATTTATAT
Source organism: Xenopus petersii (assembly GCA_038501925.1). Taxonomy (NCBI): domain Eukaryota; kingdom Metazoa; phylum Chordata; class Amphibia; order Anura; family Pipidae; genus Xenopus; species Xenopus petersii. The sequence goes on from CM076676.1 coordinate 146,653,296, forward strand.
AGACCTTTCTGATATAGCTTACTTAATTTTAACCTTTCCTTCTCCTTAAATCTTTCTAAATAAAGCTTAGTCGTATAGTCAATACTGTGACCCTGTGCTTTTTTAAGTTTTGATAATTAATAAAGATATGTTTTTATTCTGCCTACATGACGTAATAAATTGCAGATAATATCATCAGCCAGTCTGTGTATACGAAGGGTAATGGGAGGGTTTGTCAATCCATTAGTTCTCACCAACCAGAACAGCTGTACTCAGCAGAAGTGATACCTGACTCATGCCTCGTGTTATGTCTAATTTGTCCACAGAATGGTGCAACAGTTTGGAGTGGATTTTGAGAAAAGGATTGAGGGCTCCGGAGATCAAGTGGATACTCTGGAGCTTTCAGGAGGTGCCAGGATTAATCGGATATTTCATGAGCGGTTTCCATTTGAGCTTGTAAAAGTGAGTGCTTTATGTAATCCTTTTCTATCATACCCATTTGTTCTATCAAACCCATTGCTGTAATGCACATTGCTCCACATACCTTTCCTATTGCTTAATCTAAACCATCCCAATAACTCCTCCTATTGCTACAGATAACCTCTCCCTATAATTCCTCCTATTGCTCCATATAACTCCTCCCTGTAACTCCTCCTATTGCTCCATATAAACCCTCCCTGTAACTCCTCATATTGCTCCATATAACCCTCCCTATAACTCCTCCTATTGTTCCATATAACCCCTCCCTATAACTCCTCCTATTGTTCCATATAACCCCTCCCTATAACTCCTCCTAATGCTCCATATAACCCCTCCCTATAACTCCTCCTATTGCTCCATATAACCCTCCCTATAACTCCTCCTATTGCTCCATATAACCCCTCCCTATAACTCCTCCTATTGCTCCATATAACCCTCCCTATAACTCCTCCTATTGCTCCATATAACCCCTCCCTATAACTCCTCCTATTGCTCCATATAACCCTCCCTATAACTCCTCCTATTGCTCCATATAACCCCTCCCTATAACTCCTCCTATTGCTCCATATAACCCCTCCCTATAACTCCTCCTATTGCTCCATATAACCCCTCCCTATAACTCCTCCTATTGCTCCATATAACCCTCCCTATAACTCCTCCTATTGCTCCATATAACCCTCCCTATAACTCCTCCTATTGCTCCATATAACCCTCCCTATAACTCCTCCTAATGCTCCATATAACCCCTCCCTATAACTCCTCCTATTGCTCCATATAACCCCTCCCTATAACTCCTCCTATTGCTCCATATAACCCCTCCCTGTAACTCCTCCTATTGCTCCATATAACTCCTCCCTGTAACCCCTCCTATTGCTCCATATAACCCCTCCTATTGCTCCATATAACCCCTCCCTGTAACTCCTCCTATTGCTCCATATAACCCCTCCCTATAACTCCTCCTATTGCTCCATATAACCCCTCCTATTGCTCCATATAACCCCTCCCATAACTCCTCCTATTGCTCCATATAACTCCTCCCTGTAACTCCTCATATTGCTCCATATAACCCCTCCCTGTAACTCCTCATATTGCTCCATATAACTCCTCCCTGTAACTCCTATTGCTCCATATAACTCCTCCCTATAACTCCTCCTATTGCTCCATATAACCCCTCCTATTGCTCCATATAACCCCTCCCATAACTCCTCCTATTGCTCCATATAACTCCTCCCTGTAACTCCTCATATTGCTCCATATAACCCCTCCCTGTAACTCCTCATATTGCTCCATATAACTCCTCCCTGTAACTCCTATTGCTCCATATAACTCCTCCCTATAACTCCTCCTATTGCTCCATATAACCCCTCCTATTGCTCCATATAACTCCTCCCTGTAACTCCTCCTATTGCTCCATATAACCCCTCCCTGTAACTCCTCCTATTGCTCCATATAACCCTCCCTATAACTCCTCTTATCGCTTCATATAACCCCTCCCTATAACTCTTCCTATTGCTCCATATAACCCTCTCTATAACTCCTCCTATTGCTCCAAATAACCCCTCCCTATAACTCCTCCTATTGCTCCATATAACCCCTCCCTATAACTCCTCTTATCGCTTCATATAACCCCTCCCTATAACTCTTCCTATTGCTCCATATAACCCTCTCTATAACTCCTCCTATTGCTCCAAATAACCCCTCCCTATAACTCCTCCTATTGCTCCATATAACCCCTCCCTATAACTCCTCCCATTGCTCCATATAACCCTCCCTATAACTTCTCCCATTGCTCCATATAACCCTCCCTATAACTCCTCCTATTGCTCCATATAACCCTCCCTATAACTCCTCCTATTGCTCCATATAACCCTCCCTATAACTCCTCCTATTGCTCCATATAACCCTCCCTATAACTCCTCCTATTGCTCCATATAACCCTCCCTATAACTCCTCCTATTGCTCCATATAACCCTCCTTATAACTCCTCCTATTGCTCCATATAACCCTCCCTATAACTCCTCCTATTGCTCCATATAACCCTCCCTATAACTCCTCCTATTGCTCCATATAACCTTCCCTATAACTCCTCCTATTGCTCCATATAACCCTCCCTATAACTCCTCCTATTGCTCCATATAACCCTCCCTATAACTCCTCCTATTGCTCCATATAACCTTCCCTATAACTCCTCCTATTGCTCCATATAACCCTCCCTATAACTCCTCCTATTGCTCCATATAACTCCTCCCTATAACTCCTCCTATTGCTCCATATAACCCTCAGTTGCTAAGAGGCATGTATGTATGTATTTTCCTTGTTGTTCAGTACTTAACTGCTGTCCTGACTTTTTCCCCTAAAGATGGAATTTGACGAGAAGGATTTACGGCGAGAAATCAGCTACGCCATCAAGAACATACACGGTATCCGGTAAGAGTCTTGATGCACCTTCCTAAGTGACAGATCTAATGGATAGCAGCCTATACAGGTTTGGAACCCGGAAAGCTCAGAATTATGGAAAGGGTGTCTCCCATAGACTCCATTTTATCCAAACAATCCAAATTTTTAAAAATGATTTTGGTTTTCTCTGTAATAATAAAACAGTAGCTTGTACTTGACCCCAACTAAGATATAATTAATCCTTATTGGAAGCAAAATCAGCCTATTGGGTTTATTTAATGTTTAAAGGGGTTGTTCACCTTCCAAACACCAATGTTTTTCAGATTGTTCGCCAGACTTTTTCAATTACTTTCCACTTTTTATTTTGTACAGTTTTTTCCAAAATCTAAGTTTGATGTTTGTGTCTCTGGTGTTTGTCTGGCAAATCTATACTGTTACAATTTTGCAACATTTAGTTGATAATTTCTCAGCAACGGAATATTAGCAACTATTGTATGAATTCTAACAGCTGCCTTTAAAGGGGAACTCCGGCTTCCAAACCTAAATTTGATCAAGAGGCTCACACAACACAGAAACCCCTAATATACCCATCACAGTTACCTGTTTCTTCAAAAAGTATGAATAAATGCTATCTGAAAAACTATCTATAACTATAAAAAGTGTTGGATGGTGAATAACAACTAGAAATGATTTTCTAGTAGACGGTTAGATCTGTTATCCGGAAAACCCCAGGTGCCGAGCATTCTGGATAGCAGGTCCTATACCTGTGATTTAGGGTACATGCACAAGACATGTAAGATGCATTTGGTAAGACTGTTTATATGCGCTCACCCTGCAGCAGTGGAAGCAGTGAGTGTGTATCTAAGGCTCATTTAAACCAAGAGGCAGAAGCTTTGCTTCAACATTTATATAAAATATGGTTGAACAGGGAAGTGTTGATGACAAACACTTGGCAGTGACTCCCAGGACTTCTTTGTGTGTATAGGATAGCCGTTGCAATACACAGAACAAACCGTGCAGAAACTGACAGACAAGCTACTACTTTCAATAGCAGGGGAATACCTAGAAATTGTGGGTAGAGACCAGTAAAAAGGCTTGTAGGCAGTTTGGTTTACTTAATCTCTCCACTAAAATATATGGATCTGGCCTCTGATCTGTCACATCTTTCTCTCCTCCCTCCCACAGGACAGGGCTGTTCACACCAGACATGGCTTTTGAGGCCATTGTAAAGAAACAGGTTGTAAAGCTGAAGGAGCCGTGTCTGAAATGTGTGGATATGGTCATCCAGGAACTCATCAACACTGTGCGACAGTGCACCTCCAAGGTACTCATATAATATATTATACGCATGTAATCCTAATTTGGTTACTGTCCCTTTAAATAGCAATTAACCCTTGGCAATCCAAGGACCCTGAGTCCCTTTTGCGTATGAAAAGTACTGGGAACTGGGATTTACAGCGCAGTGCCTCCACCTATGCAACACTGAGGAGCACACCTCATGGAATTTCCACTAGGAAAAATAAAGCAGTTTGCAAATGAAACCTATATAAACTTTATATAAACAGTAGTGAAAAAACTTGGGCAATATAATACACTCCTGCACTGGGGACATGTGGGACCTACCTAACTCACTATTGGGTACCTGACTGTTTCTACAACACTGTCCTTTTTATTATCAAAGGGGTAAATAACCACACATTTCAGTTCAGTAGAAATGTCCCTTCCCCAGAGCTCTTTTACCCCAGGTAGTGCTGCCTTTCCCAAAAGTGCCTCTCCCTTTGGAACTTAGCAGTCGCTCCCACGTAACAGGTATATACACAAGACCTGTCCTCAAATTGGGGCACCACATTTGTATCCTTGCCAGTATCCTCCCTTGGGTGGCTCACCGGGGTGCTCTCTGAGGCAGTCACACTGGATATTACAGGCAGCTCGGCAGCAGGATCATTCTCACCAGTGGCACCTTTCTCCTCCTGAGTCTCTAGCAGCTCGGCAGGGAACAGGATGGGCTCTCTCTGTACTTCCAGAGTTGCAGCAGCTTCTCTACACTGGTCAGTCTAACACAAACTGTTTCTGGCTGGATGTTGCAGCATACAAACCCTGTTAAGCTCTGTTGGAGACCCTGTACAAAAGGCTCCAAAGTCAGGCACTCCCTTTCTCCCAAGGATGCACTGGAGTGCTCAGCCAATCGGCTCTCCAGCCTGTAACTAGGCTGGATGATGTCACAGACAGAAAAACAGGAGAAGGATTTGTTTAAACCCATACATGCATATAATAAACACATAAACACATTATCCAGTCTATTATGTGTGGCCCACCCAGGTACCCTTTTCCAATATCCATCTGTGGGATACCTATGACTAGATATTTTCCCCTATATTGGCTGTTGGGCTTTCTCTATCACACTAGTATCACCTGGGCTCTATCTTTGGGATAGGCTTAGACACTGAAGTATCAAAGCGAATCAATCGCGAAAATGAAAATGTAATTTAAGCTTCATCTCTCTCTGAAGTAAGAGACATTTTATGGGTTTCATACAGACTCTCATCACTGCAGAACATTTTTCCAGTAAATTACTTTGTGTTCCTCTGAGCTCTATATCAGGCCTTAACCCTCATCCCTGCAGTAATAAAAGTTCCCCCTAAATTTAGTCTGTGTGCTCCACCCAGTGACTCTTTACTGGGCTCCATCTGTGAGATAAGCATGACCCCTCAATGATGGAATACTAACAGCTTGCACCTATTTCAGACTACTGGCACGCCAGCTTACTTAAAGGAAAACTATACCCCCCAAACAATGTAGGTCTTTATTAAAAGATACTGAGTAAAACAGCTCATGTGTAAAACCCTGCTTCATGTAAATGAACCATTATCATAATAATATACTTTTTTAGTAGTATGTGCCATTGGGTAATCATAAATAGAAAATTGCCATTTTAAAAAATAAGGGCCGCCCCCCTGAGATCGTAAGATTCACTGTGCACACATACAAACCACATGTTAGGTCACATGAGCCAATTAACAGACAGGGTTCTGCCTTTTGCTTCCTCACTTCTTCCTGTTACAGTTAGTGTTGTAGTATTTCTGGTCAGGTGATCTCTGAGGCAGCACAGATACAGTCACGAAAGCTTACGCTTAAGCTGTTGCTTAAGTATTCATTTTGGGGGTATAGTTTTCCGTTAATGGGGTTGTTCACCTCATTAGTATTAGTACTGAATAGAAAGATGAGTAATAAAAAGTAGCAATAACAATACAGAGCATTTGTTTTTAGATGGGGTCACTGACCCCCATTTGAAAACTGGAAAGAGTCAGAAGAAGAAGAAGGCAAATTATTTAAAAACTAAAAAAATAATGAAGACCAAGTGAAACTTTTTTTTTAGTATAACATACTAAAAGTTAACTGAAAGGTGAACCATCCCTTTTACGGTGGCCACACACAGAGAGATGCACTCGTTTGGCGATTTCGCTAAACCAGCGGATCTCTCTCCGATATGCCCACCTTGAGGTGAGCGATATTGGGCTGATCCGATCGTAATGAAAGGAATATGGGCGGTCGGATTGCGGGATCTCATCAACTAACGACTGGATTTTTAGCCCTGTCCGATCTACATCTGCCCATCTTTAGGCCAGATATCGATCGGGAAAGCTTGTCGCAGGGCTCCATAAGCTGCCCTGTCGGCAGCTTTTATCAGCCAATGTGTGGCCACATTTACTTTTTGCTGGACTACATCTGTGGGATAGTCCTTGACTTCTCATGAACAGTGTCTGCTTGTATAAGTGCAGTACTGCAGCGAGCCAGCAGAGGGCGGAATATTCTGAAAGCCACCGATTTACTTATTCCCGATATTTCCCCTGTGCTAGAAATTCCAGTGGAGGCTGCCAGACCCTGAACAATGAAAGGCCTCAGCCAAATAAAAGTGCCAGCTAATGCTGGGAAAGGACTGTGAGTGGGGTCAGGTTGGTGGAAAGGAAAAATCACTTTGTGTGGGAATGATACAGACTTTTTTATACAAGATAAATATCTGTGTTTGTCGACTCCTGAACAGATCTTTAATTCTTTTTACTCGTACACCCTTTTATACCATTTACTCCCACTAGATGGTGCTGTTTGGGTAGTAGCCACCACCGGGACAAATATACAGAGAATGAATCATCTGTGTGCACAACAAATAGCCTTGACCAAAATAATTTGTGTTTGTTTCATGGCAGAAATCCCAGTGTATCACTAGTGACTAATACTTCCTGAATCTTTGCTGGATTGTTCATGCCACCAAGGCAGCTAATGCAGTACATTCTGCTGGTTTTTATTTGCTTTGCGTGGTTATTCTTGCTAAATAAAACCCGGCTACTCCCTTGTCCCATGACAAAAAGCACTTCCTAAAGTTTTCCTCCTATCTGACTTAAAGGGGTGGTTCACCTTTAAACTGACTATTAATAAGTTATAGAATGGCTAATCCCAGGCAACTTTTCAATCGGTCTTGATTGTTTATTTTCTGTAGTTTTTGAATTATTTGCCTTCTTCTTCAAATTCTTTCCAATTTTTCGAATGGGGGTCACTGACCCCATCTGAAAAAACAAATGCTCTGTAAGGCTACACAATCATTGTTATTGCTACTTTTTATTACTCATCTTTCTATTCAGATTCAGATAACTATCAGTGCTATTAAAGTGATGGTTCAGCTTTAAGTTAACTTTTAGTATGTTCTAGATTAGCCAGTTCTAAGCAACTTTGTCATTGGTCTTCATTATTTTTTTTATAGTTTTATAATTCTTTCCCTTCTTCTTCTGACTCTTTCCATCTTCCAAATGGGTCACTGACCCCATCTAAAAAACAAATTCTCTGTAAGGCTACACATTTATTGTTATTGCTACTTTTTATTTCTCGTCTTTCTATTCCTCCTATCATATTCCAGTCTCTTATTCAAATCAATGCATGGAGGCTAATAATTTGTAGGGATGCACAAAATCCACTATTTTGGATTCGGCCGAACCCCCGAATCCTTTGTGAAAGATTCGGCCGTATACCGAACCGAATCTGAATCCTAATTTGCATATGCAAATTAGGGGTGGGAAGAGGAAAACATTTTTACTTCTGTGTTTTTTGACAATTTGCATATGCAAATTAGGATTCGGTTTGGCCAGGCAGAAGGATTCAGCTGAATCCTGCTGAAAAAGGCAAAATCCTGGTTTCGGTGCATCCTTAGTAATTTGAAGCATAACAACCAGATTACTGAAATTGCAAACTGTAGAGCTGCAGAATAAAAAGCTAAATAACTCAAAAACCACAAATAATAAAAAATGAAAACCAATTGCAAATTGTCTCAGAATATCCCTCTCTACATCATAGTAACAGTTAAAGCAAAGGTGAACAACCCCAACAAAAATGTAATGTATAAAGGCTGGAGTGACTGGATGTGTAACATAATAGCCAGAACACTACTTCCTGCTTTTCAGCTCTCTTGGTTTCCACTGATTGGTTACCAGGCAGTAACGAATCAGTGACTTGAGGAGGGCCACATGGGTCATAACTGTTGCTTTTGAATCTGAGCTGAATGCTGAGGATCAATTGCAAACTCACTAAACAGTTATGTCCCATATGGGCCCCCTTATAGTCACTGACTAACTCAGAGTTAGAGAGCTGAAAAGCAGGAAGTAGTGTTCTGGCTATTATGTTACACATCCAGTCACTCCAGCCTTTATACATTAAATTTTTGCCTAACTAACTATATTAGATACATTTTTTTATCTTGCACAGACTATTTTTGTGTATTTTTACACTGAACTGTTCCTTTAAACAAGGCTGGTGTTGCTGCAAAACACGTCTGGCCTTTTTTTTTTTTTTTTTTTTTATCCCGGGCTTTGTCTATCACTTTTCTCATTCTATCTGTTCTTTTACTAACCGTTTCACTGTATGTTACTGGTTCTTCTCTTCCCTCTGCTTCTTCCCTTGCTTTTCTTGTTCTCCCTTCGACCTATGACACCACGGGGTCAGAGGGCAACGTCTGAAGCCAAAGGGTAACCGTTCACTGCTGTTTCCGTTTTTTTAAATTTTATTTTATTTGTGCCAGCAAAGGGTGTGCATCTGCTCCTCCCTCTCACACCAATATTAGGGCCTTTAAACTAACGTTTAGTATGTTATAGAATGGCCAATTCTAAGCAACTTTTCAATTGGTCTTCATTTTCTTATAGTTTTTGAGTTATTTGCCTTCTTCTTCTGACCCTTTCCAGCTTTTAAATGGGGGTCACTGACCCCATGTAAAAACAAATGCTCTGTAAGTCTAAAAATGTATTACTGTTCCTTTTTATTACTCCTCTTTCTATTCAGGCCTCTACTATTCATATTACAGTCTCTTATTCAAATCAATGCATGGTTGCTAGGGGAATTAGGACCATTGCAACCAGATGGCTTGGCTGGAGAGCTGCTGAATTAAAAGCTAAATAACTCAAAAACCACAAATAATAAAAAATGAAAATCAATTTCAAATTGTCTCAGAATATCACTCTACATCATACTGAAAGTTAATTTAATGACCCTTAAGCCGCTCACACACAGCCAGATCCTTTCTGATGGCCCCAGTACTTTTTGGTCTGGTCATTAACCACAAATACAAACAACAGAATCTGATTTTGCCTCCAGTGCACTTTAAATGCTGCATGGAATTTATTTCAGCAAACAGATAATTTGGGGGAGCGGGAGTCTGCACAGAAAACAATCATATTGGCCAATCGTATCTGCCAGTGTGTGACCAGAGATTGTCAGTGATTGTGTTTAGGGGTGTAAATAAATTCAGGTTTTTGTTTACCTCCATTTCACCCACCCGCAGTTTGTTGCACTGTACATTATGTTTAAATTGATGTCTGCCCAAATCGTTCACCGCCACCTTTACGTTTGGCAGCTGGCTTCCTACCCGAGGTTACGTGAAGAGACTGAGAGAATCGTCACCACTTACGTCCGAGAGAGGGAAGGCAAAACGAAAGATCAGGTGAGCTCTAGCACCGAGCACATGCATAGGGGCTGCCCTCAGCAGTGACCTGTGTATTCAGATAATCAGATTAATATATACACACGCACGCACGCACTCACACACACAGGTATGGAACCTGTTATCCAGAATGCTCAGGACCTGGGATCTTCCGGATAACAGATCTTTCCTTAATTTGGATCGTCATACGTTAAGGGGAACTATCATGAAAATTTAATATGAGCTTCATCATACAGAAATAAGAAGCTTTCTGAATACAATCAATTAAAAATTCTGTACCGTTTCTGAAATAATCAAGTTTATCTTCACTATTCCTCTCTCAGCATCTGTTTCTCTTCATTCTGTCTTCATTCAGGAGTTGGGTGTCAGATGAATGATCCAATATATCTTATAGGGGGGCTCCTTTTGCCTAGAAGATGTATTAGAGCTCACTCTATTAAAATCACCAGAAATCATGTCTCTCTACATGCAGAATTTGTGCAAAAGGCAGTTATTTTGTTAGATTTTGTTTGTACTGGAATCCGTTATTTGAGTGAGCTCTAATACATCTGCGAGGAAAGGAGCCCCCCCCCTATAAGATATATTGCATCATTCATCTGACACCCAACTGCTGCATGAAGACAGAATGAAGAGAAACAGATGCTGAGAGAGGAATAGTGAATATAAGCTTGATTATTTCAGAAACAATGCAAAATGTTTAATTGATTGTATTTAGAAAGTTTCCTACTTCAGTATGAGGAAGCTTATATTAAATTTTCATTTTCGCGATTGTTCCCCTTTAAGCCTATTGGAAAATCCTTTAAAAAAAAAATAAACCCAGTAGACTGGTTTTGTTATTAAGGATTAATTACATCTTAGTTGGCGTCAAGTACAAGCTACTGTTTTATTATTATCACAGCGTAAAAGGAAATCGATTTTTAAAATTTGGATGAAATGGAGTCTATAGTCATTCCACGTAATTCGGAGCTTTCTGGATAATGGGTTTCCGGATAACGGATGTCATACCAGTACAATGAGAGACTTGCACGTGACAGATCTATGTGTGCAATGCAACATTGATAATAGTGCAGCTGCTTAGCTCAGTGATCATGATCTGATTGGCCTATACTCTCTTTGCTTCCTCAGATCCTCATGTTAATAGACATAGAGTTGTCCTACATCAACACCAACCATGAGGATTTCATTGGATTTGCAAAGTAAGTCTCCCTCCCTCCTACACTTGATGGTGTCTCCAAATTTCTCTAATATGTTCTGCAGAGACCGTATGTATCGACGGCATGGACTGCAGTGAACAGAGCTGAAACTCCGCCTTCTGCTGATCCAGCCCCTCATTAGCCTTTTCCTTACTAAGGGCAGGGGCACACGGGCAAATTCGGTTACATTTAGTCGCCTGGTGACTAATCGCCTCTTCTGCGGGGCGACAATCTCCCCGAACTGCCTTCCGCTTGCTAAAATGAAAAATCGCCTGCACCAATGCACTCGCGTCGCTTCGATTTCCGAAGTCGCCACGAGGCGACTTTGGAAATCTAATTGCCGCGAGTGCCATTGCGCTGGGGTTTTCTCATTTATAGCAGGCAGAGGGCATTTCGGGGAGATTGTCACCCCGCAGAGGAGGCGATTAGTCACCAGGCGACTAAATCTCCCCAAATCTGTCCGTGTGCCCCTGCGCCCCTGCCCTAACGTGGAGCTGCCCAGTCCTGATAATGTCAGGCCAAAATCTTCCCCTGACCCCTATTGTCAGCTCTTGTGTTGCAGTGTGCTGGTGCTGTCATTTAAAGGAACAGTAACATCAAAAAATAAGTGTTTTAATAAAAATATCATGTATCTATAGTGCCCTGCACTGGTAAAACTGTTGTATTTTCTTTTCAGAAACACTACTATCATTTTAGCTGCTGTGTAGCAATGGTGGAAATTGAAAAGAGGCTATATGGCACAGGTTAAAGGGGAACTATAGTGAAAATTAAAATGTAATCTAAGCTTCAGCATACTGAAATAAGAAACTCTATAAATACAATCAATTCAATATTCTGCATCATTTCTGAAATAATCAAGTTTATATTCACTATCCCTCTCTCAGCATCTGTTTCTCTTCATTCTGTCTTCATTCAGCAGTTGGGTGTCAGATATTCATTGACAGTTAGATCCAATATATCTTATAGGAGGGCTTCCTTTCCTAGCAGATGTATTAGAGCTCACTCAAATAACGGATTCCAGTACAAACAAAATCACTGACTTTTGCACAAATTCTGCATGTAGAGAGACAGGAGTCAATGATTATATGACACCCAACTGCTGCATGAAGACAGAATGAAGAGAAACAGATGCTGAGAGAGGAATAGTGAAGATAAACTTGATTATTTCAGAAACGGTACAGAATTTTTAATTGATTGTATTTAGAAAGTTTCTTATTTCAGTATATTACATTTTAATTTTCACGATAGTTCCCCTTTAAAGGGCACCTGTTGGGTAAAAACGTTATTCCAAACCAAAGGTGCAGGCTAATAGAGCCTGCATTCCATTTTTTTTTAACAGTTACCCTTTAAATAGCGGATAACCGATAACAACATTATGTTCTACAGAGCCTATCTGCTGTGTAACCTGAGCCTTTTCTCCTTTGAATGGCTGCCTCCATTGCTACACAGCAGCTTATTTATATAAACTATAGTAGTGTTTCTGCAGCAAACACAGCAGTTTTACCAGTGCAGGGCAACACTGCATCATATTTTTATTACTTTAAAACACTTTCATTGTTTGATGTTACTGTTCCTTTAGCCATAGTATTAACAGGGCTGTTTGATTGTGGGAGGCCTGTGGAGTAAGTTGCTCATTTGTGCATGTGTGTAAAGCCTTACAAGGTATCCGTGTGGGGCTGCATTAGCCTCATTAACTTGTTTCATATATTGATTTCATTAGCCTCAAGTCCTATTACTCTGCTTATTCTTTCCAGTACACTGGTGCCATGTTGCATGTGTTACACTAGTTTTGCTGCCTGCATTTACTCTTGCTTCTAACACCACCATGTTGCATGCTTATTATACCATGCTTATACACTCTACTCTACTGTTTGCTGCCACATTGCACTAGCACCGCCATTATGCTTGTGTTTCTGAATCCTGGCGTTGCTCTCTTTGTTCCTTTCCACGTTTTTTCTTATTTTGTTAATTTCTTTTTCTCTTCTGTTTTTATTCTTTCTGCCCCTTTTGACCTGCACTTTCTGCCTCTCTGCGTTCTCATATCCACCACTCGCTCCCTCATTCTCTCACATCCCAGCGCGTACTATACAGAGCAGCTCATTCCAGGGTGGGTATTCTCCTACGGCAGCCTGTGTTTCCAGAGGCCTAATTCGGTATATAAAGTTCAAGGCCTAGGCCGAAACGTTAGTCTCTGTTATTTTAATAATACATTTTGTTTATATTTTTTTAAGACCTGAGAGTGCTGATGTTTTTGGAGATCAAATTGGAGATAGTTGTGCACTTATTTTTAAAACCATTAAGACAAATACAAGAGTCCTCTGCACTCAACCCATTATCAATATATTTAAGACAGAGACATTTTGTGCTACTGCTACTGAAAAATGCCTTACCCTTTAAACAAAACAGGGATTGTTTGTCCATATATTGCAATATATTTAAGCTGGCCAACTACGTCAAAGTCATCCCATATCTGGCCAGTCCTACGCTCAATTTTATCTGATTCATTAAGAATTCTATTGCTTCATTATACATTTTACACAGGGACTAAGTTTTACCTGCAACTTACTTGCTGCTTTCAAAGTAAAACTCCCAAACTTGGCTGCCCTTTTATTAGACACCAGTGGGATTACCTGACTATAGCTGGGAAGGGTGGGAGCTACAACATGGAGCTGGTCACTGCTCCTGTATAACTATAACAAACAAGGGGGTGCAATAAGGCTGTGACCACAAAATACATATAGACAAATACAAGAGTCCTCTGCACTCAACCCATTATCAATATATTTAAGACATCATCTTAATAAATCAGATAAAATTGAGCGTAGGACTGGCCAGATATGGGATGACTTTGACGTAGTTGTTCAGCTTAAATATATTGTAATATATGGACAAACAATCCCTGTTTTGTTTAAAGGGTAAGGCATTTTTCAGTAGCAGTAGCACAAAATGTCTCTGTCTTAAATATATTGATAATGAGTTGAGTGCTGAGGACTCTTGTATTTGACTATATGTATTTTGGGGTCACAGCCTCCTAAAGGTTTTAAAAAGTAGTGGTGAGCACAAGTTTCCCTTGTTTGTTACAGCCCATCATTATTCCCCAATGTGGGCTCTTCTATAAACGTATCCCATTGGGCACTATCCATATCTAATAGCTGTGAGAGTGGATTCTGCCAACACTCTGTGTCTGTTTATTTTATCCAGTTGAACAGAGCAGAGTTCAGGGTGCAAAGATCATCTGGATAATGCCATGTATCTTCAGCGGCGCCTCTTGTAGGTCTGTGTATCTTTAGGATATATAAGCACAGATGGTCGCCAGTTGATAACACATAAATGAAACTTGTGCTGCTTGACGTATCCTTGATTTTAGGTATAATGATCTGTTCTAGAAAAGTCTATGTGAGGGACTAGAGAAGTTGCTAAATTTTATATATATATGTATTTGTTTTCTCTTTCCTCTAGTGCACAACAGAGAAGTTCTCAGCTCAACAAGAAGCGGGCTGTTCCCAACCAGGTAATCCAGCCCCACACTCAGCAGTGTCTCATACTATTTTAGTTGGAGAGGAGAGGGCATCACACATTTATCAGTGAAGGGACTTCTACCTTCACTGTTGCCTATTCTGGGGCAGAACAGACAAAGGTTTCCTACCTTGTCGTATGCTGCTCGATGATTAATGTCTTCCAGGCTTAGGGGCAGATTCATCAAAATGTGAGATTTGAACAGAAAAACTCACTCACATCCATTTCTACGGGATTTTTAGGGTCAGGGCACACAGGCACATTCGAAATTAATCGCCCGGTGTTAAATCTCCTCTTCTTCGGGGTGAGTCCAAACCGAACGTCCTCCCCGCTAGCTAAAATGTAAATTGCCGGTGGGGTGGCACTCGGAGAGATTCATTTTTCAAAGTTGCCTGAAGAGGAAACTTCGGAAAACGAATCGCTCCGAGTGACATCCCACCGGCAATTTACATTTCAGCCGGCGGGGAGGACGTTTGGGGACATTAGTCGCCCCGAAGAAGAGGAGATTTGTCGCCGGGCGACTAATTTCCCCCGAATCTGCCTGTGTGCCCTGACCCTTAGCATATTTATCAGATGGTGAACTCCATTGATAAATAAGATTCTAAAAATCCCATTGGAATGAATAGCAAATAAGTGAGTTTTTTTTTCACATTTTGATAAATCTGCCCCTTAGTGTTCCTTTATGTGGAACCTGTGATTGTTGCTGATAGGGTACGGCCAGCTCCTCCATCTACTCCATCAGTTACACGCGTGCGCACACACAATAGGATTCCTTATCTCAGATTGGGTAAACTCATTGTCCCTACATGTGCTGTGTATGGTACATAATTCCTGTTTTCTGATAGGATAAGCTCCGCTTCTTCTCCCACTGACATACACAGAAAAGGATTGCTATTCTCTAATAGGATAAGCTCCTGGTCTCCTCCATCGCGATTACAACTGGCTTTCTCTGGAAGATACGGAGAGTTGCTTTCACATTGGTATCCAAGCCCCCCCCCCATATGTCAATCAAGGAATAGAATTGGTTTTGTGAAATGGGATATAGGTGGCCCCGATCATTCACACAATCTGCTTGATTGGTCGCCCCTCATACACAGGAAAAGCTTGATTTTCTCTTATACATTGAATAGCTTTAGGGTCAGTCCACACGAGCAGATTCGGGGAGATTTAGTCGCCTCTTCTTCTGGGCGACAATCTCCCAGAACCGCCTTCACGTGTCTTCCCGTACCCTATAATGAAAAGTCTCCTGCGCTAAAGCACACGCACCTCTTCATTTTCCGAAGTCGCCTCACGAGGAGCTTCAGGCGACTTCAGAAAACGAAGCGCCGCATATGCTTTAGCGCAGGAGAGGATTTTCATTATAGAGGATGGGAAGACATGCAAAGGCAGTTCAGGGAGATTGTCGCCCAGAAGAAGAGGTGATTAGTCACCAGGCGACTAAACCTCTCCGAATCTGCTCGTGTGGGCTGACCCTTAAAGGAGAAGGAAAGCCCCAGGGCGCAAAACCCCTCCCCTCCCTCCTCCCCCCTGGCCTACCTGTCCCCCTGGGCAAATGCCCCTAATTTGTTACTCACCCATCTGCGCAGGTCCTGTCCACGGAGTTCGCAGTCGCCATCTTCTCCCACGCGCGTCTTCTTCCTGCGATGACCGGCGTTTTCTGGCGCATGCGCAGTAGGAACAAATTTCACTTCGTGACATTCGGCGCATGCGCAGTAGAGCCGTACCGGTAACTGTTCCTACGGCGCATGCGCCAGAAAACGCCGGTCATCGCAGGAAGAAGATGGTGACTGTGAACTCCATGGACAGGACCTGCGCAGAGGGGTGAGTAACAAGTTAGGGGCATTTGCCCAGGGGGACAGGTAGACCAGGGGGGAGGAGGGAGGGGGGGCAACGGAGGGGAGGGGGGGAGGGGTTTTGCGCCCTGGGGCTTTCCTTCTCCTTTAAGAAGGGGTTGGATGGTGTTTAGCAAGTGAGGGAATACAGGGATATGGGAGATAGCTCATAGTACATCCCATTGCCATTTTGGAAATTGGAGAGGCTTCAAATGGGGTTTTTTGCCTTCCTCTGGATCAACTGACAGGCAGGTTATATATTGACTTAAACGGTTGAACTTGATGGACATGTGTCTTTTGTTCAACCTAACTTACTATGAATAATGTTGTGCAATATATAAGGACAGGGATACCTTTCAATAACACACTTTTGTATCCTTAAAGGGGCTGTTTGCTTTTTAATTAACTGTTAGTATGATGTAGACGGTGATATTCTGAGACCATTTGCAATTGGTTTTCATTTATTATTTGTGGTTTTTGAGTTATTTGGCTTTTTATTCAGCAGCTCTATAGTTTGCAAATTCAGCTGAATGGTTGCTAGGGCTCAAATTACCCTAGCAACCATGCATTGATTTGAATAAAAATGGAACAGTGACTGAACAGAAAGATGAGTAATACAAAGTAGAATTAATGATTAAAGGTGTAGCCTTACAGAGCATTTGGTTCTAAGAGGGGCTCATTTGAAAGAGAGAAGAAAGCAAATAATGCAGAAACTATATAAAAAAAGAAAATATGAAGGTCAATTGAAAAGTTGCCTAGAATTAGCCATTCTATAACATACTAAATGTTAACTTAAAGGTGGAAAAAACACCCCTTTAAGTGTGGGAGGTGCTTGCATGGCAGTTTCCAATAAACCTTGAGCTACTGTGTGACTTGCACCCACAGTAAGACCTGTCCCTCTACATCCCCTGGTGTAATTGTTCTCTGTTGCCCCTTCCCATCTTTTGATTTTCCTGAAGCCCCCCCCCCCCCCCACCTCTGTTCTCTGCACGGTCTGCACCTGCATTTAATATCCAATTGGCATGCACTGCCCTAATTTACTACTGACTTTGTTTTATCTTTTGTATTTTATTTTAACTGCTACAATTTAAATATTAACTGTTATTAATTGCACGTCATTTTCTCCCCCCTCTTCTTCTTCTTCTTCTTCTTCTTCTTCTTCTTGCCATTTCATGTTTGTTTGTTTTTTATCATCCGCCGTCCTGCCTTTTCTATTTCTATAAACTCCCTGTTCTATACTGTGTGTCTCCCTAATCTTGTTGTTCCGCATCCTAAACTAAGGGAGAGATATTGGTAAGTACCCAAATACTTGTGTGGCCTGAGCTTTCATGGCATCAGCATAAAAAATCTACTTCACCCGTTATTTAAAGGGGAACTATTGCGAAAATAAAAAAATTAATATAAGCTTCATACTGAAATAAGAAACCGTTTTAACACAATCAATAAAAAATCTGTACCGTTTCTGAAATAATCAAGTTTATCTTCACTATTCCTCTCTCAGCATCTGTTTCTCTTCATTCTGTCATTCAGCAGTTGGGTGTCAGATATTCATTGACAGTTAGATCCAATATATCTTATAGAGGGGCTCCTTTTGCCTAGAAGATGTATTAGAGGTCACTCTATTAAAATCACCAGACATCATGTCTCTCTACATGCAGAATTTGTGCAAAAGGCAGTTACTTTTTTTGTACTTAAATCAGTTATTTGATTGACTTAATTTCTTTTTATTTCAGTATGAGGAAGCTTATATTTAGGGATGCACGAATCCCACTATTTTGGATTCGGCCGAACCCCTGAATCCTTCGCGAAAGATTGGGCTGAATACCGATCCGAATCATAATTTGCATATGCCAATTATGGGTGGGAAGAGGAAAATATTTTTTTTTGCTTCCTTGTTTTGTGACAAAAAGTCCTGTGATTTCCCTCCCTGCCCCTAATTTGCATATGCAAATTAGGATTCGGTTTGGCCGGGCAGAAGGATTAGCCTCAATCTGAATCCTGCTGAAAAAGGCCGAATCCTGGATTCTGTGCATCCCTACTTCAATTAAATTTTCATTTTTTCCAATAGTTCCCCTTTAATGGTTGTTCATTTGCAGAAAAATGAAGGAACATAAATGCACTTCTTTTATTTCTCCTTCATGCTGACTAAAGCTGCCCATCCATTAGAGACCCATTTAGCAAAGGTCGAATTTTGAATTCATGTGAATTATTATTTATTTTTTTTTTTTTTGCACTAATAAATTCGAATATACTCTTAATATACACTGGATGTGTAACATAGTAGCCAGAACACTACTTCCTACTTTTCAGCTTTCTAACTCTGAGTTAGTCAGTGACTATAAGGGGGGCCACATGGGACATAACTGTTCAGTGAGTTTGTAATTGATCCTCCGCATTCAGCTCAGATGCAAAAGCAACAGTTATGACCCATTTCCCCCCCCCCTCATGTCTCTGATTGGTTACTGCCTGGTAACCAATCAGTGTAAACCAAGAGAGCTGCAAAGCAGGAAGTAGTGTTCTGGCTATTATGTTACACATCCAGCCACTCCAGCCTTTATACATTACATTTTTGGCTAACTAACTATATTAGATACATTTTTTATTTTGCACAGCCTATTTACCCAGTTTTTATACTGAATAATTAATTTAATACCCAAATGTGTAATGGCCCAGACAGTGCTATCTCTCCTGCAGCTCTCTGGCTCTTGCTGAATGACAGTTATCCTATCCACCTAGCAGGAAAGTGGCTGTAATGGGAGTTATAGTTCGCCGACAGCTGGAGGGTCACTGTTTGGATATCTGTGGCCTAAATGATGTTCATATTAACACCTTTAATTAAGCCTTTTGCTCTCGCGCTACCTCTTCCTTTGCAAAAATAATAAATGTTTACTTGCCCCTGGCTACCGTGGCTGATACACATGTAGGGCATTTGGAGTCCAGTCTTTATTCCTCCATTACTGTGTGCTCCCTTTAATTCATGTTTGTGTGATTTGCTTTTAAGGTAATATACACTATGTAAGTATAGTTTATCTTCCATTTCTTTTCCCGGCCACACAACCACCGCTATCTCATACAGTTCCATTGATCTGCCCCCTGTCAAATTATTGGCCAAGAAAACCCAATACCCACTTAGGTTGACCTTCAAATTTTTTTATGTGTCCGGCTTGTGACAATAGGTAATGGGCAGGACTCATTCCTCTGCTAAAGTATTCTCACTATAGCGTCAAAGCTTTATCATGCGCTAAATGGCAGCTCCCATTCACATGCCGAGAAATAATGAGTTTTTCCCCTGCAATAACTTGAACCCATACACATTAAAGGGATTCTGTCATGATTTTTATGATGTAGTTTTTATTTCTAAATTACATTATTTACACTGCAAATAATTCAGCGAGTGTATTTATTTTAGTTGTAATATTGGTGTGTAGGTGCATCTCAGGTCATTTTGCCTGGTCATGTGATTTCAGAAAGAGACAGCACTTTAGGATGGAACTGCTTTCTGGCAGGCTGTTGTTTCTCCTACTCAATGTAACTGAATGTGTCGCAGTGGGACCTGGATTTTACTATTGAGTACTGTTCTTAGATCTACCAGGCAGCTGTTATCTTGTGTTAGGGAGCTGCTATCTGGTTACCTTCCCATTGTTCTTTTGTTAGGCTGCTGGGGTGGAAAGGGAGGGGTGTGATATTACTCCAACTTGCAGTACAGCAGTAAAGAGTGACTGAAGTTTATCAGAGTGCAAGTCACATGACTGGGGCAGCTGGGAAACTCACAGTATGTCAGCCCCATGTCAGATTTCAAAATTGAATATAAAAAAAGCTGTTTGCTCTTTTGAGAAATGGATTTCAGTGCAGAATTCTGCTGGAGCAGCACTAGTAACTGATTTTGAAAAAAAATATTTTTTTCCCATGACAGTGTCCCTTTTAATTTATTCTCTCTCTTCTTAAAGGAAAAAATAACTGGAAGTGAAACCATACTTACTTTGTACATTACTGCTATATCTAATCCAAATCTTGGAATTGGGGGAGTATGAGGATTCTTAGTTGTGTTACATAAAAAGGATATAGATGTGCCAATGAAATCTGTTGTACTACCCAATTTCAAAACAAGGTGCCTCCCCTTCCCCCAAGCGATACCTGACCAAATGTTGGATGAACCGGCTGGAAAATCCACTGTGGCGTTGAGTTCCTCGCCCAATGGGTGGGCATAGTGATGCGACAGTTAGCGGGAACACAACCTTGCCAAATTGTGTAGTGTATGGTCAACTTAACCCACATCAATCAGATGTTCTCAGTTAACTGCAAGTTAGACTGCAAATATCTGGCTGCTGCTCTGGTATAGGTTAAATATGTTACTAGAGGGACCCATGGCTGCTTTGATTTTCTTCCTATTCTTGGATAAAAGCACAATAAAGATTTGCCATTGATTTGCCCTATGTCTGGAATGTATTAGGCAACCTCCTTTTTCCTTGCTTAGGATACAAAAGATTGTTTCAGATTGAGCATTGTGCAGAGTCAACCTGTGTAACTGTATATGACACTCGGCCTACAAACTGCCATCTTACAGGTGGCACAGTCTCAAATGTCGTCTTTGTAATAGACCTCTCTCTATTAAGACCCCCCGTCATACATTGCCACCTGCAGCCTTTAATGTCGCCCGTTAGTAGCTCGTCTTTTGTCTCCTTCCTTCCACTTCGCCCCCATCTTCCACCTTTCTCCCCCTCTTTGTCTCCTTTCAGGTCATCAGGAGAGGCTGGTTAACCATAAACAATATCAGCATCATGAAAGGGGGCTCGAAGGAATACTGGTTCATCCTAACGGCAGAGTCGCTCTCTTGGTATAAAGACGAAGAGGTGAGTAAATCGCTTTGCTTTTTATTTTATCATTTATTCGTGAAAGTTGTAACATCACAGTGAAAAAAAAAATGGCACGTTTTCTATGAAGATGCTGTAGGTAAGATCTATTCTGTATGACATGTGTACGTAGGGATAAGAAGTGGGTGCACGTGCCGTCCTTTGTTATGGATAGACCCGACAATAAAGCATGGCAACCTCATTGCATGGTCCAGCCCTTGCAGCCGTTATCCATTCTCCTTGCATCAAACCAGTCGGGGGGGGGGGATGCAGCAGTTGAGTGTGTGGCCCAGTTTAACCAGTGTGTAGACTACTGTTCACGTACTGACGAACGAACACGTAGTCTGAACACTGGGGGAACGGGACCAACCATCTCTCCTGATCTTCATTTCCAGCCTCCTCCATTCATTGGCTTTTTCCCTCTATTACTGGGGGAATGGGCAGTTTGGATATTACAGTTTCTACCCCCTCATACTTTTACAAAAAAACCCTCTCCCTCTCCCCCTCTACCCTTGGTAGAACCCCCAGCCTACCTCCCCCCCCGGGCAAATGCCCCTAATTTTTTACTCACCCCTCCGTGCAGATTCTGCCCACGGGGTTCACGGCAGCCATCTTCTTCTTCTCCAGTAATCTTTGTGTATTGACTGCATTTTCGGCGCATGCGCAGTTGGAGTAAGTTTCTGGTCCCGAACAACTGCGCATGCGCTGAAAGTCACGGAAATTCAGATTTCAGAACTTTCGGTTATTTTGGTGAATTTCTGGGGGAGAGGGTTTTTATTTTATTACGGGTTAAATTCTCCTTTGATACCCTTTCAAACTTCCCGAAATGCCCTTTTTGTACGAAACACTGCCCTTTCAGTTTCTTGCTGCCTGTGCGGTGCCCTAGCACCCATCTACCCCCATATTCAATATCATTAATTCTACTCCTGTTCATCCTTAAAAACCCCTCTCATTCTATTATTTTCCCCCCTTCTCTTGTTGGCCCAGCCTCCCTATAAATACCAGCATCTCACCACCTCCATGTACCTCTGAACTGGAGTTTCTTTATGCTGTGGGAACGTCTCATCCTCACGGTATAAAATTCGGAGCTACCCACCGGATTCTGAGCCCCGGCCTTGCTTGCAGATTTGGGGAAGAGTACTCGTAAGCATGGAACAAGGGAGCATCTTCCATCTCCAGCACGAGAACTTCCATTCGTAGTCCAGGGTATCCAGGCTTCTGTGACGTGGCAATGAAATGCCTTTAGCCTCAGGAGCATGGATTTGGCTTTGCAGGAAGTTGAAGAGGAGGGGTTTGGAGAGGGGGGCTCTGTATCCAGATCCCTCCATTTGGAAGGAGTGCAGCGATGGGCCAAAAAATCCTCGCAGACACATAAACTGTTCCAGATGTTGCATCTCTGCCCAAAGCATATACTCATTTCCTTTAACTCTTTGCCTGCAAGACTACTGAGAACTCACGCGCTAAATGCCAGCGCGGCATGGCCCCTAAGTGCTTTGTGCAGCTTGTTGGAGCCCCATGAGCACATTTGTAACTGTAGAACTATTTACTTACTTTCCTTACTATGTGCAGAAATGCATTCAGCTACAGGCTGGGGACCCCCCACACATGGGAACATGCCCAGCAGACTTCAACCTGTAAACCTTTTACTCCTCTTTAGTTTGAGGCACAGGAACCAGTTAGTAAAGTAATTTATTATAAAAGAACATGATCCAAGTTGCTGTCAGTGCAGCCGTCTGCATAGCAGAATATTAAGTGTGATCGGAGGAGGTCGTTATCTAAATTACTAATGAGCATTTGGGTGATGGCAGCTGTCCGTGGGAGTAATTGATACAGATGTTTTCTGAAGTTTCAAATAAATCACTTTACTGATGTCGGAATGTGCTGATCCAGTAGCAGCAGCAGCAGCAGCGCCTTCTCCATTCTGCTTCAGCACCGACTTCTGTTTGTCTTTCCCCCTGCAGGAAAAAGAGAAGAAATACATGTTACCTCTGGATAACTTGAAAATTAGAGACATAGAGAAGGGTTTCATGTCCGCAAAACACATCTTTGCTATTTTCAACACAGAGCAGAGGTAAGAAAAGATGCAGCTTCTGTTGGAGCTGAGCTGACTGGGCTTGTGATACACATGGGGCAGATTTATCAAGGGTCGAATTGAAAATTCGAATTTTCAAGTTTTTTTTATGGTCGAAACTGTCAAATTCGATTAGGGAGTTCTTCAAAATCGATTTGAGTCATACTCTGGCCCTTTAAGAACTCAAATTCGACTATTCGCTACCTGAAACCTGCCAGATTGCTGTTTAAATCAATGGGAGAGAGTTGTTTGCAGTCTTCCTGACATTTATGTTTTTCGGGTCGGTTCTAAATATCCGAGTTTTAAAGGGATGGTTCACCTTTAAGATAAACTTTAGTATGTTAAAGAATGGCCCATTCTAAGCAAATTTTCAATTGGTCTTTACTATTTTTTTTTTAGTGATTTGCCTCCTTCTTCTGACTCTTTCCAGATTTAAAATGGGGTTCACTGATCCCATCTAAAAAACAAATGCTCTGTAAGGCAACACATTTGTTATTTGTACTTTTTATTACTCATCTTTCTATTCAGGCCTCTCTTATTCGTATTCCATCTCATATGGAAATCAGTGCATGGTTGCTAGGGTAATTTGGACCCTAGCAACCAGATTGCTGAAATTGCAAACTGGAGAGCTGCTGAATAATAATCTGAACTCAAAAACCACAAATAATGAAAACCAATTGCAAATTGCCTCAGAATATCACTCTCTACATCATACTACAAGGTAATGTTAAGGTGAACAACACAAAATTCGTGTTCGATTTTTTTTTTCTTTTTTTTTTTTTTAATAAATTTCGAGTTAATGGCAGTTTATAATTCATAGTAACATAGTGAGTTAGATTGAAAAAAAGACACACATCCATCAAGTTTCAAAGTTTTTTACCCTGCCTAACTGCCAGTTGATCCAGAGGAAGGCAAAAAAAAACCCCATTTGAAGCCTCCGAGGGGGAAAAATTCCTTCCTGACTTCAAAATGGCAGCCGCATTAATTTGAAATTCGACCCTTGATAAATGTGCCTCTTAAAGGAGAAGGAAAGCCCCAGGGCGCAAAACCCCTCCCCCCTCCCCTGTGTTGCCCCCCCTCCCTCATCCCCCCTGGCCTACCTGTCCCCCTGGGCAAATGCCCCTAACTTGTTACTCACCCCTCTGCGCAGGTCCTGTCCACGGAGTTCACAGTCGCCATCTTTTCCCACGCGCGTCTTCTTCCTGCTCTGACCGGCGTTTTCTGGCGCATGCGCAGTAGGAACAGTTACCAGTACGGCTCTACTGCGCATGCGCCGAATGTCACGAAGTTTTCCGATTTCACTTCGTGACATTCGGCGCATGCGCAGTAGAGCCGTACCGGTAACTGTTCCTACTGCGCATGCGCCAGAAAACGCCGGTCAGAGCAGGAAGAAGACGCCCGTGGGAGAAGATGGCGACTGTGAACTCCGTGGACAGGACCTGCGCAGAGGGGTGAGTAACAAGTTAGGGGCATTTGCCCAGGGGGACAGGTAGGCCAGGGGGGAGGAGGGAGGGGGGGCAACGGAGGGGAGGGGGGAGGGGTTTTGCGCCCTGGGGCTTTCCTTCTCCTTTAATGTAACTACTATGTTTGTGCTGCTTGCAGGAACGTCTACAAAGACTTGCGGCAGATAGAGCTGGCATGTGATTCCCAGGAGGATGTAGATAGCTGGAAAGCGTCCTTCCTCCGAGCTGGAGTGTATCCCGAAAAAGACCAGGTGATCCCATTGCACTTTGATTCAAATTCAGTTGTTCATTCGTAGTTGCAGTCAAGCGGCAGTTGCAGAGGGGATCGGTGCTGCCACTGCCTATGCGGTGTATTTGTGGCATAGTGTAATAGTAGTAGTAGTAGTGTGTGAGGTGTGACTGTATTAAAAGGGAGACGTTTACACTGCAAGGTGGGACAGCAAGACTGCCATCAGAAATTGTGGGGCCCCACACAACAAAATATTCTGGGTCCCCCATGCCCCCCATCCCCACCCATTAGCACAAAGGCAACAGAGGCACAAGTGCTAAAACATTTAAGGCCCCCCTACAAGTTAAACAAAGAGGACCACCTACAAGTTATTAAAACATTAGTGGCCCAGACCCCCTACAAGTTATAACCAAGAAAAAACATTAGTGCCTTGGCCCCTATAAAAAAAAAAACATAGTATAAAAAAGTTATAGTAAAAAAAATTTGTGGCCTAGGCCCCTATGTTGTATTAAAAAACTGGTGGCGAGGGCCCCTATAAGTTATATATAATAAAAATTGGTGATCTGGGCCCCTACAAGAACCCCAGTTTTACATCCCCTGATTTTTCCCTCATCTTACATTGTTCCTTTGTGCTCCCACCTACATATCATGCAGAATACATTGATTTCCCTGATTTTACATTTTCCTCAATTTTACAACATTTGTTTCTGGTCCCCTGGAAAACATAAAATGGGGGTTCTACTGTATATACAAAAATGGTGGCCAGGGCCTCTACATGTTATATCATAAAAAAAAAATGGAGGCCAGTGCCCCTATATGTTAAATAACAAAAATTGGTGGTCAGGCCCTTACAGGTTATGTTAAAATGGTAGCCAGCGCTCCTATATGTTATGTAAAAATAAATTGGTGGCCAGGGCCCCTACAGGTTATATAAAAACATTGGTGGCCAGGGCCCCTGCAAGTTATATTAAAATTTGGTAGCCAAGGCCCCGTTATTTAAAATAAATAAGGGCCAGGCCCTTATAGGTTACATAAAAAGCCCCTATATGTTATATAAAAAAATGCTAGCCAGGGCCCCTTTAAAGGGGAAGTAAAGTCTAAAATAGAATAAGGCTAGAAATGCTGTATTTTGTATACTAAACATAAACATGAACTTACTGCACCTCAAGCCTAATCAAACAAATGATTTATGTTTTCAAAGTTGGCTACAGGGGGTCACCATCTTGTAACTTTGTTATACATCTTTGCAAGACTAAGACTGTGCACATGCTCAGTGTGGACTGGGCTGCTTAGGGATCGTCATGAATTGTCAGAACAGCACAAGTCAAATAATATCTGCCAGAAGCCGATACAGCAAGACTGATTAATAATCAAAATATACAGACTGCACTGGGTCTGTGGTACAAATCTACAGAGTTCTTACAGGGAAACAAACAAAGCTGCTCAAGTTCTGGGAAGTTACCCCCTGTCGTTTGAAAGTATGATCATTTCCCACAGCTGGTAGGGACCGTCTGAAGTTTCCTAACCTAAAATGCCGGGTGAATTTCACTGCATACACTTAGGTTTCTTATAAATAACGGTACACATTTTTTAATTAAAGTGTATTGCAGATAGATTTCTTTTTCATTAAACAAAGTAAAAATGGGTTTTTATTTTTTTTTTCCTTTGCAGCTGAGATAAGTACACTTATTTATTTTAAATAACTTAAAGGGGATCTAAACTTCAGGGGGAGCTCAGGTGTCTGTCTTCAGCTTTCCTGTGCTCTAATTTGTCAGTGAAGTGTAAATCCCGGTAATGCCCTATGATGATTGGAGAAGCTGGAGGGGCGGTTCAATCTTCACCCATCCAATCACCATGCAGATTCACCGGGGCTTACAATTCATTGGTGAATCATAGCAGTTAGATATAAAATGCAGGCACCGGAGCTCCCGCCCACTCTCCTCTCCCTTCCAAAGTCTCCAGCTCAGTGACAGCGGGGCCAGCTATCAAGTAAGTGCAGCACAGTCAGTCTTCCCTTAAGACCTAAAACCCTCCGGGTCTGGGACAATGCCCCCCCCCCCCGACGGCTGCCCTGTGGGACAGCAGTATTTCTATTTATCCATTCCCTTCATTCACAGAGGGAAGAGGAGGAGACACAGGAGAACACATTCTCAATGGATCCACAGCTGGAGAGACAAGTGGAGACCATCCGCAATCTCGTAGACTCCTACATCTGCATTGTGAACAAGTCCATCCGGGACCTCATGCCGAAGACCATAATGCACCTCATGATTAATAACGTGCGTATGCCAGATGTACTATAAAAGCACTAGAGCAGCGGTTTGAGAGTCTCCGGTCTGTACATATTTTTTTTCTTGTCCTTTAGTCAAAGGAATTTATCCACTCCGAGCTGCTGGCCTACCTTTACTCGTCCTCCGATCAGAACAGCCTGATGGAGGAGTCTGCCGATCAGGCCCAGCGGCGAGAGGAGATGCTCAGGATGTACCACGCGCTGAAAGAGGCTCTGAAAATCATTGGTGACATCAGCACGAGCACCTCTACTACCCCAGTGCCACCGCCAGTGGACGACACGTGGCTTCAGAACTCCAACAGCGGCCACAGGTTAGTCCAGCACAGTCCCTCGGAGTAGCCTGAAGATGATGTGAGAATGTATCACAGTGAAGGCTAAAAGTACCTAGAAAGGAGGTTTTCCTCCTGTTAAAGGAGACGGAAAGGCTAAAACTAAGTAAGCTTTATCTGAGAGTTTACTGGTGTATTTATATAGACCTTTCTAAGTAATGCTGCTCTGAGTCCTCTGTCAAAAGAAACACAGAATTTCTTTCCTTCTATTGTGTACTCATGGGCTTCTGTATCTTCCTGTTTTCAGCTTAAACCTCCAGGGCTAGGGCTTGAGCATGCTCAGTTTGCTCCTCTCCCCCTCCCTCCCCCCCCCCCTCCCTGCTGTAATCTAAGCCCAAAGCTATGAGTGAGCAGGGAGAGACTGGCAGGAAGTGATGTCACAACAAGCTACTATGGCAGCTGCTATACTAAACAAATAGAGAGAGCTTCTAAAGCGGTTTACTCAGGTATACTAAAGCATTCTGCAGAGTAAATATATTCTTATAGCTTGCACTATTGTGGCTAATCTATTGGCAATAAACTGCTTTGGTAGTTTTCCTTCTCCTTTAAATCATTTTTATTTCTTCTTTTTTTAGCCCGACAGCGCAAAGGAGGCCAGTGTCCACTGTCCTCCCACCCAGCCGACCGCCTGCTGTCAGGGGTCCGACTCCTGGGCCTCCTCTGATTCCAGTGTCTGCTGGGGGATCTTCCTTTATTGCTCCTCCTATCCCTTCCCGCCCTGGTCCTCAAGCCCCATTTGCTGCTGCAAACAATGACCCCTTCTCTGCGCCTCCACTGATCCCATCCCGACCGGGCCGAATCCCACCCGGCGTTCCACCTGGCGTGCCTAGGTAAGCACTGTGTATTACAATATGCATGTTGTGATGCCTATTCAGTGTCCGCACTCTGATAAGTGAGCTGCTTGCACTGGGCAATGATTATAATGAACATTTCCATTGGCTGCCATTTGCTGCATGCTGGTTGGTTGTAATAATGTCATAATCTGACTGCTTTGCGGTGCAATTACACTGGCGACGTCTAAACACTAATCATAAACAATCTGTGCTTAAAGGGGAGCTATCATGAAAATGTAATATAAGCTTTGGCATACTGAAATACGAAACTTTATAAATACAATCAATTAAAAATTCTGCATTTTCTTTTGGAATAATTAGGGATGCACCGAATTCATGATTCGGCCTTTTTAAGCAGGATTCGGTCGAATCCTTGTGGCTTGCCGAACCGAATCAGAATCCTAATTTGCACAAGGAAGTAAAAAAAAAATTTCCCCTTCCCACCCCTAATTTGCATATGCAAATTAGCATTCGGTTCCGTATTCGTCGGAATCCAAAATATTGGATTCGCTGCATCCCTAGAAATAATCGAGTTTATTTTCACTATTCCTCTCAGCATCTGTTTCTCTTCATTCTGTCTTCATGCAGCAGTTGGGTGTCAGATGAATGATCCAATATATCTTATAGGGGGGCTCCTTTTGCCTAGAAGATGTATTAGATCTCACTCTATTAAAATCACCAGACATCATGTCTCTCTACATGCAGGATTTGTGCAAAAGGCAGTTATTTTGTTAGATTTTGTTTGTACTGGAATCCGTTATGAGTGAGCTCTAATACATCTGCTAGGAACGGAGCCCCCCTATAAGATATATTGGATCATTCATCTGACATCCAACTGCTGCATGAAGACAGAATGAAGAGAAACAGAGGGATACTGATCATAAACTTGATTATTTCAGAAACCATGCAGAATATTTAATTGATTGTATTTAGTAGGGATGCACCGAATCCACTATTTGGGATTCGGCTGAATCCTTTGTGAAAGATTTGGCCAAATAGTCACGTGATTTCCCTACCTGCCCATAATTTACATATGCGGATTCCGTTCGGCCAGACACGAGGATTCGGCTGAATTCTGAATCCTGCTAAAAAAGGCCGAATCCTGGATTCGGTGCATCCCTATTATTTAGAAAGTTTCTTATTTCAGTATGATGAAGCGTATATTAAATTTTCATTTTCGCGAGTTCCCCTTTAAGCAGAATCATGCCTGTATGACGTGCTTTATAAACATACTGTTCCTGCATAAAGCATGCGACTTCCCTAATTTGACTCTGCCCTTTCTGTCTAATCATCTCCGCTGTTTCTCTCGCCCTCTCTTCCTTTTTACAGCCGGAGACCTCCCGCCGCCCCAACCCGGCCCACCATAATCCGACCAGCGGAGCCTTCCTTACTAGACTAAGCCACGGGAGGGGCGTTAGAGCGAGATTGAGAATACAGCGCTTGTCTTTTTGGGAAGAGGGAGTGGGAAATAATATGCAGGGTGTCCCTGTGCCTGTCCAGCCCTGTATTCAGTCTGCGCCGTAACTGACCCGTCAAATAGTTCATAGACTTTTATATAAAAATATAATAATGAAAATCTCTATGTTAAAAAAAATAATGGGTCATAGAATTGTTTTGTTGATTTAACATCATACGTGGGACGTGTTTAAGTGGAATCAAACTGTGGGAAGAAAGAAGCTTCCATATTGAACCTGTGGAATGGGAGAGGGCAGGTGGATATGAGCAAAGACCTCAAATCTGCTTCTGTTTCTGGCATGGCCGCTGTACAGGAAGTCATCATGGGCTCCCATTTCTGACCCTTCTTCAGTTCCTGTACAGCGAGTTTATTCAAATTCAACATGGCGGCTTACATTGCTTCCTGTACGGAGTAGCATAACCGCTATCGGTTTGAAACTCCATTAAAAATGGTGGAATCTCAGCGGGGATACAGTATGATCCCCCACCCCCCAACAATATCTGCCTTAGAAAGGCTTCGGCCAATAGCAGCGGGTAAAGAGAGCGCATTTAAAATCTGAATCTATTGGCTGTAAAGGTGTGTATAATATAAAATCAAATACACCAGAATGATGGACCCAAGTATTTAAGCACTTTCTACATTTTCCACCTGTAGAATTTCCTTTTTTTTGTCTCTTTGAATCAATGTACAGTTTGGGCACCTTGGAAAAACAAGCCATGTTGATTTTCCTATATATTTAAAGGGATGCTGTCATCGGAAAAAATTTCAAAATGAATCAGTTAATAGTGCTGCTCCAGCAGAATTCTGCACTGAAATCCGTTTCTCAAAAGAGCAAACAGATTTTTTTTATATTCAAACATGAAATCTGACATGGGGCTGGACATATTGTCAATTTCCCAGCTGCCCCAAGTCATGTGACTTGTGTTCTGATAAATTCCAATCACTGCTGTACTGCAAGTTGGAGTGATATCACCCCCCTACCTCCCCCCCCCCCCCCGCAGCCAAACAAAAGAACAATGGGAAGGTAACCAGATAGCAGCTCCCTAACACAAGATAACAGCTGCCTGGTAGATCTAAGAACAGCACTCAGTAGTAAAAACCCATGTCCCACTGAGACATTCAGTTACATTGAGAAGGAAAAACAGCAGCCTGCCAGAAAGCATTTCTCTCCTAAAGTGCAGGCACAAGTCACATGACTGGGGGCAGCTGGGAAACTGACAATATGTCTAGCCCCAAGTCAGATTTCAAAATGTAATATAAAAAACTCTGTTTGGTCTTTTGAGAAATGGATTTCAGAGCAGAATTCTGCTGGAGCAGCACTATTAACTGATGCGTTTGGGAAAAAAACAAGTTTTCTGATGACAGGATCCCTTTAACTGCTGATAAATTCTTTTATCTCCCTGTGCAGTTGTCCTGCAGAATGTTAGTGACTTTGATTCTCTTTTAATCAGTGCCTTTATCCTGAGGGGGTGTGGTTAACAGACAGGAACTGGGGCGGGAGAGGCGTGGAGCTTTACATTTAAAGGAACAGTAACACCAAAAAATGATTTTTTTTTTAAAGTAATAAAAATATATAAGCTGCTGTGTAGCAATGGGGGCAGCCATTCAAAGGAGAAAAGGCTCAGGTTACACAGCAGATAAGCTCTGTAGAACATAATGGTGTTATCTGTTATCCACTATTTAACCTGTGCCATATAGACATTTTTTTAAAAATCTACCATTGCTACAGCAGCTTGTTTATATGAACTATAGTAGTGTTTCTGAAGCAAACAAACCAGTGCCGAGCAACACTACATTATATTTGTATTACTTTAAGGGTGGTGGCATACGGTGAGATTAGTCGTCCATCGACAAATCTTCTCTACTGCGGGCGACTAATCTCCCCGAAATGCCTTCCTGGCGGCAAGAATACGAGTCAACTGCGAGATGGCATGCGTATCGCTTCCTTGTGAGGCAACTTCGGAAAATGAATCGATTAGTATGCCATCCTGCCGGTGATTTTCATTCTTGCTGTCGGGAAGGCATTTCGGAGAGATTAGTCGCCCGCAGTAGAGAAGATTTGACGATGGACGACTAATCTCACCGTCTGCCACCAGTCTTAAACACTTTAATTTTTCGGTGTTACCTTTCCTTTAGCAACATGTAAATCAAAACTTCGAAAAACGAAGCGCTCCAAGTGCCATCCCACCACGATTTACATTCTAGAAGGCAGGAAATCAGTTCGGGGAAATTAGTCGCCCGAAGAAGAGGAGATTTGTCCATGGGGCGACTAATCTCCCAGAATCTTAGCGTGTGTCACTGCCCTAAAGCAGGAACATCCTACTTGTCCTCTGGGAAATGTCTGGGTTTTTTGGGGTGACAAGTGTGACGGTGCTGTTGCGACTAATACTGAGTCTGTCTGACGCACACGGAGCTGTGACAGACAGACGCCCTTGGAGCTGAGGTCAGCCAGTCACTATTCAGTAGGGATGGATTGGCTCCCTGCCAGAAAGAAAGAGGGTCTCCTATTATTATCTGGGATGAATTGTATAAAGTGCCCCCCCCCCACTCTGTATCTTATTAATAAACTAAAAATAAAGGGAACCTTATTTTTCTGGTGATTTCACTTTTGGGTGTCTGTTTCTGGCTCTTTTATTTGGGTGAAGTTTCTCTGTTACACGTGGCCTTTGTGGTTTTTCTTCAGTTTCTTGCTGGGCTTTCCTTCATAAGGGGGATTGCTTATTCTCTGCTTCAGTGCACCCACTTAACCCTGCTCTCTCTATTAGGAAGGGGATGCCACGTACAGGCCATGAGGAGGGATGACACCTGTCCTTACAAGGCTTTGCATCAGTAAATTTTCAGCCCTCACAGACCAAACAGTCTGATATAATCACAGCATGGCCATTAGAATCTGTCCCCTGTCACACCTGCCATACCCAGACTATACAACCAAATCTGAGCATGTATGGACAATTTAACATTCACTGCTCCTTATGGCAAACACTCTTGCTCCCTATAACTCCTATTGCTATATTATTCCCATCCTTATATGTTTCCTCATTGGTCCATATAACCTGTCCCTATAACTCCTCCTATTGCTCCATATAACTCCTCCCTATAACTCCTCCTATTGCTCCATATAACGCCTCCCTATAACTCCTCCTACTGCTCCATATAACTCCTCCCTATAACTCCTCCTATTGCTCCATATAACTCCTCCCTATAACTCCTCCTATTGTTCCATATAACCCCTCCCTATAACTCCTCCTATTGCTCCATATAACCCTCCCTATAACTCCTCCTATTGCTCCATATAACCCCTCCCTATAACTCCTCCTATTGCTCCATATAACCGTCCCTATAACTCCTCCTATTGCTCCATATAACTCCTCCCTATAACTCCTCCTATTGCTCCATATAACCCCTCCCTATAACGCCTCCTATTGCTCCATGTAATTCCTCCCTATAACTCCTCCTATTGCTCCATATAACCCTCCCTATAACGCCTCCTATTGCTCCATGTAATTCCTCCCTATAACTCCTCCTATTGCTCCATATAACCCTCCCTATAACTCCTCCTATTGCTCCATATAACCCCTCCCTATAACTCCTCCTATTGCTCCATATAACCCCTCCCTATAACTCCTCCTATTGCTCCATATAACCCTCCTATTGCTCCATATAACCCCTCCCTATAACTCCTCCTATTGCTCCATATAACCCTCCTATTGCTCCATATAACCCTCCTATTGCTCCATATAACCCCTCCCTATAACTCCTCCTATTGCTCCATATAACTCCTCCCTATAACTCCTCCTATTGCTCCATATAACCCCTCCCTATAACGCCTCCTATTGCTCCATGTAATTCCTCCCTATAACTCCTCCTATTGCTCCATATAACCCTCCCTATAACTCCTCCTATTGCTCCATGTAACTCCTCCCTATAACTCCTCCTATTGCTCCATGTAACCCTCCCTATAACTCCTCCTATTGCTCCATATAACCCTCCTTATAACTCCTCCTATTGCTCCATATAACCCCTCCCTATAACTCCTTCTATTGCTCCATATAACCCCTCCCTATAACTCCTCCTATTGCTCCATATAACCCTCCTATTGCTCCATATAACCCCTCCCTATAACTCCTCCTATTGCTCCATATAACCCCTCCCTATAACTCCTCCTATTGCTCCATATAACCCTCCTATTGCTCCATATAACCCCTCCCTATAACTCCTCCTATTGCTCCATATAACCCTCCTATTGCTCCATATAACTCCTCCCTATAACTCCTCCTATTGCTCCATATAACCTTCCCTATAACTCCTCCTATTGCTCCATATAACCCTCCCTATAACTCCTCCTATTGCTCCATATAACCCCTCCCTATAACTCCTCCTAATGCTCCATATAACTCCTCCCTATAACTCCTCCTATTGCTCCATATAACCCCTCCCTATAACTCCTCCTATTACTCCCCAAAGCTGCCCCAGTGCGGTTAGTGACGTTGGGCTGGGGGAGGGGTGATCCCTCCATAGACTAATAACAAATGAAAGCAGGACTTCAGCCTATGGAGGGATCTCGCCTCCCCCAGCCCAGCGTGACTAAAACAACTCAGTAAGATGATTTAATGGTGTCTGAAGGTCGCCTTTACTAAGGTTTGCCGGGCTGTGGGCGGCTTTGGGGAGTTTTTAGCTGCTTATAGTTCGTGTGCAGCTTCTTTTCTCTGATGGCGGCACGGAACGTGTCAGTATCATTTTAAGCCATTGAAGGGGGGTTTTTGGTGCATGGAAGCTCTCTTATGTCTGTGTAAATGTGCTCTCTGTGTTACGGGTGGGACTTCCCTGTTGCACAAGCTGTGAGCTTTAACATAGGACTATGTAGCTGCCAATCAGAGCTGAGCACTGACCACTGCTTGTGCAACTCTAAGTCCTTCCCCTGATGCACAGACAAGTGGCAGATGGTCTGGTGAGCTGGGAAAAAAACTATTTTTGGATGAAAAAATAAAAATAATGACACAACTTAGGGGTATTGTCAGGAATTGAATGCTGATAATAGGTTAGTAATACCCTGATCAGTTAAACTGGAGCTGCCATATTGCTGGTCTACACTGAAGCAATAAAGAGAAATCTCTATAAACCGCTATAGTAGCAAATACATCACATACATAAGTAATAGTCACCCCAAAACATGCACAATTTTACTTGGATATTTCCCTATACATGTCAATATAATGAAGACCTGTTTATCCATATGGAAAACTATATTATGGGCCCCAAACAACAACAATTACAATGGGCACTGGCTGTTTTTTTAATGACTAGATCTCATAAATCATTTAAACATTAAATAAAGCCAATAGGCTGGTTTTGCTTCCAATAAGGATTAATTATATCTTAGTTGGGATCCAGTACAAGCGACTGTTTTATTATTACAGAGAAAAGGGAAATCATTTTTAAAAATGTTGGATTATTTAGAGTCTATGGGAGACGGCGTTCCCTTACTATGTACGTTGTGTCAATAGTCAGAACTGGCAGTGCAGAGAATAGCCAGACACACACTGGTGCTGCTTTCAATAGCAACTACATTTACACATGTGTTTGTGGGTAGTTAAGGGGAGACATGAAGGGTTTTATAGGAGTCCGTGAAAGTGAAAAAGCAGGGGTGGTTCAAGTTATTTTTTACTTTGTTATAGAATGGCTAATTCTAAGCAACCTTTCAATTGGCCTTGGTTTTTTATAGTTTTTTAATGATTTGCCTTGTTCTGACTCTTTCCAGCTTTCAAATGGGGGTCACTGACCCCATCTAAAAACAAATGCTCTGTAAGGCTACACATTTATTGTTATTGTTACTTTTTATTCCTTATCTTTCTATTCAGGCCTCTCCTATTCATATTCCAGTCTCTTATTCTCTTATAGGTTTTATTATAAACAAACACAAAATACAATTGATCCCTTTGCTATCTATTTGCAGTTAATAGCAGTTTTTTTTAACTACAGGAATTAAGTAGGTAGACAATTGTAGGTCAATCTATATCCTACTAAATGTTAAAGGTGAACTTTCCCTTTAATGTCACACTGAGCACCACCCTCAGCACAGCAGGGCAAAACAAATGGTATTAATAAAGGGGCACAATGATTAAAGAGGTTGTTCACCTTTAAATTAACTGTTAGTATGAAGTAGAAATTTTTTTTATTATTTCTTATTATCCAGTTTGCAAATTCAGCAATCTGGTTGCTATGGTCCAAATGACCCTAGTAACCATTCTTTGATTTGTTTGAGAGACTGGAATATGAATTTGGAGAGGCCTGACTAGAAAGATGAGCAATAACAATACATTTGTAGCTTTACAGAGTATTCGATAGGGTTAGTGACCCCTATTTTGAAGCTGGAAAGTGTCAGAAGGCAAATAATTCTGAAACTGTAAAAAAGAATAAATGAAGAAGTTGCTTAGAATAGACCATGCTATAATAAACTAAAATTTAACTTAAAGGAGAACTAAACTTTAAGAATGAATGCGGCTAGAAATGGCATATTTTATATAGTGAACTTATTGCACGAGGCTAAAGTTTCAGCTTGTCAATAGCAGCAATGATCCAGGACTTCAAACTTGTCACAGGGGGTCACCATCTTGGAAAGTGTCTGTGACACTCACATGCTCAGTGGGCTCTGATTGGCTGTTGAGAAGCTAAGCTTAGGGCTCGTCACTAATTATCCAGCAGAAAATGAGCTTCCCCTGTAATATAAGCTGATGCTACAGGTTTGCTGATTATTAAATTCTGATGCTAATTGCACTGGTTTCTGTGCTGCCATGTAGTAATTATGTGTATTAATTACTAATCAGCCTTATATTGTGACATTTCTATTCTATGTGTACTGTATATTGTGAGTGGGTCCCTAAGCTCAGTAAGTGACAGCAGCACAGAGCATGTGCAGTGAATCAGCTGAAAAGAAGATGGGGAGCTACTGGGGCATCTTTGGAGACACAGATCTTTACTGCTAAAGGGCTGTGGTTGCCTTGGGCTGGTACAGAAGCACAAAACATAATGTACAACATTTCTAGCTACTTCTTTAGTTCTCCTTTAAAGGTGAGCCCCTATCTTTAAGTTGGACTCCCTGGCATTTATAATCCCAATGCATAGTGTTCCATACCCACTTACAGCCGGGCACCTCTCGTGCTTATTTTCCACCCTCGGCTTCTTTGTAACATTGATTTACAGTCATTTTGCCAATTTTATGCTTATTTCCCCTTTATTTCTCTGTGCAGGAGGCCTCCCCCCACTGCTCCAGCCAAGCCAAATTTTTGGTGAAAACACCTGACTTGCCTCTGTCTCTTCTCTTTTTGCCCTTGGTTTCATACCCGGGTGCCCACCTTGGTCTTGCGCCCGGCCCATGTACTGCAATGAGTCGCTGAAGATGGCGGCACACAGGCCTTGATGGAGGGGGTGGAGCAGCCGTTTAGAAGATTATGGCTTCCTTCTTCCCATGAAGCTGACACCTCTGGGCTGAAAAGAACCTTGTAAACCGTGGATCATACTGGGACTCTCCCCCATCATTTCCTTGTTACCGGGGACTTTTGGTGCTTTTTATAAAGCCCCTGACCATTTTCTGATTGGTTCTGCCTCCCCATCAGGACACTCTCATTGGCTGCTATAAGCCCATTTCCTCCTGGTGCCTGGGATTCCTCATTACATTCTCTCCTGTTTAACTGGGGGTCCCTTCAGTCTGGTATAGGGACATAACAATGTATAGGAATAGACCGCAGCCAAGCCAATGTGTATGGGAAGAATTTAATGGGGGTAAATGAGCAAAACGGATCCTACTTGTCTGATTCTGGTAATGCAGTTGTTCCCCTTCAAATTCATTTTTAGGATGACGTCGATATATTCTGATATTCTGAGACAATTTTCAATAGGTTTACACTTATCATTTCTGTTTTTTTTTAGTTATTTAGCTTTTTATTCAGCAGCTCTCCAGTTAGTTTGAGATTTCAGCAATCTGGTTGGTAGGGTCCAAATTCCCCTAGCAACCATGTATTGATTTGAATAAGAGACTGGAATATGAATAGGAGAGGGACTAAATAGAAAGATGAGTAATAAAAAGTAGCAATACCAATACATTTGTAGCCTTACAGAGCTTTTGTTTTTTAGAAGGGGTCAGTGACCCCCATTTGAAAGATAGAAAAAGTAAGAAGAAGAGGCATATTAATTGAAAATGATAAAAAAAAATGGTCCAATTGAAAAGTTGCCCATTCTATAATATACTAAATGTTAACTTAAAGGTGAACCGCCCCTTTAACAATAGCTTACATGCTGGTCCCTTTAAACCCTTGGACCCAATCCAGGTTTCCATTTTTGGATTCCGCCCAATTCCAGCCGTTGATGCGGGAACTGTACTTGGCTGACTCACGAGTGCCCGGCCGATCCAAATGTACATCCTTAATCTCTTGGACTAATAGAGGTAACAATATTTGGGGAGTTTTGTTAGAACTTATTAGGGACAGATTAGGATCCTTAGGTATTCCAGCAGATCTGTTTAAAGGAACAGTTCAGTATAAAAATAAAAACTGGGTAAATAGACAGTCTGTGCAAAATAAAAAATGTTTCTAATATAGTTAGTTAGCCAAAAATGTAATGTATAAAGGCTGGAGTGACTGGATGTGTAACAGAATAGCCAGAACACTACTTCCTGCTTCTCAGCTCTCTAACTCTGAGTTAGTCAGTGACTATAAGGGGGGCCACATGGGACATAACTGTTCAGTGAGTTTGCAATTGATCCTCAGCATTCAGCTCAGATTCAAAAGTAACAGTTATGGCCCATGTGGCCCCCTCAAGTCACTGATTGGTTACTGCCTGGTAACCAATCAGTGGAAACCAAGAGAGATAAAAAGCAGGAAGTAGTGTTCTGGCTATTATGTTACACATCAGTCACTCCAGCCTTTATACATTACATTTTTGGCTAACTAACTATATTAGAAACTTTTTTATTTTGCACAGCCCTATTTATTTACCCAGTTTTTATTTTATACTGAACTGTTCCTTTAAGAGGATTCAGTCCAAAACTGACAGATGGTGCAAGTCTAACTTGCCGTACAGTACATGTGGGCTAGGAGAGTCTGTGTATCCAGTTCATAACTTCTTGGCCCACAGTCCTTGTTATAATCCATTATAGTCGGCGGCAGACGTCTCGCTATTTCCGTATTGAGACGGTTCTGCAGCCACGTAATTGAGCTATATTGTATTGGGGTACAGGATATACACGGCTTAGTTGAAGCTGCTCCCCTTATCAGGAAGGGGGTGTAGTTGGGTTCCGGTGCTGTGGGTTACTGCTCAGAATAACTTGTCCAATCAGATTTTTTGCTTCAGTTGTTGCTATGCGCCAGGGAAGCCCAACTGGAATCGTTCAAGAGATTTTTATGGCCCCAGTATACTATCATTTTATAATAATTCTGCCCCCATGGCCAATTCTAAGCAACTTTTCAATTGTTTTTCATTATTTATTTGTTTATAGTTTATGAATTATTTGCCTTCTTCTTCTGGCTCTTTCCAGCTTTCAAATGAGGGTCACTGACCCCATCTAAAAAAAAACAAAGTTCTGTAAGCCTTACAGAGCATTTGTTTATTTTTAGACGGGGTCAGTGACCCTCATTTGAAAGCTGTGTAAGGCTACAAATGTATTGTTATTATTACTTTTTATTACTCATCCTTCTATTCAAGCCTCTCCTGTTCATATTCCAGTCTCTTACTCAAATCAGTGCATGGTTACTAGGGAAATTTGGACCCTAGCAACCCTGCTGAAATTGCAAATTGAAGAGCTGCTGAATAAAAAGCTAAATAACTCAAAACCCACAAATAATAAAAACTGAAAACCAATTACAAATGATCTCAGAATATCACTAACTGTTCATTTAAAGGTGAACAATCCCTTTAAACCATGGAAATCTCTCTAGAAAATGTATTTATTCCCGTGTGAATAGGGTTAGAAATAGCGGGTGCTGAGCCGTAACTTCTCGACATTCACACCTGAGAGAGATGCACAGATTTACCCTGGAAACAGACAATTTAAAGATCACTGTAAGGGCTGCGGCCCATGAAATCAATGTATTGCCCGACTGCACTGCTGGACTGACTACTGACAATGGACATAAAACCATACTGACACTTCTCTTTAAATATCGAAGGCACGTGTCAGTATCAAGTAGTTGCTGCACCTGGAATAGTTCCCCTGAAAGCCGACCCCAGCCCCGCGAACCTTTGCACAGCCGACCCGCTGACGCTATTAACTGATCTTCTGCTTTGCTTCCGTTCCGCTGGGCTGGGGGCGGAGCCATCCTTCCATAGGCTGATTACAAATAAAAACTTGATACTGACACGTGCCTTCGATTTTTAAAGAAAAATGCTCGTATCGCTATAAACCCTGTAAAATCCTTTAAGGGGTGATTCACCTTTAAGTAAAATTTTAGTATATTATAAAATAGCCAATTCTAAGCAACTTTTCAATTGGTCTTATTTTTTTGTCTTTTTCTGCTGATTCTTTCCAGCTTTCAAATGGGGGGGGGGTCACTGACCCCATCTAAAAACACAAATGCTCCGGAAGGCTTCAGCTTTTTTGTAATTGCTTTTTTATTACTAATCAGGCCTTTCCTATTCATATTCCAGTCTCTCATTCAAAGCAATGCATGGTTACTAGGGTCATTCGGACCCTAGCAACCAGCTTGCTGATATCGCAAACTGGAGAGCTGCTGAATAAAAAGCTAAATAACTAATAAAAAACACAAATAATAAAAAATGAAAATCAATTGCAAGTTCTCTACATCATACTAAAAGTTAACTCAAAAGGTGAACAACCCCATTAATATGTTAATTACTGTGGCCTCAGACTCTTCCCCTTTATATACATTAATTGTTTCCTTCTGTCACTATTCTGTGTTTAACGTCATGGATTCTTCTTCTTTCGCTGGACTCTGGGATCTAATACTCCCCCCCCCCCCTTCAAAGGGTAAATGTGCTGCACTTTTGGGTAGATTTGTAGTGATTATGCTTTGTCCTATAGAGCGAGATTCTACAGAGAGATTTTATTTAGGAGACTTTGTATTTAACACCTTAATGCTCAAGCATGTTAATAAAGGCAGCCGTGTATTTATGGGATACTTTCTCATGTCTCACATTCTCAATATCCACATATTGTCTCAGGACACAGCAACACCGCCCATTGGTCCAAGCCCCCCCCATCCAAGCAATATGGCATCCACCAAGTGAAGTCTATTTACCCTTTAATAATGTGTATTTATACCCAGCATATGGATAACCATAAGGTTCTAATATCTTCCAACACCAGCTGGCGGCCCTTGAGCTCCATTGCACTACTCTGCGGATATGTGAGACTCACAATTAGGGACACATTTTTTTACTAATGCAGGCAGGGGGCAGTATGGAGGGTAGTGGATGGAGTCCTGCAGCGGGTCGGGTACCCGCAAAAAAACATGCACCCTGCGGAATGAGGGGAGGATTTTCAGGTGCAGGTATACCCGGGGGTAGGGTTGCGGGTCTCAACTAAATGTCTTGTGTAATATTGTCTATATTTTACTTGTCTGTCCCTGCCCACTTTTGATGACATCACTTCCTGTTTGATGGTGGTTGGGGATAAAACAGTTGTGTTGGGTAGCGGATCAAAGTGGCTAAATATGCAGGTCCGGGTCTTAGAAATTAGTTCTGCTCAGGACTAGTGATGGGGCTTTTCACATTACGGGGGGGTTTAGTTCTCCTTTAAATATGAACCACACCTTTAACATCCACTCATTTGGTGGGTCACCAAACAAGCCAGATTTTAACATGATACGGCTGTCAACAAACTGAGCCAAATCGTGATGATCCATTTGATCAATTATTTCATAATGGGAGTCAGTAAGGACCACAACATTCAGGTGCAAACCTCACCCCCTGGGATTTTCAAACCTGCCCAATATATAATCCGTCTAATTTACAACCAGATACCAGTTGAGCTCATCCAAGGCCCAGTAAACTGTCGACTGACTCATGCACAGTGGGCTGGGCATGGGCAGCTTTATTTTTTTAAATAGAATGAAGACTTAATTGCAAACAGTCTTCTGCTAACTAAAGGTTAATTTTAAAAGAATTGGTAACACTAAAAAAAGTTATTTAAAAAATCCATTGTACCCACTGATAATAGATATACCCTGCATAAAGTTTAATAATATCAATGTTTTATTAAAAAAAATACTGTTAGAAAACACTGCTTCCGGTCTACTGGAAAACGGCGATAGGGCGACTCACTTTGCAGCTCTGCGCTCCGCATCTTCCCCCCTAACCCGACTTCTGCCAAAACCGGAAGTTGTAAGCCAATTCAGCTGTGGCTTGCGGGTTTCCCAGTCCCTAGAAGAAGAAAAAAAGGCTCTATGGTGTATTAACCTTTTTGCAGGGATTGAGGGCAAAATCAACACCTTTGTTAAAAAAAAAAAAAAAAAAGCAACACACAAAGATCCAAAAGTGTCATTTATTTAAGACAACTTGCCTGTTAATCTCTCCATTCGGCATCTTTTAATGATATTAATCACATGATGTGGCCACACACAAATATATATATAAAAACAATTTCCATTTAAAAATCACTAATGACAATTTAAACCAGCACATGTAAATGGGAGGGGGGATTGTTCTGCGCAACGTGGGGGGGGGTACTAATGAGGCACGGATGAAGTCTTATAAAAAATATAAAATCTTTTCATAGCAGCAACGTGGTTCTACAGAGAGAGATATATTATACCAACTGAAATATTCCTGTAGCTCTGAGCCCTGATTGGCTGTCCCTATGCTTAATGGGGGGGGGGGGCACCACCTTTTGTCTGTATAAAAGTATCCAATGCTCCATGTTGGGGGGGGTCAAAAATTTCATATTAAAAACTTTCCCCTGGGCAGGTCTCTCCATACTCACCATATAAAACTGAAAGTGAAATAAAAGTAAATCAAGGTACTGCATAGAAAAATAAACTGGTGACTTATATGTAAACATCAGCAGCCTATCAGAACCTTGCAACCCCCAGTGTAATTGCTGAATGTACAGGCCGAGGGTCAGGGTACAAAACAAGCACTAGAACCCCAAATTGGAGGGAGGGAAGGTAAGAGGGGCTCAAGCCAGGGAAGTCTTTTGGACAATACGGTTACAATTGGCAACCAATCAGATATCTGCTTTTATTGTAGCTGTTTTTGTTTTTAAAAAGCTCATCATTGATTGGTTGCGCAGGTGCAGAATTACCCAGGGTTTAGAAATGACCCCTATTGGTTTCCAAGCACAATAACTAGACATGGTCTCAGACTTGCTATACATGGACCAATAATATCTGCCAACTTGGCTTCTCTAGGCTGAGTCTGCAGGTGATTGGTCAGTGTATGAGGCCTGCTGTCTGCCCAGCTAAAGGGGAACTATCGTGAAAAAAATTTAATATACAGTAAGCTTCATCATACTGAAATAAGAAGCTTTCTAAATACAATTATAAATTCAGCATTGTTTCTTAAATAATCAAGTTTATGTTCACTATTCCTGTCTCAGCATCTGTTTCTCTTCATTCTCTCTTCATGCAGCAGTTGGGTGTCAGATATTCATTGACAGTTAGATCCAATATATCTTATAGGGGGGGGGGGCTCCTTTCCTAGCAGATGTATTAGAGCTCACTCAACTGATCCCAGTACAAACTAAATCTAACAAAATAACTGCCTTTTGCACAAATCCTGCATGTAGAGAGACATGATGTC
This sequence comes from Xenopus petersii, assembly GCA_038501925.1. NCBI lineage: Eukaryota > Metazoa > Chordata > Amphibia > Anura > Pipidae > Xenopus > Xenopus petersii. Next base: position 146,696,942 of record CM076676.1, read on the forward strand.
TGGTGATTTTAATAGAGTGAGCTCTAATACATCTTCTAGGCAAAAGGAGCCCCCCAATAAGATATATTGGATCTAACTGTCAATGAATATCTGACACTAAGAAAAGGCACACTGGCACACAAGCTGTGAATGCAGGTGAACACCTTGCAAAGATTTATTACCGGAAGTGCAACGTTTCGGGGCAAGCCCCTTTGATGCTTGACAAAGGGGCTTGCCCCGAAACGTTGCACTTCCGGTAATAAATCTTTGCAAGGTGTTCACCTGCATTCACAGCTTGTGTGCCAGTGTGCCTTTTCTTAGTATTAGATTTGAGGTTGCCGGTTACCTCTATCACTGTGCACCAAGGAAATTGGAATTATCTACACAGAACAGGTGTGCGTGAGCTACTACTACTTTGTAATGAATATCTGACACCCAACTGCTGCATGAAGACAGAATGAAGAGAAACAGATGCTGAGAGAGGGATAGTGATCATAAACTTGATTATTTCATAAACCGTACAGAATCTTTAACGGATTGTATTTAGAAAGTTTCTTATTTCAGTATGATGAAGCTTATATTACATTTTGGCGATAGTTCCCCTTTAGCTGGGTAGACCAGCAGGCCTCATACACTGACCAATCACCTGAAGACTCAGCCTAGAGAAGCCAAGTTGGCAGATATTATTGGTCCATGAATAGCAAGTCTGAGACCATGTCTATTTATTGTGCTTGGAAACCAATAAACCCTGGCTAAATCTGCACCTGGGCAACCAATCAATGATAAGCTTTAGGTAGAACAATAAAAGCAGATATCTGATTGGTTGCCATGGGTTTCTGAACGACCCCAGTGTCAGTAGGGCAGTGCAGAAAAAGAAGAAAACAACTGGTTGGGAAATGTGTAGTCACATGACTTTTCTCTCAAAAAACCGCTTTGCTGCTGTTGTAGGGAACTTTTGGGAAGAAGCCCAAACCAGCATTGACCCCATTCATCTTTGGCTCCTTACTGAGTCCCCAGCCTCTGTTAGCATCTCACTGAGGCAGAAGTCCTGTTGTACCATCCCTTTAACTGAATTGTGTCTTTTATTGCAATCCTGGTGCTGCCTTTAAGGCTCTGTGTAATAGCGTTACACTTGCACCAAGTCTATTAAGGAAGAGCCTCTGATCCAGAGCCAGAACAGGACCGAGCAGTTCCTGGAAAGCTGTTACTACTGTATTTGCCCTGAAAGTGGCGAATCTGGTGGGTACAGAGATATATACTGTATGTATGAGCTTTCTGCTGCTACAGTACTGGCTGTGTTGTGGGACTGATAGGTCGGACATCAATCTAAGGTGTTCAGGTAAACAGGATAATTACACGTGGTTATTGCTTTAAGATCTCTGCTACAAAAAAAGAAATGGATTTCCACCCATTTGATAAATTTGTTCTAAAAAGTTGTACAGTGCTTCCCATAAAATCATATCCACGATCATGGGAGGTGTTTCATCCAATGTCCTCAAAGTTGAACGGAAGACTTCAAAGGTGCCGACGAGGCGGAAGGGCCGGGTGTTTGGCTCCTGCTCGGAGACACCACAAGCATTAAGTCCGGATCTTGCGCTTGTCGTCGAAGAGGCTTTTCAACATGTACACCTGGAGGAAGGCCACTGTCACTAGTACGCCTACGTTTATGGCCGACCAGAAATTTACTCTCTCGAGGTTACTGTCCTGGAGGTTCCGGTCTCGTGCCTCGAAGGCACGAAGTACCGTCTGCATTTGGATACTGCGCTCCAGCCTGGACTTCACACTCTCTATGGACTCCTAGGAGAGGAAGAACATAAAGGGATTGAAACTTAAAGCATTAATGTATCAGCCCCTGGATCTAACAACACATGACAACTCAAAGCCAGTTGGGCCAGTATCTCACCTTAATGTCCTCCAGCTTTATGTCTAGAAGCTCATCAGGTTCTACAACGTCCGCCCAGCTGTCAGGATCCTCATCCCCCTGCTGATTGTCAAATATCAGCTCAAAGAAAACCAGTTTCTCCGAGATGGTGCTGAAGGAGTTATCGAAACAGATCATGTAGTCCCCAGCATCGGTCGGCTCCACCCTGCAAAAGACACCATGGGAGAGTAACTTATGAACATACACAGTACGTGTCAGCAAGCGACGATAACTATGGAGAAGGCCTTTCTAGGATATGTGCGTGTGGCCACCACTCACGTATGTACACCGTCTGATCTCCGTCTCTCCATGATAAGCAAGATCCCCGACGGAGTTGTGACTGAGAAGTCCACATCTAGGCCAGCGCCACCGATCACCTGCCCAAGAGAGAAGAAACTTGGACTCAGTACTTAACACTCTGGGTCATATAAAGAGAAACCAATTCTGGTACAAAGTTCTCCTTTTCATAACTGGGAGGGTTTGGTCTCTCTAGGTCAGTGTTCCCCAAACAGTAGCTTGTGAGTAACATGTTGCTCTCCGACCCCTTGGATGTTTCTCCCAGTGACCTCAAAGCAGGTGATTATTTTTGAATTCCAGGCTTGAAGCAAGTTTTAATTGCATAAAAACTAAGTATAGTGCCGAATAGAGCCTCCTGTAGGCTGCCAGTCCACATAGGGGCTACCAAATAGTAAATCACAGCCCTTATTTGGCACCCCAATGGACTTTTAGGCTCCCCAACATTTGAATGTGGCTCATGGGTAAAAAAGGTTGGGAACCCCTGCTCTCGGTGTTTCCTAGGGATACTTCCACATCAAAGAGAGACATCACACACTATACAAAGGACACACTCGCTGCCAGCTGCTTAAAGGGATACTGTTATGGGGAAAAAAAATAATTTCAAACCGCATCCGTTAATAGAGCTGCTCCAGCAGAATTCTGCACTGAAATCAGTTTTTTAAAAGAGCAAACAGGTTTTTTTTATATTTAATTTTAAAATCTGACATGGGGCTAGACATATTGTCAGTTTCTCAGCTGCCCCCAGTCATGTGACTTGTGCTCGGATAAACTTCAGTCACTCTTTACTGCTGTACTGCAAGTTATCACCCCTCCCTTCCCCCCGCCCTCCAGCAGCCTAACAACACAACAAGGGAAGGTAACCAGATAGCAGCTCCCTAACACAACATAACAGCTCCCTGGTAGATCTAAGAACAGCACTCAATAGTAAAATCCAGGTCCCACTGAGACACATTCAGTTACATTGAGTAGGAGAAACAACAGCCTGTCAGAAAGCAGTTCCATCCCAAAGTGCTGGCTCTTTCTGAAAGCACATGACCAGGCAAAATGACCTGAGATGCACCTACACACCAATATTACAAATAAAATACACTTGCAGGTTCAGGAATTACATTTTATATAGTAGAGTGAATTATTTGCAGTGTAAACAGTGGAATTTAGAAATAAAAAATACATCATAAAAACCAGAATCTCTTTAAAGGATAAGGAAACCATACAGCCTAAGTCCCTAGTATTTAATTCAGCCCGCCTTGCACTAGCTGATCTCTAGGTTTTTTTCTGCAAAAAAACTGAAAATTTCACTAGCGGTGTGTTCTCTTTGACCGCTCCGTCACAGGCACCATTTTTCCTTTGCAGACATCATAGAAAATAGGTGCCGCAACTGTTATGTGCATGCACAAAAATAGTCTTGCACACTCCTGCTCAGGCAATACGAAGCGCGTTCATGAAGGTTTTGTTTCTTTACACATGCGCTGCTACTTATACTGCACTATCTGCATGCTCCTGGTCTTGGTGAAGGAGAGTGGCATGATGGGATTTTTTTTCTTCAAGTGAGCGCTATTTTCTAAACCTTGGCATTTGAATAGATTATGGACCGGAAATGCAGGACATCTAACAGCACTACAATAAAGACTAGAGGTACGCCTTTCAAATGAGCTACACTTAAACTTTCCTTGTCCTTTAAGGGTGGTGGCAAACGGGGCTAATAGTCACCCAGGGACAAATCTCCCCAATTGCCCTCCCGCTGGCAAAAATAAGAATTGCTTGCCGCATGGCATACATTTCCGAAGTTGCCTCATGAAGCAATTTGTATGCCATCCCGCCGACGATTCGTATTCTTGCAGACGGGATGGAATTTCTGGGAGATTAGTTGCCTGAAGAAGAGAAGATTTGTCACTGGCTAGGCCAGACATCAGCCTGCCAACATCCTCAGGCTGATTTCAGACCCGACCACTAGCCACTTCTTGTCGGATTGCTCCAGCGCCAACAGACTCGGCAGAATTTGGTGAAAAAATTAAAGTCTTTGCATTTTGAGCCAAAATCCGCCAAGTTTGTTTGCTCCGGAGCCGACACAAGGCTTCTGAACACGGGCAGACAAGAAAATTCGGCTAGTGGTCGGCAGGCTGATTTCTGCCCCTAGCCTAAGAGTAAAGTGCAGAGAGGGGCAAACAGACACACTGCACACAAAGATATAGCAAGTACATTTACACCCAACATTAAAATCCCTAAGAAAACAACTGATGTATTTTGGAAATTTGATAACAATGACATTTTCTGTCCTCTGGAAAAAAAAATATTTTTTTTTACCCTTTTAAATTCGGTTTTCAAAAGCAGTTGGTGTGACTTAAAAGCACATGGTTATGGTAGAACACAATACACAGCCAGTTAACCGTAATCAAATCCAAGCTCACTAAATCTTACTCGTGCAAGGATCACTGAGCTCCATTCACTGAGGTTCACAAGAGCGTGTCACGGCTTAACACTCACTTGTGCGCCAAATAATTGTCACCCTGGAACTGCCATAAATTCCAGGATTCCCTTAGTGAGTTGTATCAATAACTGAAGCTGGGGATATAATACATGAATACATGCACTGTATTTATCCTGCTGTGTGTTCTGGGGTATTATACATGGAATTGGCACTGTATTTATCCTGCTGTGTGTTCTGGGGTATTATACATGGAATTGGCATTGTATTTAACCTGCCGTTTGTTCTGGGGTATTATAGGTAAAATTGGCACTGTATTTATCCTGCCATGTGTTCTGGGGTATTATACATGGAATTGGGACTGTATTTATCCTGCTGTGTGTTCTGGGGTATTATACATGGAATTGGGACTGTATTTATCCTGCTGTGTGTTCTGGGGTATTATACATGGAATTGGGACTGTATTTATCCTGCTGTGTGTTCTGGGGTATTATAAATAGAATTGGCACTGTATTTATCCTGCTGTGTGTTCTGGGGTATTATACATGGAATTGGCACTGTATTTATCCTGCCATGTGTTCTGGGGTATTATACATGGAATTGGCACTGTATTTATCCTGCCGTGTGTTCTGGGGTATTATACATGGAATTGGCACTGTATTTATCCTGCCGTGTGTTCTGGGGTATTATACATGGAATTGGCACTGTATTTATCCTGCCGTGTGTTCTGGGATATTATACATGGAATTGGCACTGTATTTATCCTGCCGTGTGTTCTTGGGTATTATACATGGAATTGGTACTGTATTTATCCTGCCATGTGTTCTGGAGTATTATACATGGAATTGGCACTGTATTTATCCTGCCGTGTGTTCTGGGGTATTATACATGAAATTGGCACTGTATTTATCCTGCCATGTGTTCTGGGGTATTATACATGGAATTGGCACTGTATTTATCCTGCTGTGTGTTCTGGGGTATTATACATGGATTTGGCACTGTATTTATCCTGCCGTGTGTTCTGGGGTATTATACATGAAATTGGCACTGTATTTATCCTGCCATGTGTTCTGGGGTATTATACATGGAATTGGCACTGTATTTATCCTGCCGTGTGTTCTGGGGTATTATACATGGAATTGGTACTGTAATTATCCTGCCATGTGTTCTGGGGTATTATACATGGAATTGGCACTGTATTTATCCTGCTGTGTGTTCTGGGGTATTATACATGGATTTGGCACTGTATTTATCCTGCCGTGTGTTCTGGGGTATTATACATGGAATTGGCACTGTATTTATCCTGCCGTGTGTTCTGGGGTATTATACATGAAATTGGCACTGTATTTATCCTGCCATGTGTTCTGGGGTATTATACATGGAATTGGCACTGTATTTATCCTGCCGTGTGTTCTGGGGTATTATACATGGAATTGGTACTGTATTTATCCTGCCATGTGTTCTTGGGTATTATACATGGAATTGGCACTGTATTTATCCTGCCATGTGTTCTGGGGTATTATACATGGAATTGGCACTGTATTTATCCTGCCATGTGTTCTGGGGTATTATACATGGATTTGGCACTGTATTTATCCTGCCGTGTGTTCTGGGGTATTATACATGGAATTGGCACTGTATTTATCCTGCCGTGTGTTCTGGGGTATTATACATGGAATTGGCACTGTATTTATCCTGCCATGTGTTCTTGGGTATTATACATGGAATTGGCACTGTATTTATCCTGCCATGTGTTCTGGGGTATTATACATGGATTTGGCACTGTATTTATCCTGCCGTGTGTTCTGGGGTATTATACATGGAATTGGCACTGTATTTATCCTGCCATGTGTTCTTGGGTATTATACATGGATTTGGCACTGTATTTATCCTGCCGTGTGTTCTGGGGTATTATACATGGAATTGGTACTGTATTTATCCTGCCATGTGTTCTTGGGTATCATACATGGAATTGGCACTGTATTTATCCTACTGTGTGTTCTGGAGTATTATACATGGAATTGGCCCTGTGTTACTATGAAGGAATCGATGTAGAACATGCCTTTAACTTGCTTCTTCCTCTGCCCAAGCACCAAGTCAAAACACAAACGCAACAGGACGAAACGTGTACCACAACTCGTGCGTGATTTAACACGGGCCACTGTGCAACTATTTTGTTTAAAATCACACTGCAAAGAGGAGAAAATTAGGAAAGCTCCGAATCCATCATTTTTGAATTTGCCCAAATATCAAGCTGAAGCCAAACGCTAATTTGCACATTCAGATTTAAATATCTAAAAGTGTTTTATAGAATGGCTAAGTCTAAGCAACTTTTCAATTATTTATTTAGGGGCAGATTTACTATGGGTCGAATATCGAGGGTTAATTAACCCTCGATATTCGACTAGGAATTTAAATCCTTCGACTTCGAATATCGAAGTCGAAGGATTTAGCGCAGGAAATTCGATCGATCGATCGAAGGATTATTCGTTCGATCGAACGATTAAATCCTTCGAATCGAACGATTCGAAGGATTTTAATCCAACGATCGAAGGAATATCCTTCGATGAAAAAAACTTCCCCATAGGCTAACATTGAGTTCGGTAGCTTTTAGCTGCCGAACTAGGGGGTTCGACTATCAAATGGTCGAATAGTCGAACGATTTTTAGTTCGAATCCTTCGATAGTCGTAGTCGAAGGTCGAAGTAGCCCATTCGATGGTCGAAGTAGCCCAAAAAACACTTCGAAATTCGAAGTTTTTTTAATTCGAATCCTTCACTCGAATTTAGTAAATCTGCCCCTTAGAGTTTTTGATTGAATTGCCTTCTTCTTCTTCTACTGACTCTTTCCAGCTTTCAAAGGGGGATCACTGACCCCATCTAAAACAACAAATGCTCTGTAAGGCTACACATTTATTGTTATTGCTTCTTTTGATTTCTCATCTTTCTATTCAGGCCTCTCCTATTCATATCCCAGTCTCTTATTCAAATCAACGAATGGTTGCTAGGATAATTGACCCTAGCAACCAGATTGCTGACACTGCAAACAGGAGAGATGCTGAATAAAAAAACAAATAAATAAAAACATACAGAGGTAGAGAGAGATTTAGTTCCCAGCAGCAAATATCCAGAGGCCGTTGCCAATAAGTTACAGTCAGCAGGTAAGTTGTGAGGGGAGTTCAATTACCTGATACTCTATCTCCATACTGCCATTGTACAACGTGCTCTGGTAGAAACATTCTTGTCTCCCCGCCGGCAGCAGGAACGTGAGCTCGGTGTCCTGAGGCTGAACAGCAACGGCGGCCGCCAGCGGGAGCACAAGAAATAAGAAGCTGCTCGGCCAAGCCATGGAGGCGTATACGTGACCCTTCCAACACCGACTCCACTTCCGCAGGCATTGCCTCGCGCTCTCATTGGCTCCTGCGCACATCGGGGATTGCAAACTTGCCGCCGCATTGGTGGAAGACGTGACTGTTCCGAAGTTATTCCGTTTCTCATTGGCTGCCTTACTACTAAGCACCGCCTTTCGGCTCGCCGCCATGTAAGGGCAAGAAGCTGACCTGGACCAATCACAGAGGCAGCACCTCAGCCGCCTCAGGCTATGGGCATTTGGGACAGGGCATTACACACAGTTATGGCTCTGAAAACAATAAATGAAGGAAATCAATTCAGATTTCTGTGGGTCATGTGACAATAAGTGACACCAGTGAGCTCCACATATAGGGACGTCGATATGACATTATTTGTGTGAGGTATATTAGTTATTTGTGAGGAATATTAGTTATTTGGGAGCTGTATTAGCTATTTGTGTTGTGTATTAACTATTTGTGAAGTATATTAGCTAATTGTGAGGTGTATTAGTTATTTGGGAGGTGTATCTGCTATTTGTGAGGTATATTAGCTATATGTGAGGTACATTAGCTATTTGTGAAGTATATTAGTAATTTGGGAGGTTATTAGTTATTTGGGAGGTGTATTAGCTATGTTGGAGGTAAATTCACTATTTTTGAGGTATATTCACTAATTGTGAGGTATATTGGCTATTTATGAGGTGTATTCGTTATTTGGGAGGTGTATTAGCTATGTTGTAGGTGTATTAGCTATTTGTGAGGTAAATTCACTATTTGTGATGTATATTCACTATTTGTGAGGTATATTGGCTATTTGTGAGGTATATTGGCTATTTGTGAGGTGTTATTAGTTATTTGGGAGATGTATTAGATATGTGGGATGTGTTTGTGTATTAGCTATTTGTGAGGTATATTAGCTATGTGTGTGGTGTACTAGCTATTTGTGAGGTATATTAGTTATTTCTCAGGTGTATTAGCTATTTGGGAGGTGTATTAGCTATTTGTGAGGTATATTTGCTATTTGGGAGGTGTATTAGCTATTTGTGAGGTATATTTGCTATTTGGAAGGTGTATTAGCTATTTGGGAGGTGTATTAGCTGTTTGTGAGCTATATTAGCTATTTGGGAGGTATATTATCTATTTGTGAGGTATATTAGCTATGTGTGAGGTAACATTGCATCAATGGGTCCCCTACCCTATATTTTCTTACACCCCACTGGTCCTTACTGGGACCCCTTTCCCCCAGCTACCCCAAAAATGCACCTTTTTAGACATAGTAACATTGGCATCACATATACATTTTACTATAGGCAGGCCAAAGGTAAATCAACCAGGGATTACACATTTTCTGCTAAGTACATTGCCTTTAAATTTGTAATACCAGCCCAGACACTAATAAACAAGACAGGGGATTGGTCCCAACTGGACAGGTCCAGCTCTTGTTCATATAAAGTTCAGGTTCATTGCAGTTGCCCACAGATGTCCATTTGATATTCATATTATTATGACATATGCTTTATTAGCCTTCCTACTTGATAAAGGGGATCTTCACCTTTAAGTTAGTTGTTAGTATGATGTAGAGCGTGACATTTGCAATTGGTTTTCATTTTTATTATTTGGGGTTTTTGAGTTATTTAGCTTTTTATTCAGCAGCTCTGGTTGCTAGGGTCCAAATTACCCTAGCAATCATGCATTGATTTGAATAAGAGACTGGAATATGAATAGGAGAGGCCTGAATAGAAAGACGAGTAATAAAAAGTAGCAATAACAATACATTTTAGCTTTACAGAGTATTTGTTTTCTTGGAAGGGGTCAGTGAACCCCATTAGAAAGAGGCAAAAGAGCGGGCAAATAACTGAAACACGATAAAGTATAAATAACGAAGACCCGTTGCAAAGTTGCTAGAAATCTGACATACTAAAAGTTACCTCAAAGGTCCAAAGTAAAGGATTGTTGGTGATCTGTACAGTCGATGAGGAATTGAATGTTCTGCTTTCAATTATTAAAATTCCAGCAGACTCTCTGCAAAACATTTATTCCAGGTTGTGGTTACACGAAATTTTTCGGGTCGATACCCTTTATCAAGTGTACAAACACCAAGGCACATGGTAATGGTCTTTGTACACTTGATAAAGGGTATCGACCCGAAACATGTCGTGTAACCTGGAATAAAAGTTTTTTGCAGAGAGTCTGCTGGAGTTCTCCTTCCTTTACTATTTTGATTTAGTTACCTCAAAGGTCAGCAACCCCTTTAAATGCTATCTGGTTGTCAGGGTCACTGACCCAGCAACCAAAAAAGAGACTATCTTTAAAATATAGTTTTATTGTTGTTAATGACATTTCTATTGTGACCCCATGCTACCTGTCTGCCATTCTAATTCCAGGCGGCTCTAGAAACCAGATATCAGCTCCAAGCTGAGCAAGAATGGTTCTATCTACAACATTTTAAACATCCATTGTAAGCATATAAGAAACATTACTTGCTATTCACATTGTATTTCATAATCCTGCAGCTGAAAACCCCTCAGGTCTGCATGGTAGTTCCTGTTCTTTCTTTCCTATGAAGTTCTGAGTCATTGTATTCCTTCAGAGAACTTACTGAACAGCAATAACAGATCCTTATTGTCAACCACAAAGAGATAAATAAAGATCTTGGGCATAGTTGCCACATGGTGTTAAAGGGGTTGTTCACCTTTAAATGAACTTTTAGTATGATGTAGATTGTAAAGAGTGATATTCTGAGCCAATTTGCAATTGTTTTTTATTTTCTATTATTTGTTGTTTTTAAAGTTTTTATTTTTGCATTTTGCTTTTAACAGGAAAGGAAAGAAAGGAAAGAAGAAGACATACAAGCATTGTTTTTGCCAGTGGAGCCAAATAACAAAAATACAACTTTATCTATTGTAATATCATTGTCCTACCTTTGTTATACATTGCTTTACATTGACATGTCTCTATTCAAATCAGGATTATTGTACATTATTATCTGAACGGGTGCCCTCCATTTCTAGCCACATGCCCCAGATTGTAACAAATTTTTTTGGACAACCTCGCGATATATAGGTCAGTTTTTGGCTAGGGAGGGTGTCATTTACCAATGCACGCCAAAAGGCAAGGGTTGGAGGAGCAGTGGATTTCCACTGTAGCAGAACGGCCTTTTTCGCGTAGTAGAGCAGTTGGAGGTAGCAGAGCTTGACACCGGACCGAAGCCCTAAAGCTGGCCATAGATGCAAAGATCCGATCGTACGAATCATCGTACGATCGGACTTTCCCTTCTCCCGACCCGCCACTAACCATTCAGATCAAAGTCTTACCAGTCAGATTAGTTAAAGAACAGATCAGCAATGTTCTGCCCCTGACAGCAATCGTACGATATCTATGTCCGACCAAAGCTAGTGACAGTCTCCCTCTGAAAATCGTACGATCGGCAATACACGCAGAGATATTATCGGCAGCCGACAGAAATTTTCTAACCTGTCCGATCGACCAAACAACCGATCTCCGCCGGACGAAAAATGACGGGACTCTCCACACACGTTCTGAAAATCGTACGAATCCTCGATTCGTACGATCAGATCTTTGCGTCTATGGCCAGCTTAAGTCATCCGCTATTCCTAAGAGACATACCAGTGGAGTCTTAATGCACGGGGACAGATAGAGTGCTGGAAATGTAGTGCAGAACTTCTCTCCAAAATCTCTGGATAAGTGGGCAACTCCAAAACACATGCATGAACCAACCTCATGATTACATTTCACACACTGGTCCAAAGTCATTGGGTATATCTTTGCAAGTCTATACGGAGTAAGGTATACTCTATTCAAAAATGTTATTTGTATGTATCTGTCCCTGATCGACATTGTGATGTCAGAAACCTGTTTGAGTGCGTCTACCCACATTTCCTCCTCCAGTTCTGGGATATCTCTAACCCATTTCACGCTCACTTTGGCCAAGGGGTCTGGGCAAGCCTGACAAAAAATGTTATAGAACCAAGACGTTGGTTTCATAAGGTCTTCCCTACGCAGATATTTCTCCAATGTGGAGTCCACTAGTTCTATGGGCCTATTGGGAAATTGAGTCCTAAAGGCATAGCGAAAAAACATAGAGTTAGGTAGATTGTAGCCATCTTTAAGGTCCTGAAACAACTTAATATCTCCATTCTCCACAATATCCCTGAGGCATTTAATCCATCGGCTGGCCCAGTTGGCGATGTCAGGTAGTGTATTTTTTTTTTCTTTTTTTTTTTAATTATAAAAATGGTTTATTTACATGAAGCAGGGTTTTACATATAAGCTGTTTTTTTTGCCATTTGTTTTTATTAGAATTCCAGCACAGATACATAAATGATTTCACTTTCATTCATGTTATTAAGGGTAAGGACACACTGCACGATTTGTCACCAATGTTTTAAAAAAGTAAATCGCGGCGACAAGACGATCGTCTTTTTTGAACAGACGATTCACAGCGACTATTGGCACAGAGCGATTTGTATCCCATTACTCTGTGCGGTACGTGCTCCACCCAAACCGGAAACGGTTTGTGCTTCCCGCTGGCGTCTTTGCTTTCTTGCGTCATTGCGTTCGCATTGTAATTTGAATACAATTGCTGCTACTTATCTGTATGTGTGTGCGTGTCTAGGAGATTTCAGTGCTTTTCTAAGTACATGCTATTTCTGATAAATCGCTCGGAAAAGGGTCTCAGTGCGTTTTGGAGCTACAGGCGATTCACAAACGCGCTGTGGGCACAGGAGCTGGCGTCTTTCATTTGGTTTTGTTCAGAGACAAAACGAGTGATATGTCGCCGCGATTCGCTTTTTAAAAAAGTTGGTGACAAATCGTCCAGTGTGTCCTTACCCTAAAGGTTGTATACATACACATATTCAATAGAATATTGATTTATATAAAGATCTTTAAGGTTCATTTTTCCAGTATGTATTATGTGAACAGTTGTAAAAGAAAAGATATTTGGTGAGATCTATTAGAATGAGGTGATGGTGTTTATATTTTCATATGCACCATCACACCTGAGCAGGATAAGTGCTGGAGAATCATTTATTTTTATTTACAACACAAACAAAAAAGTTGACTTACAATTAAAATTAAACATGCTCAGTATTTGCCCTGATCACCCAAGTTTATAGGCGTTGATAGACCGTGATGATTGACCCGCCGGGAGAACCAATAAGGGATGATACTGACTGTGCACATTGATGCGCCCTGCTGGTGTGAGAATCTCGCAAGATCTCAATGACGTCATACGTGGAGGCTTTAAGAAGCCACGCAATGGATCGAGAGCCCATTTGCCAGGATAAAGCGTATCCGAAAAGCGCGTTGGCAGTTTTTAAACCAATTTTAACCATTGGAAATCTTTCTCCTTCTATTTTTTTAATTGATTCTTGGATCAACTTAATTTTCAAGTCTGTCGGCAGCTTTTATCGGCCCGTGTATGGCCAGTCACCTTTAGTCAGTTCTGTTTCAGAAGCCAGTTAAATGTAGTATACAAGACCACAGTCCTCAGTGTCCTGCCTTTCTCCTACGTGTGGTGTCCCAGGGCTTAGAAAAATTGCAGCTAGTTTCTGTGGGAAAGCTCCACCTCTGAACTATTTTCTGTTTCCATTCTTTTACTCATGAATTGCTGACACTTTATTCATAGCCTTTTTAATATCATGAGAACACTTTGAAGCTAATATTTATAGCACCAGCACTTTAGTTAGAGTATACATAGAATCAATGGATTTTTGATATTTTTAATTGTACACAAGCATAAAATCAATTGAAAGTCACAGTATATGAATTATAGCACAAGCACTTTAATCAATTCATTTATTATACTCAGTAACAATCAATTGAGATTGTATGTATTAATTGTGTGTTGGCAGGGGATTGATTGGGAGTTGAGCATGTGATAATAGGACTAAGCACTTTAAAGCACTCCTAGTCAGATCTTAAAGGAGAAGGAGAGCTACGGAGGCATTTTATTGCCAATAGATTAGCTGCAATAGTGCAAGCTAGATTGCTATATTTATTCTGTAGAATGTTTTACCATACCTGAGTAAAAAGCTCTAGAAACTCTGTGTTTGTTTAGGATAGGAGCTACAGTATTAATGTGGTGTGACATCACTTCCTGCCTGAGTCTCTCCCAGCTCTGGGCTCAGATTACAGTAGAGAAGGGAGGGGTGGGGGAGTGGAGCAAACTGAGCATGCTCTTGCCCAGGGCAATGAGGTTTAAGCTGAAGGCAGGAAGTCTGATACAGAAGCCCATGAGTACACAATAGAAGGAAGGAAATGCAGTGTTTCTTTTGACAGGGGACTCAGAGCAGCATTACTTTGGGGGTTTACTGGTATATTTAGATGGACCTTTCTGATAAGGCTTACTTAGTTTTAACCTTTCCTTCTCCTTTAATCTATTTTAGCAAGGACGTGGGGCGGTTTTACTGCTAATTCTTTTTCCTAGATGCTTCCAACCAGTCCATGTAGAATAAAAAATGCAATTTATTTCTAGCCAAAATGTGTTAAAGGGGTTGTTCACCTTTGAGATAACTTTTAGTATGATGTAGAGAGGGATATTCTGAGATAATTTGCCATTGGTTTTAATTTTTTATTAGTTGTGGTTTTTGAGTTATTTAGCTTTTTATTCAGCAGCTCTTCAATTTGCATTTTAAGTAATCTGGTAGCTAGGGTGCAAATTACCCTAGCAACCATGCACTGATTTGAATAAGAGACAGGAATATGAATAGGAGAGGCCTGAATAGAAGGATCAGTAATAAAAAAAAGTAGCAATAACTTGCTACAGAGCATTTGTTTTTTTAAAAGGGGTCAGCAACGCCCATTTGAAAGCTGCAAAAAATTCAAAGAAAAAGGCAAATAACTATAAAAAATAAATAATGACGACCAATTGAAAAGTTGCTTATAATTGGTTGTTCTATAACATTGATATTGATGTAACAATTGTAAGGCCATGATCTGGTATTGACTGGATGGTATTATTTTCATCGAGTGGCAATGAAGTTTAATAACGCCAGATGTAGTGATAGTTGATGTGGTGTCTGACCATTTCCCAAAGGGGGTGTCATTTGTTGATGGGTCTGGAGTTATCCTAATTAGTTTATGAATGTAAGATGTGGGGGCCCATTTACTTAGCTCGAGTGAAGGAATAGAATAAATAAAACTTCGAATTTCGAATGTTATTTTTGGCTACTTCGACCAT
Organism: Xenopus petersii; assembly: GCA_038501925.1. Lineage (NCBI taxonomy): Eukaryota > Metazoa > Chordata > Amphibia > Anura > Pipidae > Xenopus > Xenopus petersii. The sequence goes on from CM076676.1 coordinate 146,712,116, forward strand.
CGAAAGGGCTACTTCGACCTTCGACTACCACTTCGAATCGAACTATTCAAACTAAAAATCGTTCGAATATTCGACCATTCGATAGTCGAAGTACTGTCTCTTTAAAAAAAAACTTCGACCCCCTAGTTCGCCACCTAAAACCTACCGAAGTCAATGTTAGTCTAAGGGTATGGTCTCCATAGGCTTTGCAATCTTTTTTTGGTCAAAGAAAAATTGTTCGATCGATGGATTAAAATCCTTCGAAACGAACGATTTGAAGGATTTAATCGTTCAATCGAACGCTTTTTCGTTCAATCGAACTATTTGTGGTAAATCCTTCGACTTCAATATTCGAAGTCGAAGGATTTACATTCGGCAGTCGAATATCGAGGGTTAATTAACCCTCGATATTCGACCATAAGTAAATCTGCCCGGTGGAGTGTAAAGTGTTGACTCCTTTCCATACATGGTTTAGAGGATTAGATCTGTCATCCTATGAAGGACATCTCGCGCATAGTGAGAAGCTTGTAAATAATAGAAGTATTGATTACAAAGGGAATTTGGCTGAGGCTTCTGAGTGTGACATGACAGTTAGATTTTTGGTAAGTATATCTCTGATGCAGTATATGCCATCTGGTTAAAGGTTTTTGTTACTGGGCCACTTAAAAATTCTTTGTTACCAGTCCATCGTAGTGAAAGAAATTGTGGGGTTTTCCATCTGTGGCGGACATTCCTCCATGCTTAATATGTATTCATTTTTTGTATTTTATCATTTTTGAATAATTTGCCCCCTCTTTTGCCGATATCCAGCTTTCAAATGGGGGTCACTGACCCCATCTAAAAAAACAAATGCTCTGTAAGGCTTCACGTTTATTGTTATTGCTACTATTTATTTCTAATCAGGCCTCTCCCATTCATATTCCAGTCTCTTATTCAAATCGATGCATGGTTGCTAGGGGAATTTAGACCCTAGCTACCAGATTACTGAAATTGAAGACTTAAGAGATGACGAATAAATAACTCAAAAACTACAAATAATAACAAACTTTTCAATTGGACTTCATTATTTTTTTTGTATATGCTTTTTTAATGATTTGCCCTTTTCTTCTGACTCTTATCAGCTTTCAAATGGGTAACACTGACCCCCATCTAAAGCACAAATGCTTTCTAAGACTACAGACTTTATCATTATTGCTGTTCCAGTCTCTTATTCAAATCAATGCATGGTTACCAGGTTTACTTGGACCCTAGCAACCAGATGACTTTGCAAACGTGAGAGCTGCTGAATAAGAAGCAAAATCGCTCAAAAAAACAAATAATAAAAAATAAAAACCAATTGCAAATTGTCTAAGAATTTCACTCTCTACATCATAGTAAAAGTTAATTTAAAGGTATACACCCCCTTTAATGCTGTTGGGTTACAGTCCATCTGGCATAAAGCTGAAGGGCATCACCCATTGTGGTAACAACTGTAGAGTCACCAGGACATACCACTGAGCAAGAATTTCCAGTTGCACCGGCTCTGTAGGCTCCAGAATGGTCCATTAGTAGAATCAGTGAATCCGTCTGGACAAAAACAGGACTAAAACCCTACAGCTCTAACAGGCTGTGGAATTTTCTCTGTGTAACGGCAGATACATTAGACAGCTTCAGGGAGGGGCTGGATGTCATTAGCAAGTGAGAAAATACAGGGTCACCAAACTTAAAGGTTCACCTTTAAATTAACTTTTAGTATGATGTAGAGAGTGAGACAATTTGCAATTGGTTATTATTTTTTTATTAATTTGTGTTTTTTGAGTTATTTAGCTTTTTATTCAGCAGCTCTCCAGTTTGTGATTTCAGCAATCTGGTTGCTAGGGTCCAAATTCCCCTAGCAAACATGCATTGATTTGAACAAGAGACTGGAATATGAATAGGAGAGGCCTGAATAGAAAGATCAGTAATAAAAACGTAACAATATAACGCAATATGTTGGCGCTATATAAATACATGTTAATAATAATAATAATAATAATAAAATGTGTAGCCTTACAGGGCATTTGTTTTGAGATGGGGTCAGTGACCCGCACTGGAAAGCGACAAAGAGTCAGAAGAAAACAGCAAATAATTAAAAAACATATAAAAAAAATAAATAATGAATATGATAATTATATATACATATTCTATAACATACTAAAAGTTAACTTGAAGGTGAACCACCCCTTTAACTATTATTTGTGTGAAATTGATCCAAGGACTAATTCAACTGGCCATTTGTTGGAAGGGAAGAATCTTTTCCTATCTGTAAGGCAGATTGGACATGGCTTCCTCTGGATCAACTCCTTTTGCAACTTTTTAAAACCACCATGTAACATAATGGCATTGATTCTAATAAGCCCAGTACCATTTTGCTAGGGCTCCAGGGTCTGTTATAAATAAGGTTTCCACCTGGCCGGTATTTTAACTGCCTGGCCGGTAAAAACGATGGCTGATCCCAATGTTATTAATAGAGAAATAATATATAGGAAAGCCGGTATTTTTTTCCAGAAAAGGTGGCAACCCTAGTTATAAATGAATAAATAAATTGTTATGGGTATAATTTGCTTGTGTGAGTGGTTTTGCTGCTGTCAGTTTGTCCCCTGTAGCAGTTGTCCTTATGGCACAACACCGCACCTTCTTATGAAATACAAGGGGTTTCCTGTTGGTAACCTCCAGTTCCTTTTCCTGGGTGCGGTGATTTTGTGTCCCAAACAGCACAGAGGCAGAAACATAGACCAGAGAGCCAGGGATGAAGCTACAGCAGTTGGTCCTTTTGCTCGGTAAGTTGCTACAAACAACCCTGTGTGTCCCACATGTCACTCTCCCTAAGCCTTCTCTGCTGCAGTGTCTAACACTGGTAGTACTCTGCTTCATAAATCTATAATACTGGCAGTACTATGAACCATATATCAGCAGTACTATGAACCATATATTTATAATACTAGCAGTACTATGAACCATATATCTATAATACTAGCAGTACTATGAACCATATATCTATAATACTAGCAGTACTATGAACCATATATTTATAATACTAGCAGTACTATGAACCATATATCTATAATACTAACAGTACTATGCTCCAAATATCTATAATACTAGCAGTACTATGAACCATATATTTATAATACTAACAGTACTATGCTCCAAATATCTATAATACTAGCAGTACTATGAACCATATATCTATAATACTAGCAGTACTATGCTCCAAATATCTATAATATTAGCAGTACTGTGCTCTGTGTGGTTAATACTAGCAGTACTGTGCTCCCTGTATGTATAATACTAGCAATACTATACTATGCTCCCTGTATGCATAATGATAGCAGTACTGTGCTTGCTGTATGTGGTTCTATGCTCCATATATCTATAATACTAGCAGTACTATGCTCCATATATCTATAATACTAGCAGTACTATGCTCCATATATCTATAATACTAGCAGTACTAGGCTCCCTGTATGTATAATACTAGAGTACTATGCTCCCTGTATGTATAATACTAGCAGTACTATGTTCCCTGTATGTATAATACTAGCAGTACTATGCTCCCTCTATGTATAATACTAGCAGTACTATGTTCCCTGTATTTATAATACTAGCAGTACTATGTTCCCTGTATGTATAATACTAGCAGTACTATGTTCCCAGTACGTATAATACTAGCAGTACTATGTTCCCTGTATGTATAATACTAGCAGTACTATGTTCCCTGTATGTATAATACTAGCAGTACTATGTTCCCAGTACGTATAATACTAGCAGTACTATGTTCCCTGTACGTATAATACTAGCAGTACTATGTTCCCTGTATGTATAATACTAGCAGTACTATGTTCCCTGTACGTATAATACTAGCAGTACTATGTTCCCTGTATGTATAATACTAGCAGTACTATGTTCCCAGTACGTATAATACTAGCAGTACTATGTTCCCTGTATGTATAATACTAGCAGTACTATGTTCCCTGTATGTATAATACTAGCAGTACTATGTTCCCTGTATGTATAATACTAGCAGTACTATGTTCCCTGTATGTATAATACTAGCAGTACTATGTTCCCTGTATGTATAATACTAGCAGTACTATGTTCCCTCCCTGTATGTATAATACTAGCAGTACCATGTTCCCTGTATGTATAATACTAGTAGTACTATGTTCCCTGTATGTATAATACTAGCAGTACTATGTTCCCTGTATGTATAATACTAGCAGTACTATGTTCCCTGTATGTATAATACTAGCAGTACTATGTTCCCTGTATGTATAATACTAGCAGTACTATGTTCCCTGTATGTATAATACTAGCAGTACTAGATACACACAGTTATATTTTGACAGTGCCCATTGTTCATAGATGTTCTGTTACTAATACTAAAAAAGGAAATAATTAAATGAATGTTTAGTATGTTACAGGTCTTCATTTGTTATGGTTTGTTAATTAATAGCCCTCTTATTGGCTTGCCACTGAAAATGCTCTATGGTTGTAAGGGGGAAGGGGGGGTCTTTGACCCCGGCAAAAAACAACTGTTCATATTCCAGTCTCTTATTCAAATCAATGTATGGTTGCTAGGGTAAGTTGGAACCTAGCTACCAGATTACTGAAATTGAAGAGCTGCCTAATAGAAAGCTAAATCACTCAACAACCACAAATAATAACTTTTCAATTGGTCTTCATTGTTTTTCTATTTTTATACTTTTTTAATGATTTGCCTTTTGCCAGCTTTTAAATGGGGTCACTGGCCCCATCTTGAGAACAAATGCTTTCTAAGACTACAGACTGGATTGTTATTGCTACTTATTATTATTACTCATCTTTCTATTCAGGCCTCTCCTAGTCATATTCCAGTCTCTGGAACTTTGCTGTTATTCCTCATTTTTATTGTTTACATTTTTGTTCAACTCAACTGTTCATCTTCCATTCTGACCCTCACCGAGTCCCTCCCCTGCATTATTGCCAAATGCACTGAAAGTTAACTTTTAGTATGTTATAGCATGGCCAATTCTAAGTAACTTTTCAATTGGTCTTCATTATTTACTTACTTATTTATTTAATCGTTTTTTAATTTAATACTTTCTTCTGACTCTCTCCAGCTTTCAAATGGGGGGGTCATTGACCACATTTAAAAAAACAAATGCTCTGTAAGGCTACAAATATATTGTTATTGCTACTTTTTTTATTGCTATCTTTCTATTCAGTCCCTCTCCTATTCATATTCCAGTCTGTCGTTTAAATCAATGCATGGTTGCTGGGGTAATTTGAACCCTAGCAACCAGATAGCTAAAACTGCAAGCTGGAGAGCTGCTGAATAAAAAAGCTAAATAACTCAAAAGTCACAAATAATATATTTCTGTAGTCATTGATTTCATTTCTGTTATATACATGCAGTTAATAAATTTCTTGTCTTTATTTCATGCCGTGCTTCAGGAGTCTTTGGAATGCAAATATCTGGCACAAGAACAGGTAGGTACTAGCTGCTGGTAAATCTATTAAAGGGGCGGTTCGCCTCTACAATTAACTTTTAGTATGTTAGAGAATGGCTAATTCTAAGCAACATTTCAATTGGCCTTCATTTTTCTTTTTGAATTTTTTGCCTTCTTCTTCTTCTTCCAGCTTTCAAATGGGGGTCATCGACCTCATCTAAAAAAAACAAATGCTCTGTAAGGCTACAAATGTATTGTTATTGGTACTTTTTATTACTCCTCTTTCTATTCAGGCCTCTTCTATTCATACCCCAGTCTCTTATTCAAATCAATGCATGGGTGCTAGGGGAATTTGGACCCAAACTACCAGATTATTGAAATTGAAGACTTTAGAGCTGCCTATTAAAAGATACTTAAGAGCTACTGGGGCATCTTTGGAGACACAGATCTTTACTGCTAAAGGGCTGTGGTTGCTTGGACTGGTACTAGGGTTGCCATCTTTACTAAAAATATTTACTGGCCGGTGGGGGAGCTGGAACAAAAAGGGATGGGTCATGATGTAAAGGGGGTCGAGTCACACACCGTGATGCTAAAGGGGGCGGAGCAACACGTGCTATGGACAGAAACCTGAAAAAAATGTAAGTACTGAGCGAATAAAATACTGTCTTGTGGACTATTGCCTGCCCATCCGGGGCACCTGAGCATTACATCCAATTTACCCTGAGGGATTAGATGGAGATGGGGTGTATGAACTATATTGATGGAGATATGGCAGGGAGTTTAATAAGATGCAGATAATATGTTCATTATTTTACAGAAGTTCTGCCACCCCCTGTTCTCACTCTGGCAACTCCAGGGGTTGTGCGCGAGGGGCAGTCGGCTAACTTGCAATGCACTGCACCAGAGCAGCATAAGGAAGGAGTCTTCTACCTATATCTAGAGGGCAGCAATGAGACCCTGCAGAAACTAGATGCCCAAGAGGCCAGGCACAGTGTTACCTTCATAGTCAGTGGGCTCCGTACATCTGATGTTAAGAAATACTTCTGCCAATACCAAGCCTGGGTGTTAGATCTACTGCAGTCATCAGAGGCTAGTAATGTCCTGCAAGTGATGGTATCTGGTTAGTATGCTCCTTCCCACCTGCTATGCCTTACTTTTATAGGTTGTCTGTATAGTAAAGTGTATGCTCTGCAAGGCAGAATTACCTTCTCCCAATTGTCCCCTCTCCTTGTATTGTATCTGTGTCCCTCTGTATTTTAGAGTATAAGCTCTGCTGGGCAGAATTACCTTCTCCCAATGGTTCCCTCTCCCTTGTATTGTATCTGTGTCCCTCTGTATATTAGAGTGTAAGCTCTGCAGGACAGGATTCCGTTCTACCAATGGTTCCCTCTCCCTGTAATATATCTCTGTCTCTCTCTATATTAGAGTGTAAGCTCTGCAGTGCAGGATTCCCTTCTCTCAATAGTCCCCTCTCCCTTGTATTGTATCTGTGTCCCTCTGTATATTAGAGTGTAAGCTCTGCAGGACAGGATTCCCTTCTACCAATGGTTCTCCCTGTACTGTATCTCTGTCTCTCTCTATATTAGAGTGTAAGCTCCGCAGTGCAGGATTCCCTTCTCTCAATAGTCCCCTCTCCCTGTATTGTATCTGTTTCCCTCTGTATATTAGAATTTAAGCTCTGCAGGGCAATACTCTCTGTTTTCCTTTGTATATTAGAGTATAAGCTCTGCAGGGCAATACTCTCTGTTTTCCTCTGTATATTAGAGTGTAAGCTCTGCAGGGCAGAATTCCCTTCTCCCAATTGTTCCCTCCCCCTGTACTGTATCTCTCTCTCTACCCTATTTTTAGGGTTTTACATCCCCTTTACGGAGGAGTCCGGGAAGCTTTAACTGGAATAGCGGTTGGAATATTAGTAACAATATTTTATGATAAACTAATGGAAGGGAAATTTCTGTTCATGTTGAACAGAAGTGAAACTGATTAAATTGTCTCATTATTACAGTTCCCATCTGGGTGATTTCAGTATCTGCTGCTGGCGCCGTTGCTGCTGTGGTTGTTGTGGTGTCAGCGTCGGTGCTGATGGTGAAGAGATGTGAGTGAAGGCATTGCCGTTATTACTCTGCACATATACTGGGCTATCTGTGATACATATTTCTCTCTATTTCTCTCTTGTAGGTAAAGACAGAAAGAAGCAGAAACAAAGGTGTGAAAATACATGTTCCTCTCTGACTATAAGAACAGCGTGTGTATATAGCTTATGTCTGTCTGTCCTTGCATGTGTGCCAACCTCATTCACACAGCCATGCCCTGTTATGCCCAAAACCTGCCCAGAATCCACCTTAATACTGCCTGCACCCCACAAGCCCTGCCCCTGTCTCAGGCCACGAATCAGAGATTCAGCTTTCTTTTAAAGGACAAGAAAAGTTAAACTTAAGAAGTAGCTAAAAATGTTGTATATTATGTTTTGTGCTTCTGTACCAGCCAAGGCAACCACAGCCCTTTAGCAGTAAAGATCTGTGTCTCCAAAGATGCCCCAGTAGCTCCCCATCTTCTTTTCTGCTCATTCACTGCACATGCTCTGTGCTGCTGTCACTTACTGAGCTTAGGGAGCCACTCACAATATACAGTACACATAGAATAGAAATGTCACAATATAAGGCTGATTAGTAATTAATACACATAATTACTACATGGCAGCACAGAAACCAGTGCAATTAGCATCAGAATTTAATAATCAGCAAACCTGTAGCATCAGCTTATATTACAGGGGAAGCTCATTTTCTGCTGGATAATTAGTGACGAGCCCTAAGCTTAGCTTCTCAACAGCCAATCAGAGCCCACTGAGCATGTGAGTGTCACAGACACTTTCCAAGATGGTGACCCCCTGTGACAAGTTTGAAGTTTTGGATCATTGCTGCTATTGACAAGCTGAAACTTTAGGCTGGTGCAATAAGCTCAGTATATAAAACATGGCATTTTTAGCCACATTCATTTTTAGGGTTTAGTTCTCCTTTAAGCTCCCTCTGCTTTAGAGCCCCTATGTGGACTCTCACTGACAGCAGCACTGTATTTATATAGAGATGATGCAAACTTAGATGGGGCAGCAGAACAGATACTTTGCTCAGGTCACCCCCTTACTGGTTAAAACCCCAACAGATGATTCCCTGGGTAATGGCAGTGGGCCGGGTTGACTTCAGGGTTATTACAATGAAGTAATAAACAAATTATTCAAACGAATATTCAATGTTGATTGTAGTATAATAGCAGGGTTGACTTACCAATAAAGATGGGGGGTCCAGGTGCACAAGCCCCAGACCTTCAGCTTTTGGGAGGCAATAAATGTGATTAGATATTCATGGTAGGACTGGCACAAAACCAGACTTCACAACAATGTTTGATGCGATTAAAGGTATATTTTATTTAACAAAGAAACATCTCAAATGATGTAGCCTTACGTGCTTCGTGCCTTGTCTGCACTTAATCATAGGCTGGACATCTTCTGGACACACACAGATATTTAAATGAAAATGAACCAATGAAATTCAAGCTTAGGACAGCCAATCACAGTAGTTGATATAGACAGGGCCGCCATCAGGGTTACTCCTATACTGGACCCGGGCCTAAAGGGGGGCCTGGCTGTGCTGCACTTTTCGAAATAGCAGGGCTCCCCTCTTCGGAACTCCTGAACCAATGAAAAGCAGAAGTTTCAAACTGGTGAAGTCACGAAAAGAGCTAAACTGGCGAAGTCCCAAGGCCGCGAAAAGATGCGAAGTCACGAAAAGAGCCGAACTTGAAGTCCCGAAGCAGTGAAAAGACCTGAAGAGCCGAAGTTGAAGTCCTACTGAACACCAATGTGTGTTTTTTAATGATTTTAAAGCCCTAGCCACAATGTATTATTTTAATACTCTATAGGCTCCTGCCACCAATGTTTTTTTTTTTTTTAATATTTGCTGGAGCCCCACTTTTTTTTTAACTTATGGGGAGCCCTGACCACCAATGATTTTTAAAAAACTTTTTTTTTTCTAGAAAAAAAAGAAAAACATTTATGGGGGACCCTGACCATCAATGGCTTTTTATAACTTGTGTGTGGGGGGTTTACCATTTTTAGCGCTGATGTCCGTGTCTTTTCACTGTGGTGTCCCCAAAACTGTGGGGTCCCAAAAATGTTTCTAATGGTGGCCCTGGATATAGATGGAATTAGGATATCCAATGTTAAAATAGAAATACTATGTTTTTAGAACCTGTATTTCTATGTTAACATTGGATAGTCTAATTTCATCTATATCGACGACTGTGATTGGCTGTCCTAAGCTTGTATTTCATTGGTTCATTTTCATTTAAATATCTGCCCACAAGGCACGAAACACGTAAAGGCTACATCATTTTGAGATCTTTCTTTGTTAAATAGAATATACTTTAATTGCATCAAGTATTGGAGTGAAGTCCAGTTTTGTGCCAGTCCTACTATGAATATCGAATCATTATTACAATGAAGAGTTTGCAGGCTGCAGTGTGAAATCTATGTCCCATAAGGTTTCTCATTTGTACTGGGCTTTTAGATTCAGGCAGCGGGTAAGTATATTCATATTGCAGGGTTATAACAAAATGGGAGGGCTATGGTCTGTGGCCAGTCACCTTAATGGCTACTCAGGGCAGGCTAAAACTGCAAGCTTAGCTTCATGGAAGGAACATTATGGGCAATGAGCCCCATTGCAGGTTTAGTAAATAGCACAGAGATCTTAATACATTTTTCTTGTTTGTAGAGAGATGGAATCCGTATGGACCAAAGAAACAATGACGTCAGGTAAGTACCAACTCAGTCTCCTCCATCCTCCTTTACACCCCCTGCCTGCTGTAGTTCTCTCTTCCACTTCTTCTTCCCACTTCTTCTCTTACTCCTCCTGCCCCCCTGTTCTTTTTTCCCGAACCCCCACCTCTCTCCTTCCTTGTATCCCCTACCAATCCTTTTACACAACTAACACAGAACCTCTTTTTACAGACTGGAGCTATGATAATATGGTCTTTTATAAGGTAGGTGTTTGAATATTGCACGACGATTAAAAAGGAACAAAGATTACATTTTAAAGGACAATTAAACCCATAGACAAGATATGGTCTGCACTGGCCCTAGGGTTGCCACCTTTTCTGGAAAAAAATACCGGCCTTCCTATATATTTATATTTTTTCCCTATTAATAACATTGGGATCAGCAACCCTAACTGACCCTCCCTCCCACCTTTCCCAACCTTCCAGCCAGTTCAGGAAGAGGGCCTGTGCAGGTGTCCTATGTTGGATAAGTAGGTTTAATAGAGAGTAACTAATGGACTCATGTCTGAAGCCTTTGGCCCTATAGGAGTTGCTGGTATCCATTCTCTGGTCACATGGTACATTTATATGAAGACAATATGGCATAGGGGGGTGGGAGATACCAATGAAAACACATTCACTGTAGTGTAATAATCAGTCTCTTGCATCTGATATTCTGTTTATTGTGTCCCACCCTATTACTCCAGCTTTGTCTTACTGCACTATCCATTCTACTGGGGGTTTCACAAATCGAAGCGAGAGTGCAAAGTGAATGGCATGCATATAATGGGGACAGTTTTGTGCCAGAGCTTGTTCCACCCCTACAAGCCCTAAATAGCTCAAAGAACATCATAATATGAATGACATGCAGCACCTACAGGCACTTCTGTCTCTCAACTCCTTAGACCGGTGATCCCCAACCAGTGGCTCTTGAACAAGATGTTACTCACTAACCCATTGGTTGTTGCTCCCAGTGGCCTCAAAGCAGGTACTTAGTTTTAGGGATGCACCAAATCCAAGATTCTGCCTTTTTCAGAAGGATTTCAGGCCGAATCCAACCTGGTCGATCCAAATCCGAATCCAAAAAATCATGTGACTTTTCATGGCATAAACAATTAATTTAAAAGTTTTTTTACTCTCTTTCCCATTAGTTTTCCTAATTTACATATGCAAATTAGGGGTTGAATTTGGTTCGGTATTCGGCCAAATCTTTCATGAAGGATTCGGGATTCTGCTGAATCCTAAAATAGTGGATTCAGTGCTTTCCTATTTATTCATGAACTCCAGGTTTGAAGGCAAGTTTTAGTTGCATAAAAACCAGATGTAGTGCCAAACAGAGACTCCTGTAGTCTGCCACTCCACATAGGGGCTACCAAATACCCAATCATATCCCTTATTTGGCACCCCAGGAAATTTGTCATGTCTGCTTTGCTCCCCAACTCTTTTTATGTTGGAATTTGGCTCATGGGTAAAAAAGCTTGGGGACCCTTGCCTTGGAGCATACTTCTTCAGGACCTCACTTGTAGGTAGATGTTCCTTAAAGTGAGCCGTGTGGTCATTATAATGGTCTCTAGACAGGGGCCCTAAACTTCTGGGCTCTGACTCCTTCTCCACCCACTGCCTGTGCTCCTCAGCTGGCATTTATCTCTTTAATCACCAGTTAATCACTGGTCCTGCTGAAGGGCATTGCTATCATTCAGGGCTGACCCATACACTCTGCCTAGCTTTATGTACCTCCTGTTGTCACTACAGAGGAATTTCTTTCCATTAAAATGAATGTATTAGCATGCGCCATCAGTATATCTATATATAATAAATAAAGTACCCCTTATTGTACAATATGAGGATATTAAGTCACCGAGGAGTTCCATGACTTTTTATACAGGTCATGGAACTCCGAGGTAACTTCTAATAGCCTCATATTTTACAATAAGGGGTACTTTATTTATTATAATACACAGGTTTTAGTGAGTCAAGTGACAAAAATGACATCACTACTCACCGTTTATAACTGATGACATCACTAGTCACCACTTATAAGGATATAATTTACAATATATTCATGGTCTTTGTGTAATATATATATATGCAGTGATCTGGTTAACTGCTCTGCCAGATGGTAATGAGAAACAGCTGCTCTGGGTTGTTGGTTTCCCAGCCCAAGAAGAAGGAAACTTTTATCCAGGTTTAACAAGCCCCTGCCCCCTCACAATTACAGACACAGGAATTTCGTTTTGACTCTGTGCTTCATTGTTTCTCCCCTGCCTTGTGTGTGTGTGTGTGTGTGTGTATAGATATAATATATATAATGTGCTGCTGAGCATGTTTGCACTTTATAAACAGACTACAGTACAACGTGCAGGTTCCTATACTTACCATTGGTTCCACTGTACACAAGATGGGAGGTGACAGTTGTAAACATATATTTTGGTACCATTGTGACATCACCTATTTGAGGAAAGAAAAAAAACTACTCTTATTTATCTGTCCAGGCCTAATTTTGTTTGCTTTTTTAAAGCCTTAAAAGTGATGTATCGCTGTCCTGTGTATGTTTGAATTGCTTTCCCCACAACATCTGCTGGAAGGCTATTCCTTGTATTGATTATTCTCTTTTGCAAATAAAGTGGTTCCTTATGTTGCTCCCTTTCCTTATGGGCTCCCGACATAATACATGAGTGATACTCAGAGTTCCCTGTATAACTCAGCCTTGTACCTTGTGTCTTTATATGATCACAGAACAACCCCTCAGTGACTTCTAATATCCTTATCATTTAAAGTAGGGGGTACATTATCCCTTATAATACATGAGTGATACTCAGAGTTCCCTGTATAACTCAGCCTGCAGCCTTGTGCCTTTATATGGTCACAGAACTCCTCAGTGACTTCTAATGTCCTTATCATTTACAGTAGGGGGTACATTATCCCTTATAATAAATAAGTTATAATCAGAGTTCCCTGTATAACTCAGCCTGCAGCCTTGTGCCTTTATATGGTCACAGAACTCCTCAGTGGCTTCTAATATCCTTATCATTTACAGTAGGGGGTACATTATCCCTTATAATACATGAGTGATACTCAGAGTTCCCTGTATAACTCAGCCTGCAGCCTTGTGCCTTTATATGGTCACAGAACCCCTCAGTGACTTCTAATATCCTTATCATTTACAGTAGGGGGTACATTATCCCTTATAATACATGAGTGATACTCAGAGTTCCCTTTATAACTCAGCCTTGTGCCTTTAAAGGGTCACAGGACTGCACAGTGAGAGATTTAATTACAGAAAAATAATATTATTATAGTTATACAGTTGTGACATCACTCATGCATTATAAGGCACCTGTTATTATATTAATAAGCACAAACTCACAATAGCCCAGTAGTTAAGGGCAAGTATAGGCTGATGGAAAGTATTGCACTGTGGTTTGGGTGTGGTTTATGGTTCTGGGTGCAGCACATGATGCCTACGCATCTGTCACCCTCCAGTATAAATGACAGTTACACTGAGATGTTAATCTCCTACATCTTCTTTCTCTTTTAGAAACCCACTTATGAAATATCTCAACCCGTTTCACCCCCTGGGGGCAACAGCAGTGCCACAGAGGACAGCAGTGTGGGACATTCTTTCGGCACCTTCCTAACAATAACGTGACCCAAATCCCTTGGACTCTCCAGTGGCACCACATGAAATGAGTCACCCATTGCCATGGGGATTTATACACTAGGGCAGTGTCAGGGCATGCCGGGCATGGGAAGATGTGGCCTGGCATAACCCCTGACCTTCTTGCATGAATTCATGGAAAAAGCAGGAATCTTAGTTCTGCATTGCCATGTACTGACCACAGGGACATCCTCAGAGGATCCAATGGGTCTGGGATATGGGAGGAACATAGGGTTGCCACCATTTCCGGAAAAAAATACCCGCTTTCCTATATATTTATCTTTTTTCCCTATTAATAACATTGGGATCAACCATAGTTTTTACCGGCCAGGCCGGTAAAATACTGGCCAGGTGGCAACCCTAGAGGAGCACGTTATGGCCTGTGAGGTTCAGCCTATAAGCTCCTCACTCCCAAGGCACAGTTCCCAATCAACAGAGAAACTAAAGCCCCAGGTAAAGCTTGACCATAACTCCCTACATTCTATACTGAAAAAGTGTAGCAATTAGGCAAATCCACCCTAAAATAGGGTAAGGTGGGTGGTATAAAATAGGCTAATGTACAGCTTCTTAGGTACAGCAGCCCCATCTCTTCCTGAATTGGAAGGCCCAGAGATTTTGGAAGATACTATAGGAAGCCCTGCTTTAAAGCCAGTTACACTGAGTGAGATTTGGGGGTGAAAGCTTAAAGGGGTTGTTCACCTTTAAAATAACTTTTACTGTGATGTAGAGAGGGATATTCTGAGACAATTTGCAATTGGTTTTCTTTTTTTGTTATTTGGTGTTTTTTTTAACTTATTTAGCTTTTTATTCAGCAGCTCTCCAGTTTGTAAGTTAAGCAATCTGGTTGCTAGAGCCCAATTTATCCCAGCAACCATGCAATGATGTGAACAAGAGACTGGAATATGAACAGGAGAGGCCTGAATAGAAAGACGAGTAATAAAAAGTAACAATAACAATACATTTGTAGCCTTACAGAGCATTTGTTTTTCCGGTGGAGTCAGTGACCCCCATTTAAAAGCTGGAAAGAGTCAGATGAAGAGGGCACATCATTCAAAAACTATAAAAAAGAAAAAATCAAGACCAATTGAAAAGTTGCTGAGAATTAGCCATTCTATAACATACTAAAAGTTACTTACAGGTGAACTAACCCTTTTAAGGGCAGAGACAAACGCTCTGGGAGATTAGTGGCCCAGTGACAAATCTCCTCTTCTTCTGAGTGAATAATCTCCCCGAACTGCCTCCCGCCGGCTACAATGTAAATCACCAGGGGGTCAGCAATCTGTGCGCTTCATTTTCAGAAGTTGCCTCACGAGGAAACTTCTGGCGACTTTGGAAAACGAAGCCCTCCGAGTGCCATTGGCTTTACTAATGTTATGACTTATAGGGTTGCCCTGACCAATTGTTGTAACTTAAAGGGAGGTGGCGGGTTGACCCCAAATACTCCAAAGACATTGCACTACATGAAGAATAGGGATGTCGCGGACTGTTCGCCGGCGAACTTGTTCGCGCGAACATCGGCTGTTCGCGTCCGCCGCAAGTTCGCGAACGTCGCGCGACGTTCGCCAATAGGCGTTCGCGTCAAAATCGTTCGACCATTCGATCGCTAAAATCGAAGGATTTTCGTTCGAATCGAACGATCGAAGCCATTGGATCGAATGAAATCATTCGATCCAATGGCTTCGATCGTTCGACTCGAACGAAAATCGTTCGATCGAACGATTACAATCCTTCGATCGTTCGAATCGAACGATTTTCGGATGATCGAAGTTCGCGAACAGTTCGCGAACTGTTCGCCAATTTTGCCGGTGTTCGCGAACGGCGTTCGCGAACACATCGGCGGCGGTTCGCTACATCCCTAATGAAGAATAAGGGGGCACCTTTAGTGCCAATGACTAGCACCTGGGTGAGCAGTGGGCTAATGCTTGTAGCCTCCTGTTTATATGCAATGTATGAACAGACGAGCGCTCCTGGCCTCCTGTTGTAAAATAAAGCTACACAATAGGAGAAAAATGCTTTAGTTCAAACACTTATAGAAACACACTGATCACTGAGATGTCATGACCCCTCAATCTGTCATACTAGCGGTTGCCATAGCAGCACTAAGCATGTGAGGTTCGTTTAAAGCAGGGATCCCCAACCTTTTGAACTCGTTTGTAACATTCAGAAGTAAAAGGATTTGGGGAGCACATGCATGAAACATGTTCTTGGATTGCCCATTTGGTAGCCCCTATGTGGATTGTCAACCTACATTGAGGCCGTGATTGGCAGGGCATCTGGTTTTTATGCAACTAAAACTTGCCTCCAAACCTGGAATTCAAACATAATCACCTGCTTTGAGGCCACTGGGAGCAACATCCAAGGGGTCGGAGAGCAACATGTTACTCACGAGCTACTGGTTTAAAGGGAAATCACCATCCCAATACTGGGCAGTTTGCTTGTTACTAAATACATACATTTTCTTGGAATAAACTATATTTGAAGTGCCATGGAGTTGTGTTTTGTTTTCCTGCTGATCTGCCCTTGCTTAAAATGGACCTGTCACTAGGGTTGCCACCCGGCTGGTATTTTAGCGGCCTAGCCGGTAAAACACCTGCCAAGGCCGGGCCAGTATTAATGTAATTATTAATAATAATTAATTATTAATGTAGCTGCCAGTAAATTTGTAATACACCTAACTAAAGCTCGTGGCCTGCCCCCAGTCTGGTAAAAACGTGTCTTTTAGCCGGCTTCGGGTGTCGTGGCTCCACCCCCTTTTGACGTCACAATCCACCCCACCCAATCACGTACCGTGCCTCCACCCCTTTGATGTCACGCCCCACCCCATTTGCCGTCACAGCCCACCCCTTTGTTCCCGCCCCCTTCACCGGCCGGCTGAAAGTTTATTAAAAGGAGGCAACCCTACCTGTCACCCACTCACAAAAATCTGTATTATAAAAGTCCTTTTCAAATTAAACATGAAATCCAATTTCTATTTTTTATTAAAGCATTCATAGCTGTTCTAAGCTCATTTAAAAATCTCAGCTGTCAATCAAATATTGTCTGTCCCTCCTCTATGCCTTAGGCAATTACTTTCACTTTCCATTCAGCACTTCCTACATGTCACTGCTCCCAATACATTCCCCCAGTTCTCTTCACCATTTAATTGTGTAGCCAGGACATGGGGATGGACATCAGCTCCCCCATTCTGGTGCACAAACAAGATTTTGGGCTTGCCTTAATAACAGCGTCCACAAAATGGCTCCTGCCTGCTTGTTATAACTATGAATTCCCAGACTGAAGGAAACAAGATTTATATCATTTATATAGTGTAATTAAAGCTCATTTTGCTTGACTAATGTGATAAAATAGGATTTTGAATCATTTGTTTGGGTGACGGGTCCCCTTTAATCGCTGCTAATTAATCCTGTTCGTCCAATTGCACAAAGGGAATTTAGATCAGCACTTTTCCCCTTGGGGACCCCCTGGTGTCACTTTAATAATGTGCTATGGGCTCAGACCCCTGCAGTGATGGAAACAAAGGGCTTAAGACTGGAGCTCTGACCCCGGGAGTGGGGGAATTTGCAAAAGTGGAGCCAACTGAATTGGAGTAAAGAATATCCCTGGAGATAGATGTGTGGTCAGTTACTGGGGCAGTAGAGCTGCAAACCATTCATAAAGAGCTATTCATGTCTGCATAGAAGTCAGCACAGTCTGCATCTTATTGCATTGCTATTAGCACTGTAGCATGTGGATTCATTGCTGCAAGGCACCTGCCCAATTTTAAAGGGGTGAGGTGCAAAAAAATTAAGTAACCTCGTCCACCATCATAATGATCCTCTATTTATAGACCTGAGAGTTTCCATCTCAGAGCTACTAAGGACCAATTGCCCCTCTGCTGCCCCAAACATCTGCATCCCTCACCAAGGATCCCCTGGACACAGATCCTCTCTCTGCCCACCCTACCAGCACCCTTCACTGCACCCAGTCTATATCTAAGCAGCCAGTCTGTATCTCAGCAGCACCCAGTCTATATCTAAGCACCCAGTCTATATCTCAGCAGCACCCAGTCTATATCTAAACACCCAGTCTGTATCTCAGTGCCCCGTCTATATCTCAGCACCCAGTCTGTATCTCAGCACCCAGTCTGTATCTCAGCACCCAGTCTATATCTCAGCACCCAGTCTGTATCTCAGCACCCAGTCTATATCTCAGCACCCAGTCTATATCTCAGCACCCAGTCTATATCTCAGCAACCAGTCTATATCTCAGCAACCAGTCTGTATCTCAGCACCCAGTCTATATCTCAGCACCCAGTCTATATCTCAGCAACCAGTCTGTATCTCAGCACCCAGTCTATATCTCAGCACCCAGTCTATATCTCAGCAACCAGTCTGTATCTCAGCAACCAGTCTGTATCTCAGCACCCAGTCTATATCTCAGCACCCAGTCTATATCTCAGCAACCAGTCTGTATCTCAGCACCCAGTCTATATCTCAGCACCCAGTCTATATCTCAGCAACCAGTCTGTATCTCAGCACCCAGTCTATATCTCAGCACCCAGTCTATATCTCAGCACCCAGTCTGTATCTCAGCACCCAGTCTGTATCTCAGCGCCCAGTCTATATCTCAGCACCCAGTCTATATCTCAGCACCCAGTCTGTATCTCAGCAACCAGTCTATATCTCAGCACCCAGTCTGTATCTCAGCACCCAGTCTATATCTCAGCACCCAGTCTGTATCTCAGCACCCAGTCTATATCTCAGCACCCAGTCTGTATCTCAGCACCCAGTCTATATCTCAGCACCCAGTCTGTATCTCAGCAACCAGTCTATATCTCAGCACCCAGTCTGTATCTCAGCACCCAGTCTGTATCTCAGCAACCAGTCTATATCCCAGCGCCCAGTCTGTATCTCAGCGCCCAGTCTGTATATCAGCAGCACTCAGTCTATATCTAAACACCCAGTCTGTATCTCAGCACCCAGTCTATATCTCAGCACCCAGTCTGTATCTCAGCGCCCAGTCTGTATCTCAGCGCCCAGTCTGTATCTCAGCACCCAGTCTGTACCTCAGCACCCAGTCTATATCTCAGCACCCAGTCTATATCTCAGCACCCAGTCTGTATCTCAGCACCCAGTCTGTATCTCAGCACCCAGTCTGTATCTCAGCAACCAGTCTATATCCCAGCGCCCAGTCTGTATCTCAGCGCCCAGTCTGTATATCAGCAGCCAGGGCCGCCATCAGGGGGGGACAGGGGGGACAAGCGTACCGGCCCCGGGCATGAAGGGGGGCCCGGCAGCGCTGCATTTTTTGAAGATCCGGGCCCCCCTTACGAGCGCCCGAGCCGTACGTCTTGCCTCTGTGCTGCCGAATGCGGAAGTGCCGAAAAGCCGAAGCCGATGCGCCGAAAAGACCCGAAGTCACGGAAAAAGCCGAAGTCACGAAGCGCCGAAAAGACCCGAAGTCACGAAAACAGCCAAAGCCGATGTCCTGAAGCGGCGCAAAGACCCGAAGTCACGAAAACAGCCGAAATTGAAGTCCTGAAGCAGTGAAAAGACCCGAAGTCACGAAAGGAGGTGAAGTTGAAGTACTGAAGCCGTGAGTTCAATTCTACTGAACACCAGTTTGTGTATTTTTTTTTTTTTAATCCCCTGGCCACCAATGTATTATTTTAATATTCTATAGGCCCCTGCAACCAATCTTTTTTTTAAAACTTTTTTTTTGGGGCCCCAATTTTTTTTTTAACTCTTAAGGGGCCCCTTGCCACCATTGTATTTTTTTGTTTGTTTTTTTTTAAAAAAAAAATTAATTCTCTTTTTGGTGGCCCCAAATTTTTTTAACTTGTAAGGGGGCCCCTGCCACCAGTTTTTTTTTTTTTTTTTTTGTTTCAAAAAAAAATTATTTTTTTTTCAAATTTTTTTTTGGGGCCCCAATTTGTTTTTAACTTATAAGGGGGCCCCTGCCGCCAATGTTTTTTTTTTTTTTTCAAAAAAAAATTATTTTTTTTTCAAATTTTTTTTTGGGGCCCCAATTTGTTTTTAACTTGTAAGGGGGCCCCTGCCGCCAATGTTTTTTTTTTTTCAAAAAAAAATTAATTTTTTTTCAAATTTTTTTTTGGGGCCCCAATTTGTTTTTAACTTATAAGGGGGCCCCTGCCGGCAATGTTTTTTTTTTTTTTTCAAAAAAAAATTATTTTTTTTTCAAATTTTTTTTTGGGGCCCCAATTTGTTTTAACTTATAAGGGGGCCCCTGCCACCAATGTTTGTTTATTTTTTAGTTTTTTTACATTTTTAATTTTTTTTTTTTGGGGCCCCAATTTTTTATAAGGGGGCCCTGACCATCAAATAGCTTTTTACAACTTGTGTGGGGGGGGTTACTTTTCTGTGGTCTTTTAACTGCGATGTGGAGTAGGCGGGATATGGGGTGGAGCTTGGTCGTCAGCGTGGGCGGGCCCAGGGGGGCCCCAAAAATTTTGTTGTATGGGCCCCCTGATTTCTAATGGCGGCCCTGTCAGCAGCACCCAGTCTATATCTAAACACCCAGTCTGTATCTCAGCGCCCAGTCTGTATCTCAGCACCCAGTCTGTTTCTCAGCAGCCAGTCTATATCTCAGCACCCCAATCCCATCCGGCTTTAGGGGATCAAGTTCCAGCTCGGTGTAATTCCCGCATGTAACCAGCAGATGTCGCCCTTCATTCTTCTTCCCTCCCAGTCGAGCGGTGTCGCTGTCCTATCAATGTGGCGCTCGTCTCTCTCCTCCCATAACCCCGCGCGCTGGCCGCTGGGCCCGCCTCTCTGTAAACATGGCGGCGGTGTCGGTGTTTCCCGGCGTGCGGCTCCTCAGTATCGGGGACGCGAATGGGGAGATCCAGAGACACGCGGAGCAGAGGGAGTTGCGGCTGGAGGCGCGGGCAGGAGACATCGCTCTGTTTAATGGTAACGGGCGGCTCTGGGCACTGGGGGGAGACACGGGAGTGTGTGAGATCCGGCTCCTTGTCTACAACTACTGCTGCTGCTCTGGGCCCGGCATGTGCCGAACCCTTGTTATACCCCTTGTTACACCCTTGTTGCACCCCTACTTACAGCCCTAGTTACATCCCTCCTACTGAACTGACAATTACTTGCTGCAGTTGCTGCTGCTTCAGGTGCGTGCTGCAGGCTACAGTGGTACCAGTACTGTCCTGATGTATCTCCAACTGAGCAGCCTGTACATGTATGTGTTTTGCTCAGGGCTAAAGCTCTTTGTTCTGGGACCTCTTGGAGTGAAACTGGGTGAGTTTAAGAGTTGTAGATATTTTGGATGTTTCAACTCTTTGACTTTCCAGGTTCTTCCCGAGCCATTACCCCGGTTTATACTGTAGGTGAATGGGCTGTCCCAGTGAGTGTATACTGTAGGTAAATTGGCTGTACCAGTGAGTGTATACTGTAGGTAAATGGGCTGTACCAGTGAGTGTATACTGTAGGTAAATGGGCTGTACCAGTGAGTGTATACTGTAGGTAAATGGGCTGTACCAGTGAGTGTATACTGTAGGTAAATTGGCTGTACCAGTGAGTGTATACTGTAGGTAAATGGGCTGTACCAGTGAGTGTATACTGTAGGTAAATGGGCTGTACCAGTGAGTGTATACTGTAGGTAAATTGGCTGTACCAGTGAGTGTATACTGTAGGTAAATGGGCTGTACCAGTGAGTATACTGTAGGTAAATGGGCTGTACGAGTGAGTATACTGTAGGTAAATGGGCTGTACCAGTGAGTATACTGTAGGTAAATGGGCTGTACCAGTGAGTGTATACTGTAGGTAAATGGGCTGTACCAGTGAGTGTATACTGTAGGTGAATGGGCGGTACCAGTGAGTGTATACTGTAGGTGAATGGGCTGTACCAGTGAGTATACTGTAGGTAAATGGGCTGTACCAGTGAGTGTATACTGTAGGTAAATGGGCTGTACCAGTGAGTGTATACTGTAGGTGAATGGGCTGTACCAGTGAGTGTATACTGTAGGTAAATTGGCTGTACCAGTGAGTGTATACTGTAGGTAAATGGGCTGTACCAGTGAGTGTATACTGTAGGTGAATGGGCTGTACCAGTGAGTGTATACTGTAGGTAAATTGGCTGTACCAGTGAGTGTATACTGTAGGTAAATGGGCTGTACCAGTGAGTATACTGTAGGTAAATGGGCTGTACCAGTGTGTGTATACTGTAGGTGAATGGGCTGTACCAGTGAGTGTATACTGTAGGTAAATGGGCTGTACCAGTGAGTGTATACTGTAGGTAAATGGGCTGTACCAGTGAGTATACTGTAGGTAAATGGGCTGTACCAGTGAGTATACTGTAGGTAAATGGGCTGTACCAGTGAGTATACTGTAGGTAAATGGGCTGTACCAGTGAGTATACTGTAGGTAAATGGGCTGTACCAGTGAGTATACTGTAGGTCAGTGATCCCCAACCAGTAGCTCGTGAGTAACATGTTGCTCTCCAACCCCTTGGATGTTGCTCCCAGTGGCCTCAATGCAGGAGCTTATGTTTGAATTCCAGGCTTGGAGGCAAGTTTTGGTTGTATAAAAACCAGGTGCACTGCCAAACAGAGCCTCAATGTAGATACCAAATGGCCAATCACGGCACTTATTCAGCACCCCAAGAACATTTTTCATGCTCGTGTTGCTCCCCAACTCCTTTTACTTCTGAATGTTGCTCACGGGTTTCAAAAGGTTGGGGATCCCTGCTGTAGGTGAATGGGCTGTACCAATGAGTGTATACTGTAGGTGAATGGGCTGTACCAATGAGTGTATACTGTAGGTGAATGGGCTGTACCAGTGAGTGTATACTGTAGGTGAATGGGCTGTACCAGTAAGTGTATACTGTAGGTGAATGGGCTGTACCAGTGAGTATACTGTAGGTGAATGGGCTGTACCAGTGAGTGTATACTGTAGGTGAATGGGCTGTACCAATGAGTGTATACTGTAGGTAAATGGGCTGTACCAGTGAGTATACTGTAGGTAAATGGGCTGTACCAGTGAGTATACTGTAGGTAAATGGGCTGTACCAGTGAGTATACTGTAGGTGAATGGGCTGTACCAATGAGTGTATACTGTAGGTGAATGGGCGGTACCAGTGAGTGTATACTGTAGGTGAATGGTCTGTACCAATGAGTGTATACTGTAGGTGAATGGGCGGTACCAGTGAGTGTATACTGTAGGTAAATGAGCTGTACCAGTGAGTATACTGTAGGTGAATGGGCGGTACCAGTGAGTGTATACTGTAGGTGAATGGGCTGTACCAGTGAGTATACTGTAGGTAAATGGGCTGTACCAGTGAGTGTATACTGTAGGTGAATGGGCTGTACCAGTGAGTGTATACTGTAGGTGAATGGGCTGTACCAGTGAGTGTATACTGTAGGTAAATGGGTGGTACCAGTGAGTGTATACTGTAGGTAAATGGGTGGTACCAGTGAGTATACTGTAGGTAAATGGGATGTACCAGTGAGTGTATACTGTAGGTAAATGGGATGTACCAGTGAGTGTATACTGTAGGTAAATGGGATGTACCAGTGAGTGTATACTGTAGGTAAATGGGCTGTACCAGTGAGTGTATACTGTAGGTGAATGGGCTGTACCAGTGAGTATACTGTAGGTAAATGGGATGTACCAGTGAGTGTATACTGTAGGTAAATGGGCTGTACGAGTGAGTGTATACTGTAGGTAAATGGGCTGTACCAGTGAGTATACTGTAGGTAAATGGGATGTACCAGTGAGTGTATACTGTAGGTAAATGGGCGGTACCAGTGAGTATACTGTAGGTAAATGGGCGGTACCAGTGAGTATACTGTAGGTAAATGGGATGTACCAGTGAGTGTATACTGTAGGTAAATGGGCGGTACCAGTGAGTATACTGTAGGTAAATGGGCTGTACGAGTGAGTGTATACTGTAGGTAAATGGGCTGTACCAGTGAGTATACTGTAGGTAAATGGGATGTACCAGTGAGTGTATACTGTAGGTAAATGGGCTGTACCAGTGAGTATACTGTAGGTAAATGGGCTGTACCAATGAGTGTATACTGTAGGTGAATGGGCTGTACCAGTGAGTGTATACTGTAGGTAAATTGGCTGTACCAGTGAGTGTATACTGTAGGTGAATGGGATGTACCAGTGAGTGTATACTGTAGGTAAATGGGCTGTACCAGTGAGTATACTGTAGGTAAATGGGATGTACCAGTGAGTGTATACTGTAGGTAAATGGGCGGTACCAGTGAGTATACTGTAGGTGAATAGCTGAAGCAGGGGGTCTGTTTGATCTGTGAGATACAGTTGATGTTGCTTCTGTTGTTTCTGACTCTGGGTGGGGGTGCGGGTGTCAGTTTGTGTCAGTATGTGGGAGTATAATAATGTGACACATAATAGTAAATAGTGCAGCAATGTGTATGTGGCTGTTGAATACAGAGGGTACAGGACATTGTTCCAATGGTCCGGTGAGATTTGGGGAAACGGCACATTGGGTGCCAAGGGAGAGATTCTGCCGAGTGAACAGTGTGTATGGAGCAAACCATTCATATTCCCCCTCTGTCTGCCCAAACATGGCCATCAGGTGCCACAACCCTCTCTCTGGTGAGTCACATGACTTGCCGCCTGGGCTTAATCATATCCAGAAGCTGTGTCCATACATGTGTCTTCTCTCCAGTGAGACACATTATAGCAGCAGCAGTGGGAGGCAGAGGATCAGCAATACTGCACTCAGGCCAAGTGATGAGATCTGCTACTCACTGCCGATACAGTTCTGCCGTTACAGTTCTGCCGTGCCCCTCAGGGATCTGCCGCTGAGCTTGTAGTGTAGCTGGTCTGGCTGAAGCTCTTACAGGAACCCATGGCAACCAATCAGATTTTTATTTGATTAACTTACTTACAGTTGAATAAAGCTATTTTCTGATTGGTTGCTATGGCTTACTGCCAGGTGCATATTTGCCCAATGGTACCTCTGGACTCATTTCTTGCTGTGTGCACCAGGGGGTTGTGGGAAATGGTACTGTCCATTGGTACCGGGCATCATTTCTGGAGCAGTAGTAATAGTGATGTGCTGGAGTCTGTTGCTATGGGAATAGTGAGCTTTACCTACATGAGAGTCTCTGTTATATTCAGTCATGTGACCTGACCGCAGTTTATTGGCCCCTCTCATGATCCGGGGCATTGGTGGATATATTGGCAAGGTCACCAAGGAAGAGCCAAACTGGCATTAGTAACATTGTGTGCTCAGCATAATGGCAGTTATTAGGTTGTTCTTGTTCTGTGGTTCTGCCGCTGGTTTGTAGGCCCTTGTGTCCGTCATGCAGAGCTTGGGGGGGGGGGATTGTGGCTAAAGTCCTGCATCAGGTCAGGTACCTGCAAAAGTGGTCGGATTTCAGGCAAAAAGTCCCTGATTCCTGGCCGAGTTAGAAGTCTGTGGCTAACCTGTCTGGGTACCCAACAAAGGTGTGTACTTGATCCCTCCCACCCTTGTGTGGTTCTTCCAGTTTTTACATTTTTTGGCACCAGAGTGACATCACTTCCTGTCAAATGAGATGACACTATGTGTCCCCGGGTCAGAAAGGTTAGTTAGCCTATAGCAAGAACATGTGGGTACGGTCGGGTACTGGTTTAAAAAAAAAAAATAGACCCTTGCAGGACTCTAGTTGTGGCCCCTCGGGGACAGACATGGTCTGTGTCTGTAGCTTGGCATGTCATGTTGGCTATGAGCAGCTCATTGACACATTGACAACACAGGAGCCCCATGACAAGTGAGCCCCAGGCAGGTGACAGTCAGACTAGTGAGCCCCATGCAGGTGACAGTCAGACTAGTGAGCCCCATGCAGGTGACAGTCAGACTAGTGAGCCCCATGCTGGTGACAGTCAGACTAGTGAGCCCCATGCAGGTGACAGTCAGACTAGTGAGCCCCATGCAGGTGACAGTCAGACTAGTGAGCCCCATGCAGGTGACAGTCAGACTAGTGAGCCCCATGCAGGTGACAGTCAGACTAGTGAGCCCCATGCAGGTGACAGTCAGACTAGTGAGCCCCATGCAGGTGACAGTCAGACTAGTGAGCCCCATGCAGGTGACAGTCAGACTAGTGAGCCCCATGCAGGTGACAGTCAGACTAGTGAGCCCCATGCAGGTGACAGTCAGACTAGTGAGCCCCATGCAGGTGACAGTCAGACTAGTGAGCCCCATGCAGGTGACAGTCAGACTAGTGAGCCCCATGCAGGTGACAGTCAGACTAGTGAGCCCCATGCTGGTGACAGTCAGACTAGTGAGCCCCATGCTGGTGACAGTCAGACTAGTGAGCCCCATGCTGGTGACAGTCAGACTAGTGAGCCCCATGCTGGTGACAGTCAGACTTGTGAGCCCCATGCCAGTGGCCAGGGCCAGGCAATCCAGCCAGCCACACGTGTACCCCCCGCTGTGTGCTCGTACATAAACACGCGCATGCGCACTGACCGGCCACGTCACCCCATCACATGCGCGCAAACAAGCTCAACAAACAGGACTGCAGACCGGACTGGGGTAGGCAGCAGTGAAAGGTATGTGCCGTTTTGCACCCTAGGCTCGTGGCTTCTCTGTTTACCCCTAGTTCTGACCCTGCAGGTGGCAGTTTGAGTAGTGATCCCCATAACCTGCAGAGCTGCTGAGACTTGGGGTGTGAGGATGAGGAAGGAAAGGCTTGTGTAATGGGGGCCTAGTTGCAGTCATACAGATACATGAGTGAGAAGTCTGATACAGGGGTGTAACTATAGAGAAAGCAGACCCTGTGGCTACAGGGGGGCCAGGAGGTATAGGGGCCCCATGAGACCCTAATTTATATACAATTTCAATAAATATTGGTAAAACAGTTCAATTTCTAGACATTTTGGGGGCCTGAAAAATAATCTTCTGTGGGGCCCAGTAATATCTCGCTCTGCCACTCTGATCTCTTCCATTATATAAAGGGACTCACACCCCAAATCATTGAAACTTAACTTTGTCCTGCACATCACACATCAAACTCACATCTACATAACCTGCGCCAACCCCCTACCTGCACCACCCGTGGTACCTTCCCTACTGGCTCTTGTATTGGGGTGCTGTTTACCCCCGTGTTCCTTGGTCCATGACCCGCGCTGTACCAGCCCCTCAAATCCAGCCAGCGGGGGCATCAGACTTAAGGCTGCAGGGGTCACATTCCTTCCTGTGCAGCAAAGTCAGACCCTGGAGGAGAGGACGGGCCCCTCTGTAAATATATTGCTATTTAGTCCTTGTGTAAAGCTCAATTCACTACAAGTAAATGTGTCTGTAGTGACATCATTCCCCATTGTTACCTCAGTGTCGCTGCTCCTCATTCATTACATGGATGTGCCAGGCAGTCGTCCCATTATACATCCACAGTCATGTTTAGTCCCCAGTTCAAGCCATTTAGGGGTTCCCTATAGAGGTCACAATGGAGCCTCTCTTGCCTTTTGTGTGTGTTGGAATAATGGGAGATCCTCCCTGCTGGGGTCTTGTATTGATCTGACAGACCCCCCGCCTGTTATTAGATGAAATGATAATCACAGGCCTATTGTGCCGCCTCCCTCCTCTACATTATGGGGCAGATTTATCAAGGGTCGAAGTGAAAATTCGAATGTTTCAGTTTTTTATGGTCAAAACTGTCACCTAGAGAGTGATATTCTGAAACAATTTGCAATTGGTTTTTATTTGTGGTTTTTGAGTTATTTAGCTTTTTATTCAGCAGCTCTCCCGTTTGCAGATTCATCAGTCTGGTTGCTAGGATCCAAATTCACCTAGCAACCATGCACTGATTTGAATAAGAGACTGGTAAGTGTCTAAATAGAAAGAGGAGTAATAAAAAGTAGCAATAACAATACATTTGTAGCCTTACAGAGCATTTGTTTTTAGATGGGGTCAGTGACCCCCCATTTGAAAACTGGAAAGAGTCAGAAGAAAAAGGCAAATAATTAAAAAAAATAACTATAAAAATAATGAAGAATTCTGTAACATTCTAAAGGATAACTTAAAAGTGAACCGCCCCTTTAAGTAGACTCTAAAGAAACTGTTGATGGCTCCTCTTTTGAGACTATAAATATATAAATATAAAGCTTCATGAGAAGGAACATTGTGACATTTCAAGACGCGATCTCTAAAATAACACTGATTTGTGTCAGAAAACCTTGCGTAATAAACCTTGCGTAATATGAAACATTCTTGTGGTGTCACGAGAAATCTCCTTTTTGCTTTTCCCAGAAGTGATTTGACTTGTTTAATAACGTCTTGCCTATTGCATAGGATTTAAAGGGCTTGTTCACCTTTAAATTAACTGTTAGTAGGATGTAGAGAGGGGTATTCTGAGACAATTTGCAATTGGTTTTTATTTTTTATTATTTGTGGTTTTTGAGTTGTTTAGCTTTTTATTCAGCAGCTCTCCGGTTTGTCCGAATTCCCCTAGCAACCATGCATTGATTTGAATAAGAGATTGGAATATGAATAGGAGAGGCCTGAATAGAAAGATGAGTAATAAAATGTAGCAATAACAATAAATGTGGAGCCTTACAGAGCTTTTCTTTTTAGATGCGGTCAGTGACCCCCATTCAAAAGCTGCAAAGCACCAAGAGAAGAAGAATGTAAATAATTTAAAAAACTATAAAAAATAGAGACCAATGGAAAGTTGGAACTGGCCAGTCTATAATATATACGAAAAGTTAACTTAAAGACGACCCACCACTTTAAATACACAGTCAACCAAGAACTGTATAGTCCATATTTTACTGTATAACTCAGCCTGCAGCCTTGTGCCTTTATATGGTCACAGAACAACCCCTCAGTGACTTCTAATATCCTTATCATTTACAGTAGGGGGTACATTATCCCTTATAATACATGAGTGATACTCAGAGTTCCCTGTATAACTCAGCCTGCAGCCTTGTGTCTTTATATGGTCACAGAACAACCCCTCAGTGACTTCTAATATCCTTATCATTTACAGTAGGGGGTACATTATCCCTTATAATACATGAGTGATACTTAGAGTTCCCTGTATAACTCAGCCTGCAGCCTTGTGTCTTTATGTGGTCACAGAACCCCTCAGTGACTTCTAATATCCTTATCATTTACAGTAGGGGGTACATTATCCCTTATAATACATGAGTGATACTCAGAGTTCCCTGTATAACTCAGCCTGCAGCCTTGTGTCTTTATGTGGTCACAGAACAACCCCTCAGTGACTTCTAATATCCTTATCATTTACAGTAGGGGGTACATTATCCCTTATAATACATGAGTGATACTCAGAGTTCCCTGTATAACTCAGCCTGCAGCCTTGTGCCTTTATATGGTCACAGAACAACCCCTCAGTGACTTCTAATATCCTTATCATTTACAGTAGGGGGCACATTATCCCTTATAATACATGAGTGATATTCTGAGTCCAGTGACCAGGCTAATAGATGAAATACAGAGAGCCGTGGGCCACTCATGCTGCTGGTTGGTCTGTCAGTAGATGTGGAGCTGTAGAAACAGATGGCCTGGCAGTTGTAGTATGTGACAGTTGACCCTCCTATTGTTCTCTGTCCCACCTCCTCCTTTCTCTTCTTTACCCCTTGACCCTGGAAAGCTAAAGAATAGAAATGATATTCATGATTTATTTTCATTGGCTTTGCAGGGCTGTGTGTGAATTAGACAGTTTTCCCCATTTATAAATAGAGAGAAAGGACCTGTATAACATTGCTGGGGGTATAAATAACAAACAAGGGAAAGTTGTGCTCACCACTAATTTTTAAAACCATGAGGGGGGGGTGCAATGAAGGTGTGACCACAAAATACATAGAGACAAATACAAGAGTCCTCTGCACTCAACCCATTATCAATATATTTAAGACAGAGACATTTTGTGCTACTGCTACTGAAAAATGCCTTACCCTTTAAACAGCCAAGTTTCAGAGTGTTACTTTGAAAGCAGCTAGTAAGTTGCAGGTAAAACTTAGTCCCTGTGTAAAATGTATAATGAAGCAATAGAATTCTTAATGAATCAGATAAAATTGAGCATAGGACTGGCCAGATATGGGATGACTTTGACGTAGTTGTTCAGCTTAAATATATTGCAATATATGGACAAACAATCCCTGTTTTGTTTAAAGGGTAAGGCATTTTTCAGTAGCAGTATGCACAAAATGTCTCTGTCTTAAATATATTGATAATGGGTTATATATATATATATATATATATATATATATATATATATATATATATATATATTTATTGTATTTCCCTCTTTTATTGTTCCTTTGCTTGGTATCAGCTGAAGGACACCCGGTTGGATATGTTACATCCCTGATTCTATGTGCCGGCCATTGGGAAGTGACTGTCTGACACTCTGTCTCTCTCTCTTTCCAGCTGAAAACGTCTGTGTGTTCAAATGCACCATCACACGAGATACGGAGTGCAGCCGCGTGGGCAAGCAGTCTTTTATTGTCACCCTGGGCTGTAACAGTGTCCTAGTCCAGTTTGCCACACCAGCAGGTAGGTTGCCACCCTCTCCACCGTTACATGAAAAAGTCTTTGTGCTGCTTTCTGTCATGAGTGAAAATGCCTGGAATGTCCCTCTGCAGCACCTGTACTCAGGCCCGGACTGGCAATCTGTGGGTTCTGGCAAATGCCAGAGGGGCTGCTATATGGTTCCATAGAAAGTTACCATATAGTGGGCTGGTAGGGGGCTGTTTGGGCCTCTGTGGACTTGGAATGGCAGGGCCTATTTTGACTCCCAGTCCAGGCCTGCCTGTACTTTCTGCGTTGCTTTCCCACCTGTAGAATGGCATCTCTCTCTCTCTGGAACAAGAAAAGCAACTCCCAGGATACCCTCCCATCTGCAGGCAAAGGGAATGCTGGGAGTTTTAGTTGTATATTCCTTTTAGATTGGCCAGGCATAGAATAAACTTTTATTTTGTATTATGGGGGGTTGGCCATTTGGGGGTGATCCTGTAGCCTGGCTATACAGTAAGGCATGTCTCTCCCGCTGCAGATTTCTGCTCATTTTACAACATTATAAAGAGCTGTCGATGTCCGGACTCAGAGAAGAGCGTGTTCAGCGAGCGGACGGAAGAGTCGTCAGCGGTACAGTACTTCCAGGTCTGTCGTTTGGCTTCTCCAGGTGCTCAGTGGGTAAAGCAGAAAGCCCTTTAATAGTGTGACCGTGCTTAAAGGGATACTGTCATGGGGAAAAAAAAATATTTTAAAAATGCATTAGATAATAGTGCTGCTCCTGCAGAATTCTGCACTGAAATACATTTCTCAAAAGAGCAAACCGATTTTTTTACATTTAATTTTTAAATCTGACGTGGGGCTGGACAAATTGTCAGTTTCCCAGCTGCCCCCAGCTGTCATGTGACTTGTGCTCTGATAAACTTTAGTCACTCTTTACTGCTATACTGCAAGTTGGAGTGATATCACCCCTCCCCCCCCCCAGCAGCCAAACAACAGAACAATGGGAATATAAGATAGCAGCTCCCTAACACAAGATAACAGCTGCCTGGTAGATCTAAGAACAACACTCAATAGTAACATCATGGTCCCACTGAGACACATTCAGTTACATTGAGTAAGAGAAACAACAGCCTGCCAGAAAGCAGTTCCATCCTAAAGTGTTGGCTCTTTCTGAAATCACATGACCGGGCAAAATGACCTGAGATGCACCTACACACCAATATTACAACTAAAATACACTTGCTGGTTCAGGAATGAGATTTTATATTGTAGAGTGAATTATTTGCAGTGTAAACAGTGTCACTTAGAACTAAAAACTACATCACAGAATCCCTTTTTCTCTGTTGTCTCAAGGGGGACACAGGGACTATGGGGTTAAGCTCCACCCTCCAGGAGGCAGGACACTTATTCAAATGAAAAAAGGGGGCGTGCCAGTACTACGGCTTAACCCCAGGCTAGAGCCAATGTATTCAGTTTTTAAGTGTCCTGCTTACTAGGAGGATGGACATCCTGCAAGCTCCAAGTTTTCAAGCTTCAAGTAGACAGGGGTGCTACCACAATCAGGGCTACCTGTTTCTGTTGAGTACACCCCCACCGTGGGAGGCCCACTGGAGTCATTCCCTGGCCTCTAGGCTATACAGACTCGGTTAGGCATGCCTGGGCCTTACAGTGCGGCTGCATGTGAGTACAAAGCTTACTTTTATCTCACTTTGGGTGCTCTCCCCCTACCCTTCTAATCCTGCTCTGGCTGTTGTGCTGCGTGGGAGCATTTTGCCTTGTCTCCCAGGTCGCCTGGTTGTGCCCCTCCCTCTCTCCTTCCAGGGTCGGTTTTTTCCCCCCTTACGCTGCTTCAGGGGGTGTTTTACTGGCGTCTCAGTTCAGTTTGCGCCATTTGCGCTTCAGCGCGCTTCCTCTGGAACGCATGGGGGAGAAGGGGGCGGAACCGCGTTCCAAGCCTCTCTTTCACGCCGCATATCGCGCCTTTCTCTATGCGGCGGCCATTTTCTGCGCTCCCATTCACCTGCGCACACTCCTCTTCTCTCCCTGTTTTTTCTGCCTCATAAGAGGCCGTTTTTTGGAGCGCATCCCCTGGGCAGCGGTCTACAGTTATTGGGGACTAAGCTGCTTAACTTTAGTGCGCACAGCCAGTGATTCAGCAGGTACCACAGACACTGCTCATGGCAGAAGGTAAGTCTGGGGGACTTTTCCCCAGGGCGGGGGGGGGGCAGAGCACCAGCAACAGCAGGACAGATCACCTATTTTGCCTGCAAGAATTGCCAATCCAAAATACCAGGGGGGTAGGGGGATCCTCTCTGCAGATCTTGCTCCAAGGGTGCTGCTGTTGTACCTGTGTCAGGTGGCTCTCATTTCCCTCTCACTGAACCACCAGGTCCCCCGTCAGGAGATGACACTCCTCAAGACAGCGCAGCTGGGCCCTCTTCTGAACCCCCTGCTCCTCTGTGGGCTCTACAACTTTCACAGTCTCTAGCCTCCCTTCAAAATCTACCTGCCCTTGCAGATAATTTGGGTAAAGCCTTATCCAGACTGGGCCAAAGATCCAACGGAAAACGCAAGAGACCAGAGCCTTCCAAACCACACACTGGGATCCATACTCCCTCTGATGGTTCAACTGCAGGTGGGGACTCCTCTCATTCAGAGGGCGAACTTCTCCCCTCCGAGCTGTCGTCGGAGGATGAAGAGGAACTTGAGGATGAGGCTAAAGGCCACGATGTGCAACACGATATTGAACATATCATCAAAGGTGTGTCTGATGTGTTAAAAGTTTCTCAGTCAAAGGAGCAAGCTCAAACCTCCAGCTTGTTCAAAAGACAGCACAAATCCTCCATCTGTTTTCCATCACACGATCAGCTCCTAGCTATCATACAAGAAGAGTGGAATTATCCTGAACGAAAATTTCAAGCCACTCGCAAGTTCTCCAAATCCTATCCCTTTTCTAAGGAATTGGTTGACAAATGGTCTATGCCTCCCACAGTTGATGCCCCTGTTTCTCGTTTGTCAAAATCAACTACACTTCCAGTCACAGACGCGGCGGCATTTAAAGACCCATCTGACCGACGTCTTGAAGGTTTTCTTAAAGCCATTTATTCCTCGGCCGGTTCTACCCTCCGCCCAGTCCTGGCATCGGCCTGGGTAGCCAGAGCGATTCAAGCATGGGCCGACTCTCTCCTTAATGATATTCAGGAGGTTGTTCCCAGAGTGGACCTAGTCTCGTCTGTTTCATCTATTGCTGAGGCATCGGCCTATCTGTCCGAAACCACTCTAGACACCTCACAGATCACCGCACGGACTTCAGCTCTATCAGTAGCCGCTAGGCGAACTCTGTGGTTGAAAAATTGGTCTGCTGACCTCAGTTCTAAGAAGTCCCTAACCTCTATTCCCTTTAAGGGACAAAGACTTTTCGGTGACGAACTCGAGAAAATTATTTCCCAAGCCACTGGGGGAAAGAGCACATTCCTTCCACAAGCTAAGACTAGACCTACTCAGCCCTTTTGTCAAAGGAAATTTTTTCGTGGCCAATCTGGACGATCTTCAAGAAGATACAGTCCACCTCAACGCTCCAATTTTCGCTCCAAACGTTCTGATAAGGGACGCCCAACTTGGAAAAATTCTAAATTCCAGAATAAATCTTCCTCCGACAAGCCAGTTTCAGGCTGACGGGCCATCCCCTCCGGAACCACAGCAGTCCTTAGGGGGAAGACTTCTGCAATTCCGGGAGGTGTGGAGTCGACACTCCTCAGACGCCTGGGTCAACGAGATCATCACAGAGGGTTATCATCTCGATTTTTCGTCCTTTCCCCCAAGAAAATTTCTCATGTCCAGAATCCCAACCAGCCCCACCAAGGGCCAGGCCTTCCTGGATTGCATCTCCAAGATGGAACAAAGTGGGGTCATCGTACCAGTACCCCCATCAGAGACTTTCTCCGGTTTCTACTCCAACCTCTTTCTAGTCCCCAAGAAAGACGGGTCCTTCAGGCCGGTGCTAGACCTGAAATTCCTCAACAAGTACATCCGCTCGGTTCGCTTCAAAATGGAAACCCTGCGATCAGTCATTCGGGGCATGGAGTCGAAGGAGTTTCTGATGTCCCTAGACATCAAGGATGCCTACCTTCACGTTCCTATTTGGCCTCCTCATCATCGGTTTCTGAGGTTCGCTTTCAAGAATCGTCACTTCCAGTTTGTGGCGCTCCCCTTCGGTCTCACGTCAGTCCCCAGGGTGTTCACCAAACTCATGGCGGTGACGGCTGCAGCATTGCGCCTTCAGGGGATTTCGGTGACCCCTTATCTGGACGATCTACTATTCAAGGCCAGCACAGCGGAGAGGAGCGAGAAGAATCTCAGACGAGCGATTGTCCTTCTACAGGAGTTCGGTTGGACCATCAACTGGAAGAAATCCAACCTCCTTCCCAGTCACCAG
Organism: Xenopus petersii; assembly: GCA_038501925.1. Classification (NCBI taxonomy): domain Eukaryota; kingdom Metazoa; phylum Chordata; class Amphibia; order Anura; family Pipidae; genus Xenopus; species Xenopus petersii. Next base: position 146,746,890 of record CM076676.1, read on the forward strand.
ATGACCTTCCTGGGTCTCGAGTTCAATACTCTCACACAATGTGTCCTTCTTCCCCTCGACAAACAAGAGAAACTACGATCTCTGACCAGACTTCTCCTGCATTCTCAGTCCCCCACTGTCCACCTGGCCATGAAAGTCCTGGGTTCGATGGTGTCCACCATAGAGGCGGTACCCTTTGCTCAGCTTCACCTACGCCCTCTTCAAGCCAACATTCTCGCTGCCTGGAAGGGAGGATCTCTCCTTCAGAAGATGACTCTCCTGCCTTCCACCAGGCTATCTCTCCAGTGGTGGCTCAAGCCCAGCAATCTCGCCAGGGGTCAATCCTGGGTGACGCCAGATTGGACGATTCTCACGACCGACGCCAGTCTTCTAGGGTGGGGCGCAACATTCGACTCCCTATCCGCACAAGGTCTATGGTCTCCAGCGGAGTCCAAACTCTCCATAAAAATCCTGGAACTCCGCGCTGTCAAGTTGGCGCTCTTTCACTGGTCCCCTCTGCTCCGGGCCAAAGTGATCAGAGTCCAAAGCGACAACTCCACCACAGTCGCATACATCAACCGCCAAGGAGGAACCCGCAGCAGAGCAGCGCTGGCGGAGGTTCAACAGATTCTAAGTTGGGCAGAATCCAATGCGGCAAGACTGTCAGCCATTCACATCCCGGGAGTCGACAACACAGCCGCAATCTCCTGGACCCAGGGGAATGGGAACTTCACCCGGAAGTCTTTGCGGATCTCGTTGATCGTTGGGGGCGTCCTCAAATCGACCTGATGGCCTCCAGGACGAACCGCAAAGTGAACACCTTCTTCGCTCGCTCACGGGATCCTCTCGCTGCAGGGGTGGACGCCATGACACAAGGTTGGCTGTTTGGCTGGCCTACGTCTTCCCGCCTCTTCCCATGCTACCATGAGTACTAAAGAAGATCAAGCGGTCCCCGGCCACTGTCATTGTCATAGCTCCCTTCTGGCCCAGAAGAACGTGGTTCTCGGATCTCCGGGACATGTCAATAGCACCGCCTGTTCGCTTAGCCCTCAGGAACGACCTACTCCGCCAGGGCCCCATCTACCACCACAACCCGAGCCTCTTCGTTTTGACGGGATGGCTATTGAGGCGGCCATATGGAAACGACAGGGAATAGCGTAGGATGTCATTGCTACTATGCTGCAATCACGCAAGCCTACGTCCTCTAAAGCCTATCACAGAGTTTGGCGCAACTATTGGAATTGGTGCAACGAGACCGCAATTCCCGTGACCAGCCCTTTTTCCTTCACCGACTGTAACATCCCTAGAGTACTGTCCTTTCTACATCGAGGTCTGCAGTTGGGCCTGAAGCTCAGTTCCTTGAAGGTTCAAGTCTCTGCTCTTTCTGTATTGTTTCAACACCGTTTGGCTCTGGATGATTCCGTCCGCACTTTTCTCCAAGGTGTAGCACACATCAGTCCTGCCTTCCGTCCACAGGTTCCCGGCTGGGACCTGAATACCGTTTTGGATGCTCTGTTGGATCCCCCCTTCGAGCCTCTCGGGACTGTGTCTGAACAATGGCTTACCTGGAAAGTTGTCTTCCTTGTGGCAATCTCATCTACTCGGAGAGTCTCTGAACTCAGTGCCTTATCTTGCGATCCTGCCTTCCTTGTTTTTCACAGAGACAAAGCGGTGCTTCGCACCTTACCGTCCTTCCTACCTAAGGTGGTGTCATCCTTTCACATTAATCAGGAGATTGTATTGCCCTCTCTCTGCCCTGATCCCAAGAACGACAAGGAGCGCAGACTTCACGGTCTGGACGTTGTTCGAGCGCTGCGCTGGTATATTCAGCGATCCAAGGATTTTCGACTGTCTGAAAATCTGTTCATACTGCCTTCGGGAGCCCGCAAAGGTCTGGCAGCATCCAAGACTTCCATTGCTTGATGGTTACGGGAGACCATTCGTCAGACTTACCTAGCCAAAGGTAAATCTCCGCCAGAGGGCGTCCGAGCCCATTCCACGAGGTCGGTGGGAGCCTCCTGGGCATGGCGCAACTCGGCTTCCTTGGACCAGATCTGCAGAGCGGCTACCTGGTCCTCCGTTCACACTTTCACAAAATTTTACAAAGTTGACACGTTTTCCTCTGCGGAAGCCGCTTTTGGCCGCAAGATGTTGCATTCTGTGGTGCAATAATGTGTCTCTTTTTTCTCGCTCCCATCCTGCTGTTCTGGGGCTGCTTTGTTAAGTCCCCATAGTCCCTGTGTCCCCCTTGAGACAACAGAGAAAACAGGATTTTTGATACTCACCGTTAAATCTGTTTCTCTGTGGTCGATAGGGGGACACAGGGCTTCCCGCCCTATGCGAGTGTTTTGACCAGTTTGGTTTGGGTGGAATTTCTTCCTGAGTTATCTGTTCTGCCGTTAATATTTTATATGAGCATTATTCTGTTGTTTGGTTAGCAGGTCTTTGGTACCAACTGAATACATTGGCTCTAGCCTGGGGTTAAGCCATAGTACTGGCACGTCCCCTTTTTTCATTTGAATAAGTGTCCTGCCTCCTGGAGGGTGGAGCTTAACCCCATAGTCCCTGTGTCCCCCTATCGACCACAGAGAAACAGATTTAACGGTGAGTATCAAAAATCCTGTTATTGTTGGTCAACCCCTAACATGCTCTGGCCCTTCCCCCCGGCCCCCTTTTTCCTGATTGGGGGTTACTGGAGTGCTGTACGGTGCAGACCCTGACACCGTGCTAAGTCGGCCCCTATAGAAAGACCTGATATTAACTTTTTGTATTCCCTCCTCCCGGCAGTTTTACGGGTATCTCTCTCAGCAGCAGAACATGATGCAGGACTATGTGAGAACAGGGACGTACCAGAGAGCGATCCTGCAGAACCACACGGACTTCAAAGACAAGGTCAGGAGGGGACATGGGGGTGGGTGGGGCACCCTGTCACCCTAATATAATGTCTAACCCCCATCCCTCTCTCCCAGGTTGTCCTGGACGTTGGCTGTGGCTCAGGAATCCTCTCCTTCTTTGCAGTCCAGGCTGGAGCCCGCAAGGTGTATGCGGTGGAGGCCAGCTCTATGGCACAACATGCTGAGGTGAGGGCAACACAACCTGGGGGTAATGGGCAAGTGCTTTCCCGGCTCCTCCCTCTAATCCTTTATTTCCCATGCAGCTGCTGGTGAAAAGCAACAATCTGACCAACCGCATTGTGGTCATTCCAGGGAAGGTGGAGGAGATCTCCCTCGCAGAGCAGGTGGATATGATCATCTCTGAGCCAATGGGATACATGTTGTTCAACGAGCGCATGCTGGAGAGTTACCTACATGCAAAGAAGTTTCTCAAACCTAATGGTGAGACACACGGACACGGACTGAAGAGGGTCCAGTGAATCAGAGCCACCAACTGGCACTTTCACTGCTGACTTGTCTTTGTTTCTGCATAATCACTGCTAGTGTCACCATCACATACAGACTGACAGACAGGAGGGAACTATGGGACATGAGTCTGTCCCTCCCACTGCAGGGTGATACAGTGACACAGACAGGAGGGAACTATGGGACATGGAGTCTGTCCCTCCCACTGCAGGGTGATACAGTGACACAGACAGGAGGAGTCTGTCCCTCCCACTGCAGGGTGATACAGTGACGCAGACAGGAGGGAACTATGGGACATGAGTCTGTCCCTCCCACTGCAGGGTGATACAGTGACACAGACAGGAGGGAACTATGGGACATGAGTCTGTCCCTCCCACTGCAGGGTGATACAGTGACACAGACAGGAGGGAACTATGGGACATGAGTCTGTCCCTCCCACTGCAGGGTGATACAGTGACACAGACAGGAGGGAACTATGGGACATGAGTCTGTCCCTCCCACTGCAGGGTGATACAGTGACACAGACAGGAGGGAACTATGGGACATGAGTCTGTCCCTCCCACTGCAGGGTGATACAGTGACACAGACAGGAGGGAACTATGGGACATGGTGTCTGTCCCTCCCACTGCAGGGTGATACAGTGACACAGACAGGAGGGAACTATGGGACATGAGTCTGTCCCTCCCACTGCAGGGTGATAGTGACACAGACAGGAGGGAACTATGGGACATGAGTCTGTCCCTCCCACTGCAGGGTGATACAGTGACACAGACAGGAGGGAACTATGGGACATGAGTCTGTCCCTCCCACTGCAGGGTGATACAGTGACACAGACAGGAGGGAACTATGGGACATGAGTCTGTCCCTCCCACTGCAGGGTGATACAGTGACACAGACAGGAGGGAACTATGGGACATGAGTCTGTCCCTCCCACTGCAGGGTGATACAGTGACACAGACAGGAGGGAACTATGGGACATGAGTCTGTCCCTCCCACTGCAGGGTGATACAGTGACACAGACAGGAGGGAACTATGGGACATGAGTCTGTCCCTCCCACTGCAGGGTGATACAGTGACACAGACAGGAGGGAACTATGGGACATGAGTCTGTCCCTCCCACTGCAGGGTGATACAGTGACACAGACAGGAGGGAAGTAGATTTCTGACCCCATTTCTCTCTCTCCCCAGGTAACATGTTTCCTACAATAGGAGATGTGCACTTGGCCCCATTCACAGATGAGCAGCTTTATATGGAACAGTTTACAAAGGCCAATTTCTGGTGAGTGGATCTTCTACTGGATCTCGGGGTGACAGAGCCTCTGATTGGTTATCTAATTGTGATCTGTTATTATGGGATGTGCATTGTGTCGGGGGGTGGATTCTAGAGCTGCTGGTACTTTGTCGCCCCACAGTGAGTCACATGACACCCCTATCCCTGGCACCTTCTGTTTCTTCCATTTACAGTTTAGCAGCTTCCGTTCCCCATTCATTGTTCTCTCTCTTGGCTCAGGTATCAGCCGTCGTTCCATGGAGTCGATCTCTCTGCTCTGCGAGGGGCCGCGGTGGACGAGTATTTCAAACAGCCAATCGTGGTGGGTCCCAGGGAAGGGGTGTCCCTCTCATGTGAGTGTTGTCATTCTGTTTGTCTGTCCCTGGTCTGAATCTTCTCCCTGTCCTTTCGCAGGACACCTTTGATATCCGGATCCTGATGGCCAAATCTGTCAAGTACACAGTCAATTTCCTCGATGCCAAAGAGGCGGATCTGCACAGGTGAGAGGCGGAGCTACCATGGTGCTGAACATTGATTGGGGGGGGGATCCTGTCACTTGCTGGATGTGCTGCTACTGATCATCTTCTCTCTTGTTCGCTGCACAGGATAGAGATCCCTTTCTCCTTCCACATGCTTCACTCCGGCCTGGTGCACGGTTTAGCTTTCTGGTTTGACGTGGCCTTTATCGGATCCATGTGAGTGTCTGGGGGTCCTGCTTGGGGAGCACTCCCCCCGTTATTCCATAGTGGAAGGGTCTGGGCTTTATTGCACCTTATCTGCCCAATGTTAAATCTTCTCCATTTTGTTTTTGTAGAATGACCGTCTGGCTCTCTACAGCCCCGACCGAGCCTCTCACTCACTGGTACCAGGTCCGTTGTCTCCTGCAGTCGCCGCTATTCACCAAAGCCGGGGACACTTTAACTGGCACCGCCCTGCTTATTGCCAACAAGAGGTGCGAGTCAGCTGCTCTCCCCACTGCTTCTGTTCCCATTTCAGCCTCGACTTCCGCCCTCACTGTTGTCTCTCTTACAGGCAGAGTTATGATATCAGTATTGTTGCTCAGGTGGATCAGACTGGTTCCAAATCAAGTAACCTGCTGGATCTGAAGAACCCCTTCTTTAGGTAAGTGTCTTCCTCCTCCTTCTTGTGACTCTGCTCTAGCTTAAAGGAGAAGGAAACCTTTTTGGCGCAAACCCCCCCCCCGGGCAAATGCCCCTAAGTTGCTACTTACACCTCGGCGCAGGTCCTCTTTCGGGGAGTTCACAGGCGACATTTTCTACTGTGCGGTCTTCTGCCGGGATTCCCCGGCGTTTGGTGGCGCTTGCGCAGTTGGAGCATTTGCCGGTTGGAATCTACTGTGCATGCACCGAAGGTCATGAAGTTTTCCGATTTCTTTTTTCGGCAACTTTGTGACTTTCGGCGCATGTGCAGTAGATTTCAACCGGCAAATGCTCCTACTGCGCGTGTGCCGCCAAACGCCGGGGAATCCAGGAAGAAGACCGCATGGATGAAGATGGCGCCTGTGAACTCCACGAGAGAGGATCTGCGCCGAGGGGTAAGTAGCAACTTAGGGGCATTTGCCCGGAGGGAGGGGGGCCCACGGGGGGAGGGGTATTGTGCCGAAAGGGTTTCCTTCTCCTTTAAAAGAGAACTAACTAAATAATTAGCTAGAAATATTGTGTATTATGTTTTGTGCGTCTGTATCAGCCCAAGGCAACCACAGCCCTTTAGCAGTAAAGATCTGTGTCTCCAAAGATGCCCCAGTAGCTCCCCATCTTCTTTTCTGCTGATTCACTGCACATGCTCTGTGCTGCTGTCACTTACTGAGCTTAGGGACCCACTCACAATATACAGTACACATAGAATAGAAATGTCACAATATAAGGCTGATTAGTAAATAATACAGATAATTACTACATGGCAGCACAGAAACCAGTGCAATTAGCATCAGAATTGAATAATCAGCAAACCTGTAGCATCAGCTTATATTACAGCCAGGGAAGCTCATTTTCTGCTGGATAATTAGTGACGAGCCCTAAGCTTAGCTTCTCAACAGCCAATCAGAGCCCACTGAGCATGTGAGTGTCACAGACACTTTCCAAGATGGTGACCCCCTGTGACAAGTTTGAAGTCCTGGATCATTGCTGCTATTGACAAGCTGAAACTTTAGCCTCGTGCAATAAGTTCGGTATATAAAATGTCATTTTAGCCATATTCATTTTTAGGGTTTAGTTCTCCTTTAAAGTTGGGTTTATCTTTCAATTAACCTTTAGAATGTTATGGAATGGCTAATTCTAAGCAACTTTTCAATTGGTCTTCATTATTTATTCTTCATAGTTTTTGAATTATTTGCCTTCTTCTTCTGACTCTTTCCAGCTTCCAAATGGGGGTTCACCGACCCCAACCAAAAAAAAAATGCTCTGTAAGGCTACAAATGTATTGTTATTGTTACCTTTTATTATTATTTTCTAGTCAGGCCTCTCCTATTCATATTCCAGTCTCTTATTCAAATTAAAGTATGGTTGTTAGGGTAATTTGGACCCTAGCAACTAGATTGCTAAAATTGCAAACTGAAGAGCTGCTGAAATAACTCAAAAACCACAAATAATAAAAAACGAAAACCAATTGCAAATTGTCTCAGAATATCACTCTCTACATCATACTAACAGTTAATTTAAAGGCGAAACAACCCCTTTAGACGTTACAATTACGATCTTTCCTGGAAAAGATGTTTCAAGGAAAGATTGTTCATTTCAATACACACGTGTTGAGCTGAATGGTCAGATATACAAGTAGAAACAATAGAATTCTACATGTGTCTGACGATTCAGCACTAACAATGGCCGATGTTCAAAATTTTCTGTCCAGCCTGATGGACGAGCCGACCAATATTAGTCAGCTAGTCTCCCACCATACACGCACCAAATATGATACAAAAAGGAGATTTAGTGTACTCACCGTTAAATCTCTTTCTCTTCAGTCACTTGGGGGACACGGACAGTGGGGTATAACTGGAACCACTAGGAGGCAGGATAAATAAACAAAATAAAAAATAAAAAAATAGAAACTTGATCCCTCCTCCTCCTGCTATACCCCACCTCTGTAGGCAGAGACACTCAGTTCGTACCAAAGAAGAAACAGGAGGTTATTAATAATTAACAGAAAATCTGATAACTAATTAAAAGAAGAACAGATGGTTGAGTCAACCAAGTCTGAAGCCAAGAGAAGGCCTCTATCCAGGGAGGGAAGCCCTGTGTTCCCCAAGCGACTGAAGAGAGAGAGATTTAACAGTGAGTACACAAAATCTCCTATTCTCTGGGTCTGCTTGGGGGACACAGGGACAGTGGGGATGTACCAAAGCTGTCCCCTGAATCTAGGGCGGGAAGTAGAGGCCTACGTGGAACCAGCCATTGTAGCCTGAAGTACCTTCCTGCCGTAGCAGGTGTCAGATACCGCAAAGGTGCCAAACTGGTAAAATTTGGCAAAAGTATGGATTGAAGTCCACGTTGCAGCCTTGAACAATTGTTCCGCTGAGGCTAGGTTTCGAAAAGCCCAGGACACACGTGCTGAGGCAATAGCCAGCAGAAAAAACTGTTTTCCATGTGAGCCACTGAAGTGGAATAGAATCCATGGGCTCAAAGGGAGCGCGTTGCAGGTCACGTAGGACTATGTTTAAGTCCCAATTAGGCACCGGTGAACATACCGGGGGGCTTTATGTGGGCCACTCCCTGAAGAAAAATCTTAACATGGGGAGTAGACATCTTTGGAACAGGATGGAAAGTGCCGAAAACTGAGATTTCAGCGACCCGAGGGACATGTCCAGGGACAGTCCCTTTTGTATAAAGGCCAGAAGGTGTGGAGTGGAAAACTTTAGTGAATTGAAATCATTGCGTTGGCACCACTGATGGTAAGTGGACCAGACCTGATGATACGTCTTGGCCGGAGACCAGTTTGCGGGCTGCACGCATGGTAGAATGACAGCGTCAGAGAGCCCCTTCTGTCTCAGGATTGCGGTTTCAGTAGCCACGCCATCAAATTGAGGTTGTCAGGACAAGGATGAAGGATTGGACCCTGAGAGTGAAGGTCCGGGATGAGAGGCAGAGTCCAAGGTTCCTCTCCTGAGAGATGTACTAGATCCGAGACCCAGGATCGACTGGGCCATCTTGGAGCTATGAGGATGAGAGTAGTGCGTTATCTCTAAAGCTTCTTGATCATTCTTGGAATGAACGAAAGATGGAATTCCCAGGGAGAGGTGAGGGCGTCTGCTGCCAGCGCCAGAGGGTCCATGGACCTTGCAAAGAATAGAGGAACTTTTCGATTGTGACGTGATCGACCTCTGGCGTCCCCCCATCTTTGATTGATCTTGTTGAAGATGTCGTCCTTTAGAGACCACTCGCCGGGATCTATGGATTGTCTGCTGAAATAATCTGCTTCCCAGTTTAAGAAACCTGGAAGGAGATGGCTGACAGACGAGTCGGATTGCCCATATCTCAAGAAGTTTGATGTGAAGACGTTCGGATAGAGACCAGTGACCCTGCACTGTCTGACCCTCCAGCACTGCTCCACAACCGGAGAGGCTTGAATCTGTGGTGAGCGTTCGCCATTGTGGATCCCCTAGGGGTCTGCCCCTGGTCAGGTGACTGGTTTGCATCCACCAGAGAAGAGAGACTCGGGTCCTGCGGCTAGACAAAATTCCAGAAGAAGGGATTTGCGCTTCCAGGCCGCAAGAATATTCCACTGAAGCTCCCTGAGGTGATGCTGGGTGAAGGGAACTGCTTCTATCGTCGAAACCATGACTCCCAAAACCTTCATGTAGAATCTCGCAGTGTGGGACTTCGAGAGGAGAGACCACACGAGGGTCCGTAGATGCTGGACCTTGTCGCTGGGACAGTTTGTGTCTGGGTGTTGAACTGCATCCCAAGGAAGACCATGGATTGGCTAGAGGTTAACGAGGACTTGTCCAGGTTGATGAACCAACCCAACTCCTGTAACCAAACCATGGTGAAGTGCAACTCCTGCTGGGCCTCTGCGAAGGAAGGTGCCTTGATCAGGAGATCGTCCACATAAGGCGTTATAGAGATTCCCCTGGTGCGGATTAGAGCAGTGGACACCGACATGATCTTGGTAAAGACACTAGGGGTCGAAGTCAGGCCAAAGGGAATGGCCATGAATTGGAAATGGCGATTTTGGAAGGCAAATCGCAAGTATCTCTGTTGGGGGTGTAAAATTGGGACATGAAGGTAGGCGTCCTTTATGTCCACAGAAACCAGGAATTGGCCTGGGGACATGGCCGCGATGACAGACCTGAGGGATTCCATCTTGAACCTTCGTGGTCGAATGAATGTACTGAGTTCCTTGAGGTCCAGGATTGGCCGAACAGATCCATCCTTCTTGGGAACTATAAACAAGTTAGAGTAATAGCCTCGGAATCTCTCCTCGGACGGAACAGGGATGATGACCTCTGAACGGATAAGCTTGTCAATTGCGTTGTGTAGCGCCTGAGCCTTTTGATGCCCGTGAGGATATCTGGACATGAAGAACCGGCGGGGCGAGAGAGAAGAAAATTCTAGATGGTAGCCCTGACTCACGACCTCGTGTACCCAGGCGTCTTGATTCAGACGCCTGGGAAAAGATTCTTCCAGGAGTCTGCAAAGTCTTTCCCCTGCGGCTGAGTCGCCAGAGGGAAGAAGGGGTGAGTCATGGAGACGTGGGCTTGCTGGGTGGCTTGCGGGACTGGCAGGATGGCCTGGACTTTCCACTGAAGCGTCCTCTGTGTGTCGGGGAGGAGACTATCTTGTGCCCTTGTGCAGGAAGTGCGGGGAAAAAAATGGTTCAGACGAAAGGAGGGTCGAGATTTTGGTTGTGGGAGTAGAGTACTCTTACCCCCGGTGGCCTGGTTGATTGCAGAGTTGAAGCAAAGAAGAGGGAACTTAGAATGCTCTCAAGCTTCTTGTCCATGGAGTCCTTGAAGGAGACTGCATCAGGAACTAGTAAGGCAGTGTCCTTGGATACTCGAGAGACAGGCGCGTCCACTGAAGGTGGGGAGGTCCACTTTTCTGTTAGATCCTGTGGAAAAGGATATAGTTTGAGAAAATGGTGGTTAGCCTGGAAACGTCTCTCTGGCTTGTCCCATTCCTGTTGGATAATTTGCTCGAGTTGAGCATGAGAGGGAAAGGAAGGTGAGGACCTGCTGCGGCGCTTAAACAAGGAGGTGGAAGTACTGGAACTAGGTTCAGGTTCCTGTAAGTGAAGGGTCTCTAATACTGAGGAGATGAGGGAATCATTCGCCTCGGAGGAGAGTTTGGGGGGAGTCCTCTTGGTCGGAACTGTGAGATAGTTCACCATCAGACAGGGCCGGATCCTCCTCTGAGTCAGGCAGCAGGGAAGTAGTAGTGATGGACTCCGCCTGACACTCACCCACAGAAGGAGAGGGGCTCTATGTTTTGGAGGCTTAGGCGGAGGATTATCTAGCCGCGCTAGCAGTTTATCAAGGGAGAGAGCCAATTTAGGAAGGCAGATGGTTTGTGAAGAGGGGGAGGCTGCTCAGAGAATGAATAGGCTGCTATTAAGGATATATGCTTACCTTAAATGAGCCACAGCAGGAGTTCCCAGACTGTAGTGTAGGGATCCTTGGGGCATATAAGGAGGAATGAGCCACAGGATGAACCTGGCTATACCTCAGCCCTGTGTCCCGGGCAGCGCATCTCTCTCTGGACGTCACAAGGGGGGAATCAATGCTGGATGAGACTCCGGTGACATCCTGAAGTAATGGATCAGACTACTCAGTGTAGCTGTCCAGCTCCATATCATGTGAAGGAATTGTAATGAAATAAAAAAGCTAAATAAATAGTAAAATACTCTTGAATGCGGGAGACGGTCCTAACCTCCTGAGGACACAATAAAACTGAGTGTCTCTGCCTACAGAGGAGGGGTATAGCATTTATCTATTTTTTTTATTGTGTCCTGCCTCCTAGTGGTTCCAGCTATACCCACTGTCCCTGTGTCCCCCAAGCAGACCTAGAGAAAGATACTTTAGTACCATATTATCTGTGCATCTGTGGCCATCCTTAAAGGAACAGTAACACCCAAACAATTAAAGTAATACAAATATAATGCAGTGTTGTCCTGCACTGGTAAAACTGATGTGTTGGTGTCAGAAACACTCCTATAGTTCATATAAATAAGCTGCTGTGTAGCAATGGGGGCACACCAGTTTTACCAGTGAAGGCCAACACTGCATTATATTTTTATTACTTTAAAACACTTTAAAGGGATCCTGTCATCAGAAAACATATTTTTTTTCAAAATGAATCAGTTAATAGTGCTACTCCAGCAGAATTCTGCACTGAAATACATTTCTCAAAAGAGGAAACAGATTTTTTTATATTCAATTTTGAAATCTGACATGGGGCTAGACATTTTGTCAATTACCCAGCTGCCCCTGGTCATGTGACTTGTGCCTGCACTTTAGGAGAGAAATGCTTTCTGGCAGGCTGCTGTTTTTCCTTCTCAATGTAACTGAATGTGTCTCAGTGGGACATGGGTTTTTACTATTGAGTGTTGTTCTTAGATCTACCAGGCAGCTGTTATCTTGTGTTAGGGAGCTGCTATCTGGTTACCTTCCCATTGTTCTGTTGTTTGGCTGCTGGGGGGGGGGGGGGGAGAAGGGAGGGGGGTGATATCACTCCAACTTGCAGTAAAGAGTGATTGAAGTTTATCAGAGCACAAGTCACATGACTTGGGGCAGATGGGAAATTGACAATATGTTTAGCTCCATGTCAGATTTCAAAATTGACTGATTCATTTTGAAAAAAAAAAAATTCCCCATGACCATATCCCTTTAAGCTGGACACACTCTAGATCGCCCTCTGCAGTCCATACTGAGTATTTTTCTTACAGGTACACTGGCTCCACGCCGTCTCCTCCTCCCGGCTCCCACTATTCCTCCCCTTCGGAGAACATGTGGAACACAGGAGGGGCATATACAATGAACACAGGAATGGGCATGGGAGGTAAGAGAGGCCTGTGGGTTCTGTTGTAATGGCGGTGTCCCCCACGTAATGATAATCATGTGACCAATCGGTTTGCTTTACTGCGGAATGGGATGGATTCCTTTTTAATAGCGTTGGGATATTGAGAATGAAGAGAAATAGCATTACATTGGGATAGTAACTCACCGTAACCAATCAGAATCCAGTGCATCAGATATCGAATTACCCCTGTGTGTTAACCCCTTAGTTATTCAACCCCTTGAGCCAAATAAGCTCTGGATGAAACCATAGCAAACCTGATCCTACAAGGTCTCTACTCTACTCTACTGGATAGGGCTAAAACAAAGGCCTCTCTGCATGGCCTGTGAATGGACCTTTATTTTTTTGCAATAACTGGAATATACCATTGGGACGAGGGCCGCATCTTGCTTTTGAATTTTGAATTTTTGAATTTTTTTGTGGTTCTGACCCCCAGATCTACGTGGTGTTTTGGCCCAGGGGAATTGTGCTGAAATGAAGCTGATCTGGACCAGGTCAGACAAGAGTCTGGCTCCAGAATCTCATCATATTTTTGTCATCATTATTTGTACCTAACGGTCTCCCTTGTCTCTGCAGGAATGCCCACAGCCTATGATCTCAGCAGTGTTATAGGTGGAAGCTCAGGCATCAGCCACAGTAACCTCATCCCTCTAGGTGAGCCTCCTGCAGTCTCCTGCCCTCCTGCACCGCTGCACTCGGAGCCCCAAGACCTGACACTCGGAACCTCCAGTAATACCATAATCTCGTGTTTCCTTCAAAACCAAACCCACTGGGTTTGCTAACCAATCACACCTTCTGCCAGGGTTTCACTAACCAACCTCCTTGGCTGTCATGTATGTAAAGACCAAGCTGTGTGCCGGGGGGGGGGGGGGGGGCCAGTCATGTTAAGTATGGGACACGGGCTACATGTGTCCCCTTCATTCCACACCATGGGCTTTTATGTCTCTTTGTTTCTGATCAAATACTCACTCTGGGACTTACCCTTTAATCCATTTAATTCTTCATTCATATCATTTCACACCCCTGTCATTAAATCACCCTTCTGGGGGGTTTTTCAAGGAATAGGAAAATGTGAAATAGCCTTGTATCATATAGCCGGGGATGTGCACTGCATGGCTCAATATTGATAGACACATAGACAGCCGCCATCATGCTACTGCCCTGAGACCCACTGCCAAGGGAATAGGGATGCACCAAATACACTATTTTGGATTTTGCTGAACCCCCGAATCCGTCATGAAAGATTCAGCCGAACTGAATCTGAACCCTTATTTTCATATGCAAATCACGGAGGGGGAGGGGAAAGAGCCACGCATGCATACTGTACATACAGAAAGTCACATGATTTAAGGATTTGGTTTTCCCAGGCACCAGGATTCTGCAGAATCCTGCTGAAAACCGAACCCTGAATTCAGTGTATCCCTACAAGGAAATGACACCCACTGACTTCTCTGCTTCCTTTGAACAGTAACAAGGCATGGGTTATTGTTGCCTTAGGCTACGGGCACACGGGGTGCCAGTGGTTGGCTTGAATTTGTGTTTTTGGGCCCAAAAAAAATGCAATTTACCAGCAGTGATGAGTGGTTTCAATAAAAGCCAGTGAGAGAGAGCACAGGCAGCTTGGGTTCTGCTTTAGCTCCCAACTGTATTAGCTGTAAATATCGTATATATAGTGAATAAAGTACCCCCTATTATAAAATATAAGGATATTATAAGTCACCGAGGAGTTCCATGACCATATAAAAAGCTTGAGGCTGAAGGCAAAGTGTTAATCTACAGGTCATGGAACTCCAAGGTGACTTCTAATAGCCTCATATTTTCCAACAAGGGGTACTTTATTTATTATAATACACAAGTTTGAGTGAGTCATGTGACAGAAATGACATCACTACTCACCGTTTATAAGGATATTATTTACAAGATATTCATGGCTTTTGTGTGTTATTTAATTATACAGTAGATACCCCCAGCTAGACCAATATGAAAGGCTGGGGAGTCAGTCTGGGAGGGCGGTGCTTGTACTAATGTAGCTAATAACCATCATATTTCCCTTCCCACCACTGTGTATATTGTCTGTATAGCTGAACTACTCGCCTCTGTTCATTCCCAGCAAACACGGGGATTGTCAATCACACTCACTCCAGGATGGGATCGATCATGAGTACGGGCATAGTGCAAGGTGAGACCACGATGTGACTCTACGGGGGTGGGTGGGCGCATATCCTGATGGGAGACATCTTCATGGGCTTCTCTTTATTGTTTTGTAGGATCTGCAGGAGGACAGGCTGCTTCCAATACCTCCAGCCACTACCCCATCAACAACCAGTTTACCATGGGAGGCCCTGCTATCTCCATGGCTTCTCCCATGTCTATCACCACCAACACAATGCATTATGGGAGTTAAAGCTTGCTCATTCTCGCCTTCCTCCCTGCTCCCCTGTCCTCCTTAAACTGACAGCATCAGGATACCAAATGATTGCAGAGCACCCGCTCTGCTCCTCCTGCCCTTCCTTCTCCTCCGCAAAAACTGCTCAGTCGGCATCTTTGCCTCCTCACCTTCATACCCGCCCCTTCCTCTTCTGCTTCCGAGCATATCCTCTTGCTTTCTGAATATGGACTTGTACATTTTTTTTCTATGAAATACGTTAAACCCCCCCCCCTCACAAACAAAACTAACAAATTGAGGGGGGTGGGGAATATGATTGAAATGCTGTACGTTACCGAGAATTCTAAACCAATCATGTGTTGCTTCTCAAACTGCCGCGCCTAGCACGTGGGTTCTCCTCCCTCTGTGCAGCCTTCGAGCCATTGCTGTGAATTTGCATCATGATTACCTATTAGGAAAGACGGGGTTCAGGTTTTGGGGGGGTACAGGGCAAGGACAGGAAGCCGGCCCTTTAAGCAGAGGGCAGCATTGCAAAAGTAGGTTGATCTTGGTGTAGGAGATGAATCGTTTTGCTAGTTCCGACTCATGACCAACACTTCACATATACTTTTTTTCTTTTTGGGAGTTAATAACGGGAAATCATTACTGAAATGAAGTCGTTAGAATTAGCATGATCTGCTTTCATTGTGTCATGAAACACTAAACGTACCCACCCCCCTTCCCAGTATAATAGACTCTCTGCCCTGTAAGGAAGGGTAACTCCCAGTAATGGTGATGAACAAAGGGTTTGGATGATTATCATTTTAAGCCAAAACCCCTATTGAAATGTGAATTTGCTTTATCCCCCCCCCATGACCACTCTTTTACTTGGGCAGTGTCCGACTTTCCGTGCAACAGGTTCCGTTATCTTGGCCTTTTCCTTCTTCCTACCTCTGCCCTCGCCAACGTTTAGTGCATGGTCGGAATGCATCAAGATGGCCCAAGTGTCCGTCCTTTTTAGGAGTTTTCTTCTTTAAAATTAAAACTATAAAAATGCTTGACGCACCGCCCCACCCCTGCTTAAATCCCCCTTAGTGTTAGAGCCGTGTGCTTGTAAACTAGCATTGTCCCCTTTAAATCTCCCGCTGCTTAGTGTGTATTCATTTGCTCCTCTTTAGTATTTTATGTCTCATTTTCTCTAGGGAATTGGTTGTCTCGCAGGGTTCCTTGTTATTTGTAACCTGTCCTTTATTATTATTATTATTATTTGTGTCTCGTTTGTCCCGCGTGGGACGGCAGATTGTAGTTATAAGATGGGTTTTCAGAGGGGGGGGCGTCTCAGGACGGGTAGGAAACCGTTTCTAACACAGCTGCTGTTCTCCCGTTTGCCTGTAGTGTTCAATAAAGTTGGGAGGGGAATTTTTTTGAAAAAAGTGTTCTGTTAATTTTTATTGTTTCCCATCGTCTCGTAAAACTGCGCTGGTGTCGTTGAAGCGGACGTTTGACCTTCAGGTTTAACCTGTTATAGTTGCACCTTTTCTAAGGCGTTCAAATGGTCTTCGTTTTATGTGAGACCATCAACCATCTTTGATGTAAGTTATCAGGACATGCTCTTGCTGCACAGGTCACTTTTTGACGGTTGAGGGTGTCCATGTTGGAGGTGCCATGGCCATCCTTGTCATCAGTATATTTTCTATAGGAGAATGCAGGAGCCACAGGTCACAAGACCTTAAGGATAGTTCTTCGATGTGTACAGAAATGATAAGAACATACATCTGAAGATCCAATCGTTGTGCTGGTAAACACCTTAATGGTAGGGGCGGATTTGGAGAGACTTAGTCGCCTGACGACTAATCGCCTCTTCTGCGGGGCGTCAATCTCCCCGAACTGCCTTCTTCCTGCTTGAATGAGAAAACGCCAGCGCAATGCACTCACGGCACTTCAGTTTCCAAAGTCTGGCCACTTCGGGCGATTTCCTAAATCGAAGCGTCGTGAGTGCATTGCGCTGGCGTTTTCTCATTCAAGCAGGAAGAAGGCAGTTCGGGGAGATTGACGCCCCGCAGAAGAGGCGATTAGTCGTCAGGCGACTAAGTCTCTCCAAATCCGCCCCTACCATTAAGGTGTTTACCAGCACAATGATTGGATCTTCAGATGTATGTTCTTATCACTTCTGTCCACATTGAATCTCTCCAAATTGCCCAGCGACAAATCTCCTCCACTGCGGTTGACTAATCTCACCGAAACTGCCTTCCTGCCGACAAGAATACAAATCGCCAGCGGGATCACTTCGGATTTCCAAAGTTTCCCCTACTATTCATATTCTTGCCGGCGGGAAGGCAGTTCATGGAGATTAGTCGCCAGCAGTAGAGGAGCCTTGTCACTAGGCGACGAATCTCTCCGTCTGCCACCACCCTAAGTATAGTCCTTCGTTGTGGACAGAAATGAAAGGAACATAAATCTGAAGACCCATTTGTTGTGCTGGTAAAGACCTTAAAGGAGAATTTAACCTGTGGGGAACCCCCCCCCCCTCCCTACTTACCCCTCGCCACATCGTTCCACGCATCCATCTTCTGCGTCCTCTGTAAACTGACTGGGAGATCAGTATTTCTGCGCATGCGCAGTTGGAGCAGTTTGCCACTTTGTGATAATGTGCAAAATTACATGGAAATTGTCGACCTCTCAGTCAGCTTTACTGAGGAGCCAGAAAATGGATGCGTGCAACTCCGCTGGAAGAATCTGCGGTGAGAGGTAAGTATGGAATATGGGGCATGTCCTGGGGGGGGGGGGGGGTGGTGTTCCCCCCTCCCTCCCTCCCTCCCTCCCTCCACAGGTTGAATTTTGTAATAATCCTTGATGTGGACAGAAGTGCTCCAAACATACATCCAGTCGTTGCGCTGGTGCACAGATGAATCTCCGGCTGGAACTGTTGCAGAGGCCAGGATGGTCCCAAAATACATTTAATGACATTTTATGCACAGATCTGGACCTGGGGTAAATTTGAACCAACAAGTGGGGGATATCCAGACTTGATTCAGAATGCTGAAAGACCATGGTGTAGAAACAGTTGAGAGGTTCAGACAGATCTTGCTGTGACTGGTAACATGCACACGTTGGTTATTGGGTGCAACCTTCGGAAGCTGAGATTGAAAGGCGTATCTGTGCTCCGGACAAGTTTGGGTGTTGCTCCATATCCCCCAGGTACGGTGACCTTTTGCACAGCCCATGTGAGTCGGGCCATGAAGTTACTGGGACCACCTAGTCCTTTGAAAGACCATTCTCTCTGTTTTTATAGAAGGGATTACTGAAGGAAGAGCTCTCTGTAATTGTTGGCAAAGGCCTTAAATTAAGAACCCCCCCCCCCTGTTTCCAGCATTGTGGCTTGAGTATTTGGATTAGCCACCATCTAGGGTCTGACTGGTATAAAAAATACTCTGATATGAACATGGCTCTGCCTGTTTTTGTGTATTTTGATGGCATTTCAGTTGAGGCAATTAAAGACACTTCAGGTGTCGGTTCTGACAGCATGAGGGCTAAACTTTGCCATCTGCCCCTGTCCTTACTGTTCAGGATTTCCTTGTTATAGATTTCTGCCTGGACTCCCCATCTGTGGCATCACAGCGCGACGGGCACAGGACTATAAATATGGAGGCTTGCTGGGTAAGGGTCGGATCAACTTTTTTTTATCGACCTACACATCCTTAAAGGGATACTGTCATGGGAAAAAAAAAATATTTTTCAAAATGAATCAGTTAATAGTGCAGCTCCAGCAGAATTCTGCACTGAAATCCATTTCTCAAAAGAGCAAACAGATTTTTTTATATTCAATTTTGAAATCTGACATGGGGCTAGACATTTTGTCAATTTCCCAGCTGCCCCTGGTCATGTGACTTGTGCTCTGATAAACTTCAATCACTCTTTACTGCTGTACTGCAAGTTGGAGTGATATCACCCCCCTCCCTTTTCCCCCCCAGCGTCCAAACAAAAGAACAATGGGAATGTAACCAGATAGCAGCTCCCTAACACAAGATAACAGCTGCCTGGTAGATCTAAGAACAACACTCAATAGTAAAAACCCATGTCCCACTGAGACACATTCAGTTACATTGAGAAGGAAAAACAGCAGCCTGCCAGAAAGCATTTCTCTCCTAAAGTGCAGGCACAAGTCACATGACCAGGGGCAGCTGGGAAATTTACAAAATGTCTAGTCCTATGTCAGATTTCAAAATTGAATAGAAAAAAATCTGTTTGCTCTTTTGAGAAATGGATTTCAGTGCAGAATCCTGCTGGAGTAGCACTATTAACTGATGCGTTTTGAAAAAAACATGTTTTCTGATGACAGGATCCCTTTAATACGTCTGGTCAGTGGCTCTATGATAAGGGCGCGCACAACAGGAAAATATGGGCACCCCTAGCCCAGAGGGAACTCTAGTGAGAGTCCACGTTTACTGTCATTTCTATATATGCCACTCAGCAGGGTGAGTTGTCCAGAGCAGTTACTGAGCTCTTTACTTTTCTCCTTAATCATTTAGTCGCAGAAACCCAGCCTGGCAGGAGTTGCTGCTGAATACACTGATGTAGGACGTGCCAGAGACCAAGTGCAACAAGTAATGTTATTAGTAACAATCCGCTGAACAAAGCGCATGCAGCAACTGCCCATAATCACCGGCAAACAATCGGATCTGTGCTCTGTTGTATGACCTGCAAACATCCATTTTATCACCAACTGCTACTGATAAATCTCCTGTGTACCAGCTGTTATGACTCCTCCACCCAAGCCGCCTAATGAGAGGAGACCTATTTCTAAGCAACTTCCCAGTCTCCATTCCTCATTTCCACTGGCTTTATCGATGTGCGTAAATGTCATTCCTGTTCAAAGTCATGTCTGGGTGTTTACATTATCTGTTCTGACTCCTCTTGAAAAAAGCTGAAGCCAAGTTTATTGGAGAAAAGTTTTTTTTTTTTTTAAGTCTTGAATTATTTAGATTGGTAAAATCTTTTATGATACCCTATGATTGGTTAATTTGAATACAAATGTGATTGGGGGATAAAAGTTTAAATATCCAGTATGTGTAACTCATCAGGGGCCTATGATTAAGAGAACACGAAATGCGTAAGGCTGTAATCCATTCTTATATAATTTTTTGCAACTGCCTGGAGAATTGATCTTTGAGTGCCTGCTCTACAACCAACATGGGAGTTCCCCTTTAACACCCAGAATAAAGCAACCAGAGATTCAGTGGACGTTACCACTACATCTGTCAGCTCCATCCGACTTGTCCTCATCCACGAATGCTGGAATGGGGGGGACCAAACAGCTTAGGAGGAGCAGCTGTCAGATCCCATCTGCACAAATGGCAGTTGTACGATACCTTAAAGATGACAATAACGGCAATGCAGAGAGGGATTTGTTAGTGGACACAAGAATGAACAGACATTTGTTATAGTGACTCTGTATTAGCCAAAAACATAGAATCTAAAATCAGAAAACCATAGAGAAGAGACTCATGAGAGAAAAGACAGCCCTTCTGTTTCTATTGCTTTGCTCCTATAGAGGTGATCAATGGGCAGGATTGAGACGGGCGCTTCAGTTATGGGCCTTACAACAGACTCATATTGTATAAATACCCTCCCTCCAGCTCAGGAGGCAGAAACTTACACTCGCCAGCACCCGGCTCTCACCCTGAGGATGGCCAAGGTGTGGGGACTAGGTGGTGGCTTGATTTATTTTCTGGGCCACGGTGTTTGCAGAGGAGTCACCATTGTTGCTTGTGGGCGGTGGTCTGAAGAAATATAGCTGTGAAAGAGAGAGGACTGTGAGCATCAATCTGATCCAGAGCAAGGGTGCTGCTGCCTGGCCAGTCACTTTAAAACTAAACCCTAAAATTGAATATGGTTAAAAAATGCCATATTTTATATAGTGAACTTATTGCACGAGGCTAAAGTTTCAGCTTGTCAATAGCAGCAATGATCCAGGACTTCAAACTTGCCACAGGGGGTCACCATCTTGGAAAGTGTCTGTGACACTCACATGCTCAGTGGGCTCTGATTGGCTGTTGAGAAGCTAAGCTTAGGGCTCGTCACTAATTATCCAGCAGAAAATGAGCTTCCCCTGTAATATAAGCTGATGCTACAGGTTTGCTGATTATTAAATTCTGATGCTAATTGCACTGGTTTCTGTGCTGCCATGTAGTAATTATGTGTATTAATTACTAATCAGCCTTATATTGTGACATTTCTATTCTATGTGTACTGTATATTGTGAGTGGGTCCCTAAGCTCAGTAAGTGACAGCAGCACAGAGCATGTGCAGTGAATCAGCAGAAAAGAAGATGGGGAGCTACTGGGGCATCTTTGGAGACACAGATCTTTACTGCTAAAGGGCTGTGGTTGCCTTAGGCTTTAGTTCTCCTTTAAAATGAACATTTACTATAATAGAGGCCATTGTTTTTGGTCTGAAGCTCCCACAATGGATGAGGAGTAACCAATCACAATCATAACAAAAACCCAGCCTTACAACTCATCTGCTTATTGGCCGACTGACTGACAAGCAGGTTACAATCTCTGATGAGCTTGCCAGAGGCCAGTGGGCATGTTTGGCTACTCAGAACAGCAGCAGCCAATGCAAAGTGAACAGACCTGACTGCCAATAGCTACCGCTCTGTAGGCTGGATTTATTTTGGAGTTGGCACAATCGAACCAGAAACTACCGTCTGCAACTCGGGGGTTATACAGTAACGTGAGCAGATTTGACCCTTTCCAAAGGAATGAGAAGGTTCTGCTCCCTACTGGCAGCAAAGATACAATTAATTGGATCCCATTACCTTGCAACCCACAGCCAACAGCACGTGCAGCGCTACCATAACGGCCATCAACGAGATCACCACCACCTTGTTGTCTCTTTGGATATGAGGCCAAAAGGCGAGGAGAAGAACAAGGCTGGACAGACTCATAGCCACAAGGATCAAGATCCATCGGAAGGTTTCATGAGGGACCACACAGAGAACCTAAAACAGTCACCATAAGATTGATAGAGATTATACACATATGCAGCATTGACATCGGTCGCTATAGCAATTCCATTTGTTGCAGATGTGAACAGCCCCATAGACTTTAATGTGATCAATTCCTCTAACCAAGCTACACACCTTGTTATGTACAAAATGCTGATAACACACTGGCATCCTGGAAACTGCCACTAGAATAAAAGCAGCACAGACAGACAGGCCAGTACAGGTTTGGAATTGTACTCACTGTGGCAGGGATGTAGGCTGAGAGTGAATAGCCATAAATGCAAACAGTCTCCATGAAGCTGTACACACCAACTTCAGGGCTCACCCCTTTCCTCCACTGAAGGAAACCCCAGAGGCCCAAAGGGACTGCCCATGCGTAACTATATATAGCCACCCCAGCCACGGACACTGGAAGAAAAGACAGACAGACGTTACATAAGGGGTGGGGGGCATCTGGCCAACATTGGGTGTCAAACACAGTGAATGACAGAAAGGAGAAATGGAAGTTTGTCCCTCCCACTGCAGGGTGATACAGTGACACAGACAGGAGGGAACTATGGGACATGAGTCTGTCCCTCCCACTGCAGGGTGATACAGTGACACAGACAGGAGGGAACTATGGGACATGAGTCTGTCCCTCCCACTGCAGGGTGATACAGTGACACAGACAGGAGGGAACTATGGGACATGAGTCTGTCCCTCCCACTGCAGGGTGATACAGTGACACAGACAGGAGGGAACTATGGGACATGAGTCTGTCCCTCCCACTGCAGGGTGATACAGTGACACAGACAGGAGGGGACTATGGGACATGAGTCTGTCCCTCCCACTGCAGGGTGATACAGTGACACAGACAGGAGGGAACTATGGGACATGAGTCTGTCCCTCCCACTGCAGGGTGATACAGTGACACAGACAGGAGGGAACTATGGAAACTAGAGTGTGTCCCCTGCTCGTCTAACACTTACACTTGTGGAACTCGGGGCTGTACTGGTAGTCTGCTTGATCATGTAGAAGTGTGTATGTTCCCAGGTTCCCCATGATCGTTACTGTAATTACTAGTGTAGCACAGATCCAAAATGGTCCTATAAATTTGGAGCAGATTAAAAAAGTGGTTATTTCAGATAATGTTGCCCAACTAGTTGACTGGATAAGTCCTCCCTTCCCAGCTCACCGTACAGGTCAGGATTGTTCTTTAGATGATTCCGAACAAAATTCCGCCCTGGAATGGGTATAATGGAGCCTCGGATCCTGTCCAGAACCTGAGATAAGCAACAAGTAGATGTAGGGTAGAACATCCATGGTGGCATTAATGTGATTTTCTCTCCCCGCCCTGCTGGTTCCCACAGCACCGGCACCCAGATATTACCTGGTACGTGTCTATATCAAAAAAGCCCTGATAGTACTGAAAGGTCCAAAAACCGGATGTCTTCTTTTGTGAGGCCAAAAGCTGGGGACAGGGACAGCTCGTTAGAAGAAAGAGAGATTAAACGGATACTGTCATGGGAATTTTTTTTTCTTCAAAACTTATCAGTTAATAGTGCTGCTCCAGCAGAATTCTGCACTGAAATGTGTTACTTAAAAGAGCCAACTTTTTTTTTTAATTTTGAAATCTTATATAGGGCTAGACATATTGTCAGTTTCCCAGCTGCCCCAGTCATGTGACTTGTGCTCTGATAGACTTTAGTCTCTCTTTTGGGCAGAGACACACGGAAAGATTCAAGGAGAGTCGCCCGGCAACTAATCACCTCTTCTTTGGTCGACTAATCTCCCCTAAAAGCCTTCCAGCCCGCTAGAATCTAAATCACCACCCCCCCAGCAGCCTAACAAGAGAACAATGGGAAGGTAACCAGATAACAGCTCCCTAACACAAGATAACCGCTGCCTGATAGATCTAAGAACAACACTCAATAGTAAAAGCACATGTCCCACTGAGACTCCTTCAGTTACATTGAGTAGGAGAAACAACAGCCTGCCAGAAAGCAGTTCCATCCTAAAGTGCTGGCTCTTTCTGAAATCACATGACCAGGCAAAAAGATCCGAGATGCACCTACACACCAATATTACAACTAAAAAAAATCCCCTTCTTTATTCAGGAATGAACTTTTATATTGTAGAGTGAATTATTTGCAATGTAAACAGTGTAACTTAGAAATAAAAACTAGATCATGAAAATCATGACAACATCACTTTAAGGTGTAATTCATTGCACTCGTTTTGAATGGGGGATACTGCTCCTTTAAGCCCCGCCTGTCCATTAGAGCACCCTTCTGTACTCACCCCAGTCTGGTCTGACTCGCCCGCCTCCTCTTCACTATCCCCGCCCACGTGCAGAGTGGCATGTTGTGGCCGGCTCTCCTCCCCCAGACTTTTTGTTGTGGCGTTTGGATCAGCAGACAGTAAGTCAGTCGCTTCAGTGAATTCTGCAAGGAGGATAAACAGAATAATAATGGGCAGGACGGGGTGAATGACAACAAAAGCCAAATAACCCAAACCGGTCAGATTTGCGGCAAAGCCACAGCACAAAATAGCACCTCGCCAATGACCAATGCCACACGTAGGCTGCACATGGTCAGTATTGCACATCCAAAGCAACAATTGCATGATTGGATTGTAAGCTCTGTGGTACACTGTGTCCCATGGAAACATTGGTCTGAAATGGCCCCTTGGATCTGAAACCTGAACCTCCCACAGCCTTCTATTCCTGTACAGGTATGGGTTCCGTTATCTGGAAACCAGTTATCCAGAAAACTCTGAATTACGGGAAGGCAGTCTCCCATGGACTCCATTTTATTCCAATTTTTAAAATTTGATTAATTTTTTTTTTAATAATAAAACAGCTCCTTGTACCGGATCTAAGATATTATTAATCCTTATTGAAAGCAAAGCAAAGCAATGCCATTGGGTTTAGTAAGGTTTAAATTAATCTTAAAGGGGAAGTAAAGTCTAAAATAGAATAAGGCTAGAGATGCTGTATTTTGTATACTAAATATAAACATGAATTTACTGCACCACAAGCCTAATCAAACAAATGATTTATGTTTTCAAAGTTGGCCACAGGGGTCACCATCTTGTAACTTTGTTATACATCTTTGCAAGACTAAGACTGTGCACATGCTCAGTGTGGTCTGGGCTGCTTAGGGATCATCATAAATTATCAAAACAGCACAAGTCAAATAATATCTGCCAGAAGCCAATACAACAAGACTGATTAATAATCAGAATATACAGACTGCACTGGCTCCTGTGTTGTCATGTAATCTAATGTGGATTTTATCGTTTTTGTTTTGTTTAATACAAACTTTCTCCAACTCTGCAGAACCAGTGACTGCAGCAAAATAATCCCCCAAATTGAATCCCAGTTTATCTGTTTAAATCTGACTCCATGCAGCTGGAGTTGGAAACAGTAAAGGGGATGTAAAGGCAAAAATAAAATCCAATACAAATTTCTACACAGTCGCCGACTGCTCTACAGGGAAACAAACAAAGCTGCTTGAGTTCTGCATGGCTGGGAAGTAAGGCGGGGGCTCCCCCTGCTGTTCATAAGTATGATTGTTTCCCTGCAGAGCAGTTAGGGACCGTCTGACAATTCCTATCCACAGCAGTAAACGAAGGGAGAATTTCACTGCATACAGTCAGGTTTCTTATAAAAATAGTACACATTTTTTAATTAAAGTATAATCATGATTTCTTTTTCATTAAAGAAAGTAAAAATGGGATTTTATTTTTGTGCCTTTACATGCTCTTTAAGTAAGCTTAATGTACGGAGATCCAAATTATGGAAAGATCCCTTATCTGGGTCCTGAGAATTCTGGATAATAAATCCCATACCTGTACTACAATTCCCAGCATCCCATGGCAGCTGTACACACACTTACAGTTCAGAGGTACTATAAAGCAAGCAAATGTTTCCCCTTGTCTAGAAAATAATCCTCTCTCTGCTTTCATTGTTGTTTCACTGTATGTGATATGTAAATCCAATAGCTGTATTCCTGGCCCAGTACCTCTCCCTTCCACTAGGTGGCACCCCCCCACCCAGGTCTATAGGAAAGCAGTGTGAGCAGAATTTGGATGTTTTAAGGCAGTGATCCCCCAACCAGTGGCTCGTGAGCCAGCGGCCTCAAAGCAGGTGCTTATTTTTGAGGCAAGTTTTAGTTGTATAAAAACAGTTGTATTGCCAAACAGAGTCTCCTGTAGACTGTCAAATAGGGGCTACCAAATAGCCAATCACAGCCCTTACTTGGCACCCACATACTTGTGTAACCCCCTGACTCTTTTTACATTTTAATTTGTGGCTCACGGGTAAACAAAAATGTTGGGGACTCCTGCTTTAAAGAAATTGTTGAGTGTAAAAATAAAAACTGGGTAAATAGATAGGCTGTGCAAAATAAAAAGTGTTTCTAATACAGTTAGTTAGCCAAAAATGTAATGTATAAAGGCTGGAGTGACTGGATGTGGAACATAATAGCCAGAACACTACTTCCTGCTTTTCAGCTCTCTTGCTTTCCACTGATTGGTTACCAGGCAGTAACCAATCAGTGACTTGAGGGGGCCACATCGGTCATATCTGTTGCTTTTGAATCTGAGCTGAATGCTAAGGATAAATTGCAAACTCACTGAACAGTTACAGTGGTGTGCAAAACTATTTGCCCCCTTCCTGATTTCTTATTCTTTTGCATGTTTGTCACACAAAATGTTTCTGATCATCAAACACATTTAACTATTAGTCAAAGATAACACAAGTAAACACAAAATGCAGTTTTTAAATGAGGGTTTTTATTATTTAGGGAGAAAAGAAATCCAAATCTACATTTTCATGTGTGAAAAAGTAATTGCCCCCTGAAACTAATAACTGGTTGGGCCACCCTTAGCAGCAATAACTGCAATCAAGCGTTTGCGATAACTTGCAACAAGTCTTTTACAGCGCTCTGGAGGAATTTTGGCCCACTCATCTTTGCAGAATTGTTGTAATTCAGCTTTATTTGAGGGTTTTCTAGCATGAACCGCCTTTTTAAGGTCATGCCACAACATCTCAAGAGGATTCAGGTCAGGACTTTGACTAGGCCACTCCAAAGTCTTCATTTTGTTTTTCTTCAGCCAATCAGAGGTGGATTTGTTGGTGTGTTTTGGGTCATTGTCCTGCTGCAGCACCCAAGATCGCTTCAGCTTGAGTTGACGAACAGATGGCCGGACATTCTCCTTCAGGATTTTTTGGTAGACAGTAGAATTCATGGTTCCATCTATCACAGCAAGTCTTCCAGGTCCTGAAGCAGCAAAACAACCCCAGACCATCACACTACCACCACCATATTTTACTGTTGGTATGATGTTCTTTTTCTGAAATGCTGTGTTACTTTTACGCCAGATGTAACGGGACGCGCACCTTCCAAAAAGTTCAACTTTTGTCTCGTCGGTCCACAAGGTATTTTCCCAAAAGTCTTGGCAATCATTGAGATGTTTTTTAGCAAAATTGAGACGAGCCTTAATGTTCTTTTTGCTTAAAAGTGGTTTGCGCCTTGGAAATCTGCCATGCAGGCCGTTTTTGCCCAGTCTCTTTCTTATGGTGGAGTCGTGAACACTGACCTTAATTGAGGCAAGTGAGGCCTGCAGTTCTTTAGATGTTGTCCTGGGGTCTTTTGTGGCCTCTCGGCTGAGTTGTCTCTGCGCTCTTGGGGTAATTTTGGTCGGCCGGCCACTCCTGGGAAGGTTCACCACTGTTCCATGTTTTTGCCATTTGTGGATAATGGCTCTCACTGTGGTTCGCTGGAGTCCCAAAGCTTTAGAAATGGCTTTATAACCTTGAAATTGAACTCAGGTGTGATAAACCACAGTCAAGTTATTTTTTAACAAGGGGGGCAATCACTTTTTCACACAGGCCCATGTAGATTTGGAGTTTTTTTTCTCCCTTAATAACGTAAACCTTCATTGAAAAACTGCATTTTGTGTTCAATTATGTTATCTTTGACTAATAGTTAACGGTTTTTGATGAGCAGAAACATTTAAGTGTGATAAACATGCAAAAGAATAAGAAATCAGGAAGGGGGCAAATAGTTTTTCATACCACTGTATGTCCCATGTGGCCCCCCTTCAAGTCACTGACTAACTCAGAGTTAGAGAGCTGAAAAGCAGGAAGTAGTGTTCTGGCTATTATGTTACACATCCAGTCACTCCAGCCTTTATACATTACATTTTTGGCTAACTAACTATATTAGAAACATTGTTTATTTTGCACAGACTGTTTAATCAGTTTTTATTTTCACACTGAACTGTTCCTTTAAAAGGGGGTGTTCTCCTTCCAAACACTTTTTCAGTTCAGTTGTTTTCAGGTTGTTCCCAGAAATACATTTTTCAATTACTTTCCATTTTTTACTGTTTTTCCAAAAATCTAAGTTGAATGTCCCTCTCTGATGTTTCAGTCTGACAACTCAGTAATTCAGGTGCAGACTCTGAACTGTTAACATTTTGCAACATTTAGTTGATACATTTCTCAGCAGCAACAACTATTGTATCAATTCGAACAGTTGCCTTTAATGAAACCCAGAGATTGTGCTCAGCAGGGACAAAGATAATAAATGTATCAACTAAATGTATCAATTTATAACCGTTTACAGGGTCGGCGAACCCCTCCCAGAGCTGCTTTAGAAGGTGAAAAAAAGACATTTTACACTTCAATATTAGAAAAACGGCGACACATAGAAAATAGACCATACACAATGGTCTCTTTGCCCAACTTGTGATGTTGTGTAGTTTGTA
Source organism: Xenopus petersii (assembly GCA_038501925.1). Classification (NCBI taxonomy): domain Eukaryota; kingdom Metazoa; phylum Chordata; class Amphibia; order Anura; family Pipidae; genus Xenopus; species Xenopus petersii. The sequence continues at coordinate 146,775,655 of CM076676.1, forward strand.
GTGTGTCCCTAGGCTGACTCTCCACTCACAGCCCCTTCCTACTCTCATTATCAGACAATTCATTGTGTTTTAATCAACTTCCCAATACACTTAAGCTGGCCATAGATGCAAAGATCTGATTGTTCGAGGAATCAAACAATTGGATCTTTGCATCTATGGCCAGCTTAAAGGGGAAGTATAGTCTAAAATAGAATAAGGCTGTATTTTGTGTACTAAACATGAACTTACTGCACCACAAACCTAATCAAACAAATGATTTATGCTTTCAAAGTTGGCCACAAGGGGTCACCATCTTGTAACTTTGTTAAACATCTTTGCAAGACCAAGACTGTGCACATGCTCAGTGTGGTCTGGGCTGCTTAGGGATCATCATAAATTATCAAAACAGCACAAATCAAATAATATCGGCCAGAAGCCGATACAACAAGACTGATTAATAATCAGAATATACAGACTGCACTGGCTCCTGTGTTGTCATGTAATCTAATGTGGATTTTATAGTTTTTGTATTGTTTAATACAAACTTTCTCCAACTCTGCAGAACCAGTGGCTGCAGCAAAATAATCCTCCAAATAGAATCCCAGTGTATCTGTTTAAATCTGGCTTCATGATCTTTGTCCCTGCAGCTGGAGTTGGAAACAGTAAAGGGGATGTAAAGGCAAAAATAAAATCCATTACAAATCGATCGACCAAACTCCGTGGGACAAAAAATGTCACGACTCTCCACACCCAGTCCGAAAATTGTACGAATCGACACAAAGGGCTCGGGGCAAATCCCCGCTCTGACTGTCCTGCACTAACAGTCCCTGGGAGAACTAGTGGAACTACAGGATAATGCCATTAACTGGGATTATTTGTACATTATGTGCACTGCTGCCTGTGACTCATGAAACCATGCAACAAAAGCCAGCTGGTGGCAGATATGGAGGGTGAGTGGCTTCCGCTACATTGTGTCAGGAGTCAGAAGCAGAGCACAGAAAGGGACAGACACTGCTCACAAGAGCAATTACACACAAGGTGCAAAGCAGGGAAAGACAGGGTTTGGGTGGAGTTGCCCTTTAAGTTAGGGAGCAAAGCTGAGGAGGCAGATTTGGCAGAAAGATTATAAAGATATGAAATGTAACATGCCAGTCAGTGAGAACACTCTGTGTAGCGAATAGAATGTGACTGAAATAAAAGGTAATAGGATTAAAGCGATGGCGATTCACATTAAGGGGGAACTCCACACAATCATAACTTGAGCTTTTTGAAAAGAAAACATCATTTCAAGCAACGTTGCAAGATACATCAATTAAAAAATATGATGACTTTTCATGATTTTTAATGGTTTCTGGCAGTTCCCTAAACCTAGCCCCCTGCTCTCCTGCTGATCTGTCTGACTACTTTGCTCAGCTGACTGACTACTGTTACTTTATATCAGCAGCCACCTGTCCTCAGCCTGCATCCTCCAAACCCCACAATTCCCTGCACACGTGATTTCAATAAGGAAAGGAACATCCCAGTGCAATGCATTGTGGGTTATGTAGTTCCTGCATGCTGTCTGTAAGCTGTGGAGAAGTTGTTACAATTTGTAACATCAGTGTTTAGTCCCTCCTTCCCTGCCAGGATTTCAAGAGAAGAACTGTTGGATTTCAGCATAGAAAATGTCATGTATTCAGACTTTTTGAAGCACATGTAACTGTGATGGGTATATTAGGGCTTTCTGTGGTATGTGGCCTCTTTAGTTCCCCTTTAAGCAGCACTTTTTTTTTTTTACCTTGAAACTTGAAATCGTCGGCGGAGGCCATTGCTGTTCCCTAATGTTGGTGACAGATGGGAAACCGTCCCTGGTCCCAGACTGGGCTCCTCTCAGTCTCCCGGGTGTGTCCGTGTGGCACCTCACCTGCCCAGGTGTCTCAGACAAGTCAGTCAGCTACACAGCTACTTCAGCTAGAGCTTCCGCGTCATCACACAACTAGGACTGTACCAAAGCAGTGACGGGGAGGGGCGCTGTGTTCTTCTCCAAGGCACACGTAGACAAGTGGCGTCTCGTATAGAACGTCTAGTCCCTGTGTCTCTCAGTCTCTTTCGTAAGGCATGGATGTTCTTGTACTGACGGAACACAGCTGGGCGAGTCACCAACCCATTCTACTATGGTTCGTCCCAAAAGCCAGTGCTCTGCCAATACTTTCCGGAGGGAACTTGACCTGAGGCGGAAATGTCCAGTTTAGATGACATAATGCGCTGCGTTTTCTACTATAATACTCTTCCCAGCACGTTATGTATTGATGCGCTTGGCGGTGGTAATTCGCTGCACTTAAATCTCTCTGTCCGGAGTGTCTTTAGAGTTGCGCAGTTTGAGGGCATCGATACCGGAAGTGGCCGCAGAACTGGCGGAAGGCGATGGCAGCTCGCTGGATTGGGGTCGTATGGAGGAGGTCGTGCTCTGGTTCCGCGGCTACCGGCCAGGCTACGGAGGCAATAAGGAAACCAGCAGTCTGGGAACGGCTGAAGAATGGCAAAATGGGTGAGGGGAGGTCGGTGGGAAATACAAGTGCACCTTGAGTTGCGCCAGGACACTGGGCTTCATTCATTGATTCGGGGTGTGGGAGATTGATCCTGACAGTCCTCTATGGTCTGGGTCTTGTTTAATTACAGCTTTCAGCATCAGCTTGTACTTCCACCAGAGACTGACGAGGTTGTCAGGAGAAAGAGGCTGATGTTCTTCTGCTTAGGAAAGATGTGAGAAAGGTTTCTAATTAATTCCCTGAGCAGAAGAACATCAGAGCAGCCTCTTTCTCTCTCCTGACAACTTCCCTGACTACTTGGTGCAGGGCTGCCAGGTGTCATTTTTAAAACAAGCCAAAGTCGGCTATAAAACCAGCCCAAAACTAGCCAAGAGGCACTTTCAAAAGTAGCCCAAAAAAAAAAAGTCTAAAAAATAAATATATGTGAAAATCAGCATTTATGCATTTTCACAATTTTTTCCATGAAGCAAAATGGGACAAATGTGTCAGTTACTAGGAGTGTAACTACAGATAGGGACTCCATAAGGCCCTAATACAGATACAATTGAATTAATATTGGTAAAACAGCTCAACCTCTAGCATACCTCCCAACTGTCCCTTTTTCGGAGGGACAGTCCCTCTTTTGACAGCTCAACCCACAGTCCCTCATTTGTACTGGAAAGTCCCTCTTTTCTCTGCACTGAACGGCCAGAAAAAGAAACAAAGTTTCTCACTTAATTGGCTTTTAGCAGAGAGCCCAGAACAGCTAACAGGTGCAAATAAGATACTTTGTAACAATTTTGAGACACAAAAACACAGTTTAGATAAGGAGAAATATTTTCAAACTTTCATAACCTGCCAAATTTTGTAAAACAAACATGGTAATTAGGGGGTGTGGCCACAGAAAGGGTGTGGTCAAAAAATTGCTGCGCTATGTGCGGGAAAAAATGATATGTCCCTCTTTTTACTTCCAAAATGTTGGGAGGTATGCTCTAGACATTTTGGTGGCCAGTAGATCTTTGCCCTAAAATTGTCTGAAATTCAGGAAAGTCTCCGGGAAAATTCGAGATTACTTAAGAGTGACGGGAGACTGTGGTACAGGGCCCAAAATCTGGTAACTCTCGACTTCTACTCGTCAGTCCCATTGCATGCTGGGTATTTGTAGTCTTACATTAAACGTGGCAGTTGGCAAATTGTTAAACAAAAACTACATTAACCAACATGCATTGGGAGACGCAGGCTTGGCACATTAGGGTAAGAAAAAACTTTGGCTGGTTTCCAAAGTACAAACCAGCCAAAGGCTCAAGTAGTAGCCCCAATCAATACCTTGGCTAGTTTGTACTTTCAAAAGCTGCCTGGGCTTTAAATTAGTAGCCCAATTTGGCTGGAAAACCACCAACCTGGCAACTCTGACTTGGTGGTCAGACTGGTGGGAAAATGACCAGCAGGGGGCGCTGTTGTAACAAAATTCATTTATATTAACAAAATGTACATTGCAAAAGTGCCTAGAATAGCCCCCTCATCAATTTTACATTCACTTATTTTAAGGTTTACTTATCCTTTCAGTACATGTTTATGAACAAACTCCTATTCCCAAATTTAAGGGTCACAATAACATGTAGTCACACCAGTGAGATCCCCAAGTCTCATAGACAGGCTAGACGTGGCCATCAAGAGGCAGTAGAAACATCTATGTATGAGTCAGAACTGATGGCTCCCCTTTTCTCCCCTTCCAGCTGTTTGGACAAAGAGCTTGCTGCATGACTACGCCGAGGCCTGTAAGGACATTGCTGTTGGAGCCAAAGAGCGCCCAGGCAAAGCTGCTTTCTACCTGTCCCTTCTTGCGGGTGCCGGAGTCTGTTCCTCAAAGGCCCCAGCTGAGGATTCCTTCCAGAGCTGCCTGTTAGACGCTTCATCCTCCCTCCTTCTTCTCTCACCCTGGACGAGGAGCAGGAGATCTGACCAGCACGTGCAGAATCTTATGGACCTCCGGAACCAAGGCCGAGTGCTGCACCTGGACCTTTTTCTGTTCTCCATTGTCTATGAAGCCCCCTATGACCCAAACTGTGACCTGTACCCTGCCCACTGCCCACACCTCCAGCCTCGCTGGTCACACTTCCCCAGCTGGGTCCTAGACGTTGGCTTTTTTGGACGTTGGTGGCTCCTTCGAACCAAGATGGAAGACTTTGATGTGAATGAAGAGGAATTTGCAGGCTTGCCTGCCCACATGAGAAACATATCCTGGAATGACCTTCATTCACAAGAGAATGAGAAGCTCTTCCAGTGTAAGTTTCAGCCAATCACAGTGCCAGAGGAGCAGACAGAATAAAGGCCCCCATACATGGGCCAATAAAAGCTGCCGACAGACCAAGTTGGCAGCTTATCGGCCTGTATGTAGGGCCCTCCGACGGGCTTTCCCAATCGATCGGTCAGGTTAAAAAATCCTTTCGGATCACAGCCGCAGTTGTTTGTTGATGTGGTCCCGCAATCTGACCGCCTGAGCCTCCATTCGAATCCTATCATTGTCCCTAGGGCCCATGGAGATCTCAATAAATCACTAAAGAATTAGCACATTTGCTGAAGTGTGTGCCATCTTACTTCTGATTTCCCATGATCGGATCAGCCTGATACCGCCCACCTCAATGTGGGCATATCGGGGAGAGATCCGCTCATTTGGCAACATCCCCAAACAAGCGGATCTCCCTGTGTATGGCCACATTTAAAGGCAACACATACAGTTGGTGGAGCTTTCATTGTACAACTGCTTTTGTCTGAATCTGAGCCTAAATATGATGTATTAATGAATATATACAGAAGACTGAAGTTATTATAAGTTATTTTAGGTCACCTGAGCCCAGAAGGTCCAGTCAGAAACAAGTTTTTATACCAGAGACATCGTGCTCCAGTATTTTGCCAGGGTCTCTGTAGTTTAAAGGGGTGGTTCACCTTCAAGTTAACTTTTCCTATGTTATAGAATTGCCAGTTCTAAGCCACTTTTTAATTGGTATTCATTTAAATTCTATAGTTTTTGAGTTATTTGCCTTCACTCTTCCCAGCTGTTTAATAGGGGCCACTGACCCATCGAAAAAAAAAAATACTCTATAAGGCTACAAATGTAGTGTTATTGCTACTTTTTATGACGCTTATTTCTATTTAGGCATCTTCTATTCACATTGCAGTCTCTTACTCAAATCAATGCATGGTTGCTAAGGTAATTTGAACCCTAGCAATCAAATTGCTACTATAGCAAACTGGAGAGCTGCTGAATAAAAATCTAAATTGCTCAAAAACCAGAAATAATATGTACATCATACTAAAAGTGAACTTGAAGGCGAACAACCCTTTTGAAGACCCTGGCAAAATACTGGAGCACAATGTCTGAAGAGCTCTGGAATTCTTAACTAGCCACAGAATGGGTATTTACCAGCAAGGCAAGCTAGCCATTTGCTGATTTGGTTCATAATCTGTACCTAACACCCACTAAGATTAACTTATCGCTGGGTCAAACGGTTGCTCAGCACCGCTCGTGACAACCCTCCTTTACCAGCCAATCAACGTCCTGTTTCTAGCTGCTTTTTTAATATTTCATATTTTTTGTTTGGACATCGATTTTAAATGTTGATTAAAAGTTATGTTTTAATTTTAATACTTCTAATTACCTCGGAGGTTATATATGGGAAGGTGCAACTGTGAGGGCCAGTTCTTTAAATTTTCTCTCCCTTTTTTGCATATAATCATTATTTGGCCTTGCACACCATATACTGGGTTCGATGGTTGGTGCTCCCCAACACCATATTTTTTTCGTTTTTTTTTTTTTTTTAGAGATCTGGTATAAAAACGTATTTCCGACTGGACCCTCTGGGATTAAAGCAGTGGAACAGAGATGTGAAAATGTGGCAGCTATGGCCATATTATCCTGTATTTCTGGGGGGATACCCAAGCGCCTAAACACTCACCATCAGATTTCCCATAAATAATCTTTCATAGGACCCCCCAGTTTAGGAACCTACTGCTTTATATCACGAGTAACTACTGCCACTTGTGAAGGAAGCGCATATTTGGGCAGTATGAAACACTCCATTTTGCCCACCCCTTATGATTACTTTGGGCTACAGTATTAGCAGGAGACTTATTGCAAAACTGACAAAACTGCCTAGCAAATATTACTGTAGCCCACCCCTGAGTGCACTTTAGCTGTGTGAATTATAGTGGCTATATCTGCTTCTATTGTGCCACTGACCCACTTGTACCTGAGTAACTCCCTGCAACTCCCAGTTCCTTGGATGCTCCTCTTTGCATCAAAAGATCCAAATCACAGAACAGTCTCTGGCAGCGAATAATGGATTTATTAACAGTGAACAGTTCAAGTGAAGAGATTTACAGGCACTTTGATGTATTCAGTTTAATAGTAACAGATTCCCTGCCAGGACAAGATAGAGGTTACTAAACTCCTGAGGCAATCTTTCCAAAGAGTAGAGCTCTGTATCTTGGCACCCTACCTGGTCCTTAACTCACCCACTGATATCCCTGAGCTAGTCGTTCATATACCACGGGGTCCTAACCCCACTACTCCTCCCTGTTGGAGCGGCAGCTGCTCTCTACCTTTCTTGAGCCTTCCTCTTACTTGGTTCACTAAATAACCTTTCTAGATCTTGACCACCACGGTAACCCTGGGCCTGTAACAACCTCTCAGAGAGGTGAGGTCCTAGGAAAGACCCTGAGCTAGAGTCCTGAGTGGAACCATCGCTACCCAAACCGCATCCCGCATATTTGCCCACTTCTGCTACCCGACCCGCAAGTGCCTTTTCCGCAACCCGCCGACCACCATTAACGGAAAACTATACCCCCCAAACAAAGTAGGTCTCTATAAAAAGATATTGCATAAAACAGCTCATATGTAGAACTCTGCTTCATGTTAATAAACCATTTTCATAATAATGTACTTTTTTAGTAGTATGTGCCATTGGGTAATCATAAATAGAAAATCGGCATTTTTAAAAATAAAGGCCGCCCCCTGGGATCATACGATTTACCGTGTACACTACTAACATACCAACAAACCATACTTGTTAGATCACATGAGCCAATTAACAGACAGAGTTGTGTCTTTTGCTTCCACACTTCTTCCTGTTACAGTTAGAGCTGCATTATTTCTGGTCAGGTGATCTCTGAGGCAGCACACAGACCATCACAAAATGGGGGTTCAAGGCAAGAGATGTAAAAGGGCAAGATTTACTTAAATATATATTCCAGTTTACTGAGATTTTTTAATATGTCACCTAATATGCTATAAACTATCTGTTGCTTAAGTGTTCATTTTGGGAGTATAGTTTTCCTTTTAAACAAGAAGTGATGGTGCTGCAAACCAGAAGTGGCATCATCAAGAGTGGGTGGGGCAAAACACTGTTTTTGTAAAACTTTAAAAGGATTAAAATATAGATACCTGCACCTAAAAATTCACTCCTCATTCTGCAGGGTGCCCCCTGCAGGACTCTACCCTGAGCACATGAGGCTATACCCTTTTATATTTATTATTATACATTTTGAAGAGGGGTCTCCAAATGGTAAGATGGTTACTCACCACAAAAGGGAATAGATCCAAGTGCACTGCCCTGAGCCCTCAGCAGGGGGAGGGGACAAACCGAAAATTCTTTGGAGCAGGCACTCAAATGAAGGCAATATTTCACCAGGTAGTTGAATCAAAGAAAAACAATTTATTATGTCCACAGGCCGGTTTGTTTCTACTCATCTGACCCCTAATGCTGACGGGGCTGGAACTAGTGGTAGGGTAAGGCAGGGGTCACTATTGCAAGGAGAGATCATCGCTGGGCAGGTTCATATAGGCACAGTGGCTTTATTTTAGTTTTCCATCCCTGGGGCCACATCTGTACAACTTTCATACGTTACCAGCAATGCAGTGGGTCTTACAGAATAGTATTGGGCACAGAAGATCAGTACTGAGCAATCGTTTAGGGTCATGACACTCTTCTTTATTGTGACTCAATTTAAAGCGGTGGTTCACTTATAGTAAGTCAATTCCAAGCAACTTTTCAATTGGTCTTGATTATTTATTTTTTAGAGTTTTTAAATTATTTTTTCTGATGCTTTCCAGCTTCAAATGGTGGGGGGGGGGGTCACTGACCAAATCTAAAAAACAAATGCTGTTTAAGGCTACAACTCTTTTGTTATTGCTAGTTTTTATTACTCCTCTTTTTATTCAGGCCTCTCCTATTTATATTCCAGTATCTTATGCAACTCAGTGCATGGTAGCTAGGGTAATTTGGAACCTAGCAACCGGATTGCTGAAATTGCCAACTGGAGAGCTGCTAAATAACTCGAAAACCACAAATAGAAAATGAAAACCAATTGTAAATGGTCTCAGAATATGACTCTCATCATATCATACTAAAAGTTAAACAACCCCTGTTCTAGTGATTTAGTGCATAATCTCTGTGCTAATCTGGAAATTAACACAGAGAACAGCCAAATCCTGCCAGGTATGATCTGTGTCCATCCTCTGCTCCACAGGGTCAGCATTAATGCAGTCTGGCAGAGCATGCTGGGGGCTGTAGTTTGGCAAGAGCAGAGGAGACAAAGGTCCTCTTTCATTGATGTAACCTATAATCTGCACGGTAATTGCATCTCTATACCATTATTACTTGCGCGGCTCTGCAGCCAGTTGGATTGTTAGCATTGTAACCTTGTGTAATTTCAGCCACTCTAATTGGTGACTCGGCGCCTGCCATGATTGCTTAATACCAGCTCTTTCTTTCTTGGGGGGTGTTGCAATCAGGCAGCTATTATCTACTAGCGATAGTGATTATAGTATCCAGCTTCAGTGTATTCACTAGCCCTAGGACTAGTCAGCATGATGGGATTGAGTATCACTCTCTGTACTAAATGGGAGCAGAATACAATAACCTCCCCGCTGCCGTCCCACTTTCAATGTGCAGTGTTCTTTGGGAGTTCATGACCCTCATGAAGCATAGAATCCCATAAAGTGGACCTTAACTGTGCAATAAAGAATTAGAGACCATTGATCCCTATGGATGTGTACACATGGGGTGACGGATAACTGCATGGAAATACATCATAATCAGGTTTGGATTTAGAGAAGAGAATCAAAGCATAATTGCTACAAAATTGCTACAGATTTTCAGAAGTCCAACCAGTACCCTTCCAGCTGTTGATGGCCTACAGGGGCATATTTGAGACCTTATTTTATTAATTAGGGATGCACGTAACTTTAATTTGCATATTCAACTTAGCAAAGCGCCCCATTGTAGGGTAAAAATGTCTTCTATAGTTGACCATCGCCATAAGGTCACATGAGGTTACAGTTTTGGATTTGATTTGGCCAGGCATTTGGGATTCAGCCGACTTCTGCAAAAAAAACTTGGATTCAGTGCATCCCTGAAATAAAAATCCAGGACTGGATCATTATCCAAATGACATGGAGTTAGTTGCTGTCCCTAGATATGCGCAGCTATGGAACAATAGGTTGATCACTTTGGTTCTATTGACAGACAAACAAGATGCTGATTTAGTGAAATGGGACAAGATTTGCAGCCGATGCAGTTCCACTAAACCTTTGGATTTGTTGAGATTTGTTTACTATAATTATTTAAGTGTTCTGTTACTGATTAAAAGACCGGTTCTTCTGCAGATCAGAACATTTACATGGTTATATCCAATCAAAGCCTAAGAATGTTCTCAGGGGAACCAGTATCATTAAGGTATTCGCAAAGCTAGAACCACCATGAAGCCGATCAGAGCCTTCCCATGCTTAGAACCAACCAGGAGACAATTAGAGCCTTCACATTCCTAGAACCAACCAGGAGACAATTAGAGCCTTCACATGCCTAGAACCAACCAGGAGACAATTAGAGCCTTCACGTGCCCTAGAACTAACCAGGAGACAATTAGAGCCTTCACATTCCTAGAACCAACCAGGAGACAATTAGAGCCTTTACATTCCTAGAACCAACCAGAAGACAATTAGAGCCTTCACATTCCTAGAACCAACCCGGAGACAATTAGAGCCTTCACATTCCTAGAGCAAACCAAAGTAGTAGAACATTGAAGCACCACAGGCAAGTGAAACAAACCAGAGCATATTGAAGGGTTGGAACAACTTGTAACCAATCGGAGCACAGGAACCTTCACAAATCTAGATCATCTGGTAGCCAGTTAGAGCATTAGATCTCTTAGGAGTCTTGTAACCAATCGTGGTATTAGAACTTTCACAAGCCTAGACCAGCTTTTAGTCAATAAAAGTATTAGAACCCTCCCAAATGTAGACCAAATGGTAGCCAACTACATATGAATCCTGAACTGTTGCAGATTTAGTCCATCCTGTACACAGGCACAACATTAGTATTCAATCAGAGCATTAGAACAGTTGCAAGTCTAGTCCAACCAGGACCCAAGTACAGCATTAGTACCTTCACGAGTCTTGGTCAACTTGAAGCCGGAAAATTAAAAGCTTTGCCTACCTCGACCTAGCTGTTCTCTATCAGAGCACTAAAATTTGTACAGCAGAGGCAATGCCAAAAAACCATTGAGAACCTCTAACTCCATATATCCAGCTTATTACTCTTCTATGTCTCCACTTTCCATATAATCATGAGCTGTGGCATGAGGCAGAACCTAGCCACATGTATGTACTAAGGATCTTACAATAAAGGAAATCCCTTCCCTTAGCGCTGCGATGTTGACTCAGTCCTAAGTTCAACAAGAGCTTATCCTACACAATGCCGACTCCCAGTGCAAGTTGCTAAGGAATAGCATTGCAATTTATCATGGCAAATAGTCATATAGGCTAGGCTAGGCATGGCCATCCCCCATTGTCCAGAATTTAACCCCCCCACCTGATGAACCCATTGCTTGCACCCAACCTCCTTATTTCATGTTTCTGAATGAAGGAAAGTGGACCTTACAAGGGAATGGGTTGTTCTTATGTGCAGTTTTTGGGGGTTAAATACCACTAAAACAGGGTCAAATCCTTGAAGGGGTGGTTTCACATTTTAGTTAACTTTTAGTCTGTTATAGAATGGCCAATTATTTTTATTACTCATCTTTCTATTCAGGCCTCTCCTACTCATTTTCCAGTCTCTTATTCAAATCAGTGCATGGTTGCTAGGGTGATTTGGAACCCGGCAACCAGATTGCTGAAATTGTAAACTGAATAAAAAGCTAAATAACTCAAAAACCACAAATAATACAAAATATAGCTTTACTCCTGCTCACGTAGTCCCACCGGCTACCATTAACCATTGCTCTGCCAGAAAGCCCAGGGTCTGGATACGTTGCTTATCAGAATCAGTAGGAGCCTGTGTCAGACAAGTACCTACCTGCACAGCAACTGTTTGACTCTGCAAAGTCCAATAATACTCTATAGGCAAATATCCCCTGTTTATTTACACAAGAAGCACTTAAGCTGGAAGGTGTAGCTACAAGATAAAGCAAATAAACAACAGGTGTTGGTGTAACTTATACGTCCTCGAGCTGTCACTTACCTGAATCCCAAGCCAAACAACTGATGCTCTATGTCATTCTTCTTGTGTCCTCACAACCTCATATACATGTTATTAACAATATATCAGATATATAATTATGCCCAATGGAAGCAGCAGTCCTGTCCTGCTTTATGGCAGCTGAGATTCTAGCTATCTGTATAACAGAGCATTCTGTCCCAGTGGCTGCACAGATCCTATCTGATCCCCATTGTAAGCAGCAGTCCTGTCCTGCTTTATGATTTTCAATATCAATTACATTTACATATTATTTTGAAAAGCAGTGGGTATATTCAATTAATGTATATTTAAAAGCTTCTCAGAATTATATATATATTTTTTTGCGTTCATGGAGGTCTCTCAAGTTTTAGCACTCATGATTCAGTATGGACTAATTCTGTCATTTTAAAATGGGAGTTGCCAATTGTATAAACCAGCCCTGTACTTGTGCCACACACCTCAGTTATTTACACTAAGGATCAGCAATCATAGTGCAAGTGACACACTAACCCAGTAGTCTGAGTACCTGTAACCTGTCCCTCCTCCAACACAACTTTGTTACCTTCACTCCAGGCACAGACAGAGGCACCAACACCATGTCTTCCAAATCAGAAGGCAAGAGAGTCTCAGTGGCCGGCATGACAAGTCTCAGGAAAAGAGACAGTCTTGAGAAACCCTTACAGGTATGTTACCCTGATAATGATCTCCCCTCTCTGTATAATGGGACTGAGTATCTATACCTGATAATGATCTCCCCTCTCTGTATAATGGGACTGAGTATCTATACCTGATAATGATCTCCCCTCTCTGTATAATGGGACTAAGTATCTATACCTGATAATGATCTCCCCTCTCTGTATAATGGGACTAAGTATCTATACCTGATAATGATCTCTCCCCTCTGTATAATGGGACTGAGTATCTATAACTGATAATGATCTCCCCTCTCTGTATAATGGGACTGAGTATCTATACCTGATAATGATCTCCCCTCTCTGTATAATGGGACTGAGTATCTATACCTGATAATGATCTCCCCTCTCTGTATAATGGGTCTGAGTATCTATACCTGATAATGATCTCCCCTCTCTGTATAATGGGACTGAGTATCTATACCTGATAATGATCTCTCCTCTCTCTATATAATGGGACTGAGTATCTATACCTGAGAATGATCTCCCCTCTCTGTATAATGGGACTGAGTATCTATACCTGATAATGATCTCCCCTCTCTGTATAATGGGACTGAGTATCTATACCTGATAATGATCTCTCCTCTCTCTATATAATGGGACTGAGTATCTATACCTGAGAATGATCTCCCCTCTCTGTATAATGGGACTGAGTATCTATACCTGATAATGATCTCCCCTCTCTGTATAATGGGACTGAGTATCTATATGCTGACAATGATCACTTGTAAATGATGTGAGCACAAGAAGGGGTTAAGGTGTAAGAAAGTTCATTGCTCATTGCTAAAGAGGATTAAAGGGGAAACGCATGCGTAAGCAGGTAATCAACAGGGCTGAATTTGTTTTTCCGGCGCCCCTAGGCCGGCCGCTGTGTTTCTGCTCTGTGCGGAAGCACCCGCATATGCACACACTCCCCCTATGCGGAAGTGTGCGCATGCACACACTCTTCCCCATGTCCCTATCTGCACTGAGGACTACTTGCGTGCACCCGGAAGAAACTTGGAAATTTGCCGTGCACGCAGTCCTCGGTGCATTGGCAAATAGTGCGGCTGGGCGACATGCCGCCCCTGAAATCTTGGCGCCCTAGGCCCGGGCCTTTGTGGCCTCGCCTCAAATCCCAGCCTGATAATCAATATTACAAACATGGGCTGCCAGGTAACTGGAGAAGCAAGAAAGCAGTGAACAGGGAAGGACTGGGCCGGCGGGGCACCGGGAAAAAACCTGGTGGGCCCTGGCTCTCTTGGGCCCCACTGGCCCAGACCTGCACTTTCTCCTTACCTCCCTGAACCCATCGCACTGATGCGCTAGAAAGAGGTACTTGAGTGAGCGCTCGGAGGGGAGGGAAATTACATAGAGGACTTTGAGGCTGGGGGGCCCAAAGGGATAGTGCGGGGGGGGGGCCCTGAGTCTGCCCCTCCAGTCCAATGCTGGCAGTGAATGGAAATTATGTGCAGGTGGGCTCTACATATCATCTTGGCATATTTAATGGAAAGGTCTGACCTGGCTGGACTGATTATTTTGGGTTTATTTAGTGTGTAGTAAGTGGTCAGTTGGGTTGAAAATGCTCCTTGAAGATGATAAGCTAACATTCCAGGATTGGTTCTGTATTCCTTACCCATCACTCTGTCCCCACTATTTGCCCATGTGATGTTGCTGCAACTTCTAATCTGTCTCCCACTCCCATTCCTACAGCCCCCCATTAGAGGGAAAGCCTCGTTGGGCAAAGTGTCCTTCAGCAACCAACCATCCTGGAGCCTGACCGGGCTTCTCGCTGCTCAGAGGATGACCAAGAACCTGAAGGTGGGTACCAACTTGCACTTTCAACTGTTACCTGGTTCCTTACACAAGCTATAGGAGAGGGCCTCAGACTGGTGATTGGGATGTCATTGTCTTTGCACCAGTGCCATTAGCCAAAGACTTCTGCAAGGATTCTCTCTTCTGCACATCCTAGAGGAAACATTAAAAATCTACTAATAAGCAATAATACAGGTGTACACCATTTTTTTAGGGATGCACTGAATCCATTATTTGGGATTCGGCCGAATCTCCGAATCCTTCATGAATGATTCGGCAGAATCCTGAACTGAATCTGAATCCTAATTTGCATATGTAAATTAGAGGTGGGAAAGTAAAAAGTGTGGGGGGGGGTTTACTTCCTTGTTTTGTTACAAAATTCGGTTCAGCTAGGCACAAGGATTCAGCCGAATCCTGCTGAAAAAGGCCAAATCCCGAACCGAATCCTGGATTCGGTGTATCCCTGATTTTTTGTGGTCCCATAAATATATAATGCACAATGCAATACACTTTCCCAGACTTTACACCACTTTTTTTTTGCATGTGTAACTCTAAAGAGGGTAAATAATTTACACTTCTGGTATTTCTTTTGATCTATGCCACATGTTATGTGGCATAGTATGTTCCTGGCAGCACATACCAAGGGAATTAAAAAGCCCTGGCAGTGGCAGAACTACCTTAAGTGTTCAAGTCCCTTCTGGGATCCATAACCAATAGCAAAGTGTCAGATGTATCTGCCATTCAGCTGTAGCCCCAGGATTGTCTGTTACAGTATATTCAGTCTTCACTACATTGGTTTTCTCCCTAAAATTCACCCTAACTGACTTCCAGGCTGCCCCTTTTGGGAGTCCGTTTGGAAAAAAGAATAGAAAATCAGAAATAAATGAAAACCAACCACCCTTTGCCCTTTGATTTACTTGGGCTGGAAGTGCAGTGTTTGCAGTCGCCCTCTAGTGTTAGACAGAGGAAAGTACAACTTACTACATAAATATCTGTTTCCAACTTGTGTTTATGTTTAGGGGAAAAGAGCATTGAAAGGAGTAAAAAAGACAGAGATTGTGGAGCCCCAGGTAAGTGTGTGAAAATATTCACCCATATATTAATATTCACCAGCAAATGCCACATAGATGTTTAAAGGGATGGCTCACCTTAAAGTTAAAGGGATACTGTCATGGGAAAATGTGTTTTTTTTTCAAAACAAATTGGTTAATAGTGCTGCCCCAGCAAACTTCTGCACTGAAATCCATTTTTCAAATGAGCAAACTGATTTTTTTATATTTAATTTTGAAATCTGCTAGACATATTGTCAATTTCCTAGGTGCCCCCAGTCACGTGACCACAAATACTAAGAAACGAAAACCAATTGCAAATTGTCTCAGAATATCACTTCCTACATCATACTTAAAGTTAACTCAAAGGCAAACAACCCCTTTAAGAGTGCTATGGGCCTCTCGGGAGAAACATTACATTATACCCAAGGCTCTCCAGGTACCTTGGGCCCCATCAGTGCTAGGTGGTTCCCAAAAACATGACCCATTGATGGTAGCATAAGAAGGCTCACCTTTGGCTTTCTGTAATGCTGACAGATGCCCCTTGTCTAACACACTTCTGCTGGGTTCCTCTCTCCCATGCCACAGCCTCCCTCTTTTGCCTCGCGCCCCACCGAGAAGATTCAGGTGACTGCCATGAGACAGGTGCTGGAGAGTTACCTCCCTGAGAGACTTGGCACGATCACCTACAACCCTGCCAGCGCCCCGTCCCTGGTGAAGGAAGTCAGCGAAGAGATCAAGGGTCGTGTCAAACGGGTGCTGCCCGCTCGCTACAAGGCTTTGTGCTTGGTGACCCTGGGTGAACGAGGACAGGAGGACATTAAAGTGGTGAGCCGCTGCCTGTGGGACTCACATTCTGATAGCTATGCGGCTCATGTCTATGAGAATCCAAGCCTCTTCTGTGTTGTAGCTGTGTATGCTGTATACTGTGAGTGACACAATGGCCGACACCTCTTGTGCCACTCAGAACCTCTGGCATTTGTATATGAGAAAACATTCCCTGGCTATAAATAAGGTTTACACTCTATTTTTCTTTAGTCAGTAAGACATGAGGGTACAGGTATAGGACATTATATATATATATATATATCATCTATTCCTTCGACTCCCAGTGGATTATAGGGCATCCGTGAACACTATCCATTCAGATCTATTTGTTACTATTCTCTTGATCTCATTCCATGTTTTTCCCATCTTTAAAATTTCTTCTTCCACTGATCTTCTCCATGTGGATTCCATCCCAGGGCTCTTCTTTCTATAGATTCCTCTTCCCTTCCTGAGTTTGTGGCCTATCCAACCCCACTTCTTTTTCCTTAACTGAATTTCTATCGGTAGCTGGTTAGTGTTTTACCACAG
This sequence comes from Xenopus petersii, assembly GCA_038501925.1. NCBI lineage: Eukaryota > Metazoa > Chordata > Amphibia > Anura > Pipidae > Xenopus > Xenopus petersii. Next base: position 146,792,547 of record CM076676.1, read on the forward strand.
TTCCTCATTTGTCAATTTCACCGGCCATTTTATATTCATAAGTCTCCGTGGGCACCTGTTTACAAAAATCTGTAATAGGTTGTGTGACCTTCCAAGTTTCACTTGCGTTTAAAAGGACTGCTTTCACATTAGTATTAAAAATGCGAACTTTGGTTCTTTTTGAGATGTTTTTATTTCTCCATATAGGGTACAACTGGATAAATGCTCCATTTGCTTTCTTTATTTGAAAAAAATATATATATATAATTTTTTTTTTTTTAAGTTCATATGAGTAGGAATCTGCCATACTGCTTTCCCTAATGAGTATAATTGATCCATACATTTATGAGAAATAGCCCCTTCCAGTGGCCAGAGTGTTTTTGCTGTCCACAATATATGAAAGACGTACGTTATACATTGTTTTCTGCATCAATAACTGGTCATTAAAGGCCAGGACAAAATATTAACAAATCATCCCTAAACTGCCCTTATAATGATGTTTGCTCCATTAGCTGGCAATTGAAGGCAGAGTGGTATAATGTTCTGGCAGCTGGGGGTGGGTCTTAAAGGTCAAGGAAAACCCCATATATTTGGGGATTCTGATATGTTAGACACAGGCGGGTGTAACAGTGGTGTAACAAGATATTACTGGGCTCCACAGCAAATACTTTTCAGGCCCCCCAATATGTCTACAGGCTGACCTGTTTTACCAACATTTATTCAAATAGTACAGGGTCGGACTGGGTCAGCCGGACACCGGGAAAAAAACAAGTGACCACCTGACTCTTGTGGACCCTAAAGGCCCAGATCCGCACCCTATGCTTCTTCTTCTTGCCGCGAAGTGGCAGAACTACCGGGGGAGCAGGAGGTGTAAGTGTACCAGGGCCCGTACCCCCTGCAGGCCTGCCAGCAGTTCGCACTAGAGCGTTGGTGCTTCTGGAGGGGTGTCAGGGGGCCCAGCTGCACTTAGGGTTGCCACCCGGCCGCTATTTTACTGGCATAGCCGGTAAAACGCCTGCCAAGGCCACGGCCAGTATTACAAATTTACTGGCAATGTAGCTGCTGATAAATTTGTAATACCCCTAAAAAAGGCCCTTGGCCCACCCCTAATCCGATCAAAACTTACCTTTTTCACTGCCTTCTGCCCATCGTGTTCCATGGCTCCACCCCCTTTGACATTATGGTCCACCCCTTTTGTTCCTGCCCCCACCACTGGCCCATCGCGTGATGTGGCTCCACCCCCTTTGACTTCACAGCCTACCCCTTTTTCCCACCCCCCACTACTGGCCAGTGAAAATTTTGTAAAAAGGTGGCAACCCTGACTGCGCGGTCTGCACCCGGGCTTGATGCGCTGTAGTTACGTTACTGCTGCCGCGACCTCCCTTCATTGGGCTGGTCGCGGCAAAAACACAGTGTGTGCAGCAGGCCCGGATTGACAATCTATGGGTTCTGGGAAATGCTAGAGGGGCTGCTGTATGATTCCATAGAAAGTTATCATATAGTGGGCTGGTAGGAGGCTGTTTGGGCCTTTGTGTACTTGGAAAGGCAGGGCCTATTTTGACTCCGAGTGCAGACCTGGTGTGCGGCGCAGGGGGGTTGGCGGAACCCCGTTGTCCCCCCCAATCCAACCCTGAAATTGTAATAAATTAGGGCATCATGGGGCCCCTATCAGTCCTGGACTTGTGGAGAGGCCACCAAGGCCTGGGCCTAGGGCAGCAGGATTTTAGGGGATGGCATGAAGCCCAACCACACCCACATTGGTTCAGAAACACTGGGGATGCACGGGGGCACCCGCTATGTAAATCCGGCCCTGGCCCCTATACCTCGTGGGCTTCTGTCTGTTTCCTCTGTAGTTATTACGCCCCTGAGGACATTGGTTCATTTCTACTGGGCACAAACTAATCAGTCAGTGTAATCTGATTAATAACAAATAAATAAATGCGCCTGAGCCATTTAATCAGCACCTAGAGCTATAGGGACATTGGTTGTTAGCTGCTTTTAATGTGTATTTAATCTCACATATAGTCATACTATATTCTGTGTGTGTGTGTATATATATATATATATATATATATATATATATATATATATAACATTTATTAAAAACGTTCTTTTTAATAAAATTAACAATGGCGTCTAAGACTCCCTCTTGCCTAATATATATATCAAGTGTGATTATTTCTCCTCACAAATCAGGACCTTTCGGGTGTTTTGTGTCAGTAATGGGACCACTTTACCAGTGTTGTGAGTTTTGTTTACATAGAGCTCTATAATACATATAGTTTGTTAAAAGGCATGTGGGAAAGTCAGACTCCTCCTCACACACATACACATATCATCGTTTCACCTCCTCAGACAAGTGATTGCTAATTTCCTGTTCCTTTCACATGGCAGTGGGTAAATAATGGGTTAATCCCCCTGCCGTGCGCATGTGACAGGGTATTAAAAATATAAAAGGCTTACTTCCGCCCCCGGCCGCCATCTTATTTCTTCCTGTCGTGCTCCCCCCGAAGTGCCAGTGGGTCCCTCTCGCCCACTGAAGTTCTGTGGCTCAAGGCTGCGCCTGTGTGTGCCCCAGGATAAGCTGCATGCTTGGGCCATTTGTGCCGATCGGCGCAGTCAGTCGCAGAGCCGAATTCGGCACCGTGCGCAATAAGACGCCGCGCCAGTACTTCCAAAATGGCACCGCGTTTTTGCGCAGGCGCGAACTCGCGTGAACCCGGAAGTAATATGGGTCGGCGCAAAAACGCGCAATGGAAGTGTGACGCCAGCGTTTAAAAGGAGCGTCTATTTTATGCCTCCCCTGTGCTGCTGCAGGTAATGCTAATGCTAATGCCTTGATGCTGTCAGAGGGTACTTATGTAAGTATTTATTCCCCTGACTTATTCCCCTTAAGTATGTATGCTAATATATGACCGTATTTTCTAGACTGGTGAACAAAACTGCACTAATAGAGCAAGGATGAGCTCCAGAAGGTCTCTTTCGGGTTCCAGGGGTTGAGTTTTTTCTTCAAATGAGGGGAAAAACACATGTCTGCTAAGTTTCAGAAGGTGGCCTACAGATGTCAGTAAATTATAATTTTATAATATTGTAATTTATTTCTTTGCAGAAGATCCCTGAGCAGGGAGGAAAGCAGAAGAAAATCAGCCAGGCGAGAATGCATCTCATGCTCAGGCATAGCACTACCAGAGAAAAGGCTATGCGGAAAATGCTTAAAAGAGGCTGCTGGAACTGATCCAAAAACAGACGTGATGGAGTGGTGGAGAACAGAGACAGGCCATCAAATAGTCAGGAGTAGAGATGGCGCGAACTGTTCGCCGGCGAACTTGTTCGCGCGAACATCGGGTGTTCGCGCTCGCCGGAAGTTCGCGAACGTCGCGCGACGTTCGCCATTTTGGGTTCGCCATTGTTGGCGCTTTTTTTTGCCCTCTCACCCCAGACCAGCAGGTACATGGCAGCCAATCAGGAAGCTCTCCCCTGGACCACTCCCCTTCCCTATAAAAACCGAAGCCCTGCAGCGTTTTTTCACTCTGCCTGTGTGTGCTGAAGAGATAGTGTAGGGAGAGAGCTGCTGCCTGTTAGTGATTTCAGGGACAGTTGAAAGTTTGCTGGCTAGTAATCGTTTTGATACTGCTCTGTTATTGGAGGGACAGAAGTCTGCAGGGGTTTGAGGGACATTTAAGCTTAGGTAGCTTTGCTGGCTAGTAATCTACCTTCTACTGCAGTGCTCTGTATGTAGCTGCAGTGGGCAGCTGTCCTGCTTCTGATCTCATCTGCTGACTGCTGCAATAACAGTAGTCCTTGTAAGGACTGCTTTTATTTATTTTTTTGTTGTTTTACTACTACTACTACTACTACTATAAGAGCCCAGTGCTATTAGTCTAGCAGTGTTGGGGAGTGGGACTGGTGTGCTAATCTGCTGCTCCTAGTAGTTCAGCAGCACCAACTTTAATTTTTTTTTTTTTAATATTCATTTTTTTTTTATTTTACTTTTTTTTATTTTACTACCGCTGTAGTAGTGTATAAGTTGACCTTTTAGGCATTATTTGCCCTGTAGGCATTTTTTGCCCAGTGTGTTATTCAACCAACTGCCATCTAGCTGTGTGACCTTGTTCACATTCTGTCTAAATATCCATAATATTACCGTCTCCAGAAAAAACACCGGAGTGACTTTTTTCAAGCAGCCATAATATATTTTACGTAATCCGTATCCATCGCTGTAGTAGTGTATAAGTTGACCTTTTAGGCATTATTTGCCCTGTAGGCATTTTTTGCCCAGTGTGTTATTCAACCAACTGCCATCTAGCTGTGTGACCTTGTTCACATTCTGTCTAAATATCCATAATATTACCGTCTCCAGAAAAAACACCGGAGTGACTTTTTTCAAGCAGCCATAATATATTTTACGTAATCCGTATCCATCGCTGTAGTAGTGTATAAGTTGACCTTTTAGGCATTATTTGCCCTGTAGGCATTTTTTGCCCAGTGTGTTATTCAACCAACTGCCATCTAGCTGTGTGACCTTGTTCACATTCTGTCTAAATATCCATAATATTACCGTCTCCAGAAAAAACACCGGAGTGACTTTTTTCAAGCAGCCATAATATATTTTACGTAATCCGTATCCATCGCTGTAGTAGTGTATAAGTTGACCTTTTAGGCATTATTTGCCCTGTAGGCATTTTTTGCCCAGTGTGTTATTCAACCAACTGCCATCTAGCTGTGTGACCTTGTTCACATTCTGTCTAAATATCCATAATATTACCGTCTCCAGAAAAAACACCGGAGTGACTTTTTTCAAGCAGCCATAATATATTTTACGTAATCCGTATCCATCGCTGTAGTAGTGTATAAGTTGACCTTTTAGGCATTATTTGCCCTGTAGGCATTTTTTGCCCAGTGTGTTATTCAACCAACTGCCATCTAGCTGTGTGACCTTGTTCACATTCTGTCTAAATATCCATAATATTACCGTCTCCAGAAAAAACACCGGAGTGACTTTTTTCAAGCAGCCATAATAAATTTTACGAGATCCGTATCCACCGCTGTAGTAGTGTATACGTTGATCTTGTAGGCATTATTTGCACAGTGTTTTCTTCAAACGCCATCTAGCTGTGTGAGCTTGTTCACATTTTGTCTAAATATTGATAATATTATCGTCTCTAGAAAAACCACTTGAGTTACTTTTTTTCAAGCAGCATTCATATATTTTACGTAATCCGTATCCACCGCTGTAGTAGTGTATACGTTGATCTTGTAGGCATTATTTGCACACTGTTTTCTTCAAACCGCCATCTAGCTGTGTGAGCTTGTTCACATTTTGTCTAAATATTGATAATATTATCATCTCTAGAAAAACCACTTGAGTTACTTTTTTTCAAGCAGCATTCATATATTTTACGTAATCCGTATCCACCGCTGTAGTAGTGTATACGTTGATCTTGTAGGCATTATTTGCACACTGTTTTCTTCAAACCGCCATCTAGCTGTGTGAGCTTGTTCACATTTTGTCTAAATATTGATAATATTATCGTCTCTAGAAAAACCACTTGAGTTACTTTTTTTCAAGCAGCATTCATATATTTTACGTAATCCGTATCCACCGCTGTAGTAGTGTATACGTTGATCTTGTGGGCAGTATTTGCACAGTGTTTTCTTCAAACCGCCATCTAGCTGTGTGAGCTTGTTCACATTTTGTCTAAATATTGATAATACTATCGTCTCTAGAAAAACCACTTGAGTTACTTTTTTTCAAGCAGCATTCATATATTTTACGTAATCCGTATCCACCGCTGTAGTAGTGTATACGTTGATCTTGTAGGCATTATTTGCACACTGTTTTCTTCAAACTGCCATCTAGCTGTGTGTATTATCGTTTCCAGAAAAACCAACTGAGTTTTTGTTGTTGTTGTTTTTTTAAAAATAATGCCAGGCAAAGGCAGGCCGCCACGCAGAGGCCGTGCTAGGGGCCGTGCTGCTATGCAATCCTGTGGCCCTAGCAAATTGCCCAGTTTTAAAAAGCCAATGACCGTGAACTCCCAAAATGCTGAAGAGGTAGTTGACTGGCTTACACAGCACACCCCATCCTCTACCGTTTCTAACTTTACCACAACATCCTCCTCATCCTCCACTGCTATGGCCACCCCACGTAACACTTCCTCCACCACCGGTGCCCCTTCTTCACTGGAGTCAGAGGAGTTATTTTCCCATGAGTTTCTTGAACTGAGTAATGCGCAACCATTATTGCCAGAAGAAGATGAAGGAGATGAGGACGTTACACCAGATTTAATTCTGGCAGAGAACACGACAGAGATGGACATAATGAGTGATGAGGAGAAGGTCCCCGCTGCTGCTTCCTTCTGTGATGTGTCAGAAGAAATTGATGCATCTGAGGAGAATGATGATGAGGAGATTGATGTTTTGTGGGTGCCTAGTAGAAGAGAGCAAGAGGAGGGTAGTTCAGATGGAGAGACGGAGAGTCAGAGAGGCAGTAGGAGAATAAGACTTAGAAGAAGCAGGGAGGACAGCCCGCAGGGATCAGTAGGGCAACAACATGTATCGGCACCTGTGTTCAGCCGGCCAACGCACCCGCCATTGCCGCCAATGCCGCCAACTTCTACTGTTACCGCCAGATCGCACACTTCCAAAAAGTCAGCAGTGTGGGATTTTTTTAATGTGTGTGCCTCTGACAAAAGCATTGTAATTTGCAATGAGTGCAGTCAGAAACTGAGCCTTGGTAAGCCCAACAGCCACATAGGTACAACTTCTATGCGAAGGCACATGAGCGGCAAGCACAAAGCACTTTGGGAGCAACACCTCAAAGGCAACAGGCAAACTAAAAGCCACACTCCTTCTGGTCCAGCATCTTACTGCTCTACCTCTGCTCTCCTTGACCCGTCTGAACCACCCTCCACTCCGCCTTCCACCTTGACCACCTGTTCCCATTCCCAGTCATCTGCCACCAGCCAAGTTTCTGTGAAGGCCATGTTTGAGCGTAAGAAGCCAATGTCTGACTGTCACCCCCTTGCCCGGCGTCTGACAGCTGGCTTGTCTGCACTCTTAGCCCGCCAGCTTTTACCATACCAGCTGGTGGACTCTGAGGCCTTCCGCAAATTTGTAGCAATTGGGACACCGCAGTGGAAGGTACCCAGCCGCAATTTTTTTTCTAAAAAGGGAATACCACACCTGTACCAACATGTGCAGAGCCAAGTTACCGCATCTCTGTCACTTAGTGTTGGGCCAAAGGTCCATATGACTACTGACGCATGATCCTCCAAGCATGGTCAGGGCAGGTATGTCACCTACACTGCCCACTGGGTGAACTTGGTAATGGCTGGGAAGCAGGGAATGGGTAGCTCAACAACAACAGTGGAGTTGGTGTCACCGCCACGGATTGCACGCGGTTCTGCCACCACCTCTACTCCTCCATCGCTCTCTACCTCGTCTTCTTCCTCTTCTTCTTCTTACTCTGCTGCTGGGTCCTCCTTCTCCTCCTCCACACCTGTGCACCCCCAGCTCCCCCTAGGCTATTCGACGTGCCAGGTACGCCGTTGTCACGCTGTCTTGGGGATGACGTGCCTGGAAAGCAAAAACCATACCGGATCTGTACTCCTGTCATCTCTGCAGTCACAGGCCGATCGGTGGCTGACCCCACGCCAACTGCAGATCGGAAAAGTGGTGTGTGACAATGGAAGCAATCTGTTGGCAGCGTTGAGACTGGGCAATTTAACACATGTGCCCTGCATGGCACATGTGTTAAATTTAATAGTCCAACGTTTTGTCTCCAAGTACCCAGGATTCCAGGACGTTCTCACCCAGTCCAGAAAGGTGTCGGCCCATTTCAGACGTTCCTACACAGCCATGGCACGCCTTGCTGACATTCAGCAGCGCTACAACATGCCAGTCAGGCGTTTGATTTCTGACAGCCAGACTCGCTGGAATTCAACGCTCCTTATGTTGGAACGTCTGCTGCAACAACAAAGGGCCGTCAACGAGTACCTTTTTGAACTGGGTGGTAGGACTGGATCTGCAGAGCTGGGGATTTTTTTCCCCCGTTACTGGGTGCTTATGCGCGATGCCTGCAGGCTCATGCGACCTTTTGAAGAGGTGACAAATATGGTCAGTCGCACCGAAGGCACCATCAGCGACCTAATACCCTTCGCTTTCTTCCTGGAGCGTGCCGTGCGACGAGTGACAGATGAGGCTGTAGACCAGCGTGACGAGGAGCTGGAAGCGCACGATTTCTGGTCGGAATCACCAGAACGAACCCAGGCACCTGCTGCAACGCAGGGAGAGGTGCCAGAAGTGGAGTCAGAGGAGGAAGGTGGCTTTGTGGAGGAGAAGGAGGAGGAGGAGGACCAACAGGAGCAGGCTTCCCAGGGGGCTAGTGGTGACCTTTTGGGGACCCCTGGTCTTGTACGTGGCTGGGGGGAGGAGACCGTGGATGATGCAGTCCTTGATAATGAGGAAGCGGAGATGGATAGCTCTGCATCCAACCTTGTGAGAATGGGGTCTTTCATGCTGTCATGCCTGTTGAAGGACCCCCGTATCAAGAGGCTTAAGGAGAAGGACCTGTACTGGGTCGCAACGCTACTAGACCCTCGGTACAAGCATAAAGTGTCAGAAATGTTACCAACATACCACAAGTCCGAAAAGATGCGGCATTTACAAACCAGCCTGCAAAACATGTTGTACAATGCTTTTAAGGGTGATGTCACTTCAGGAACTCATCAACATTCCAGGGGCAGAGGTGCCAGTAATCCTGCCACGAGCACACCTGCAAGGACAAAGCCCTTTGGCCAGTCTGTAACGTCAGACATGCAAATGTTTTTCTGTCCAAGGCAGCGCCACAACCCTTCTGGATCCACCCTCAAAGAACGCCTCGACCGGCAGGTAGCGGACTACCTGGCATTAACTGCAGATATCGACACTCTGAGGAGCGATGAATCCCTGGACTACTGGGTGCGCAGGCTTGATCTGTGGCCAGAGCTGTCACAATTTGCCATGAACCTCTTGTCTTGCCCAGCCTCAAGTGTGCTCTCAGAAAGGACCTTCAGTGCAGCAGGAGGGATTGTAACTGAGAAGAGAACTCGCCTAGGTCACAAAAGTGTCGATTACCTGACCTTTATTAAAATGAATGAGGGGTGGATCTCGGAGGGTTACTGCACGCCGGAAGACTTGTTCTGACTTCTATGCAGCTGTCCTTCTCTTCAAGCCTCATGACTCCACACACAGCTGTCCTTTAGCGTCCTCCTCCCTCCGCCACCGTTACAAACTAGGGTGCAAACCCTACTGGTTTAATTTTTTCTGGCCTCTGTGCTTCAGTGGCTGCAACCAAAAAAACTGGGCAAACAATGTCTACAAGGTCAACGTATGGCGAAAAATGACTATTTTCAGCATTTATATGGCATATTTTTTCTGGCAACTGTGCTTCAGTGGCTGCGTCCAAAAAAATGCATATTTTCTGCATTTATATGGCATAATTTTTCTGGCCTCTGTGCTTCAGTGGCTGCGTCCAAAAAAATGCATATTTTCTGCATTTATATGGCATAATTTTTCTGGCCTCTGTGCTTCAGTGGCTGCAACCAAAAAAATTTATATTTTCAGCATTTATATGGCATATTTTTTCTGGCAACTGTGCTTCAGTGGCTGCAACCAAAAAAACTGGGCAAACAATGTCTACAAGGTCAACGTATGGCGAAAAATGACTATTTTCAGCATTTATATGGCATATTTTTTTTGGCAACTGTGCTTCAGTGGCTGCGTCCAAAAAAATGCATATTTTCTGCATTTATATGGCATAATTTTTCTGGCCTCTGTGCTTCAGTGGCTGCAACCAAAAAAATGCATATTTTCTGCATTTATATGGCATAATTTTTCTGGCCTCTGTGCTTCAGTGGCTGCAACCAAAAAAATTTATATTTTCAGCATTTATATGGCATATTTTTTCTGGCAACTGTGCTTCAGTGGCTGCAACCAAAAAAACTGGGCAAACAATGTCTACAAGGTCAACGTATGGCGAAAAATGACTATTTTCAGCATTTATATGGCATATTTTTTCTGGCAACTGTGCTTCAGTGGCTGCGTCCAAAAAAACTGGGCAAACAATGCCTACAAGGTCAACGTATGGCAGTTGTTTAAAGAGAACAGTAGATTACTAGCCAGCAAAGCTACCTAAGCTAAAATGTCCCTCAAATCCCTGCAGACTTCTGTCCCTCCAATACAGAGCAGTATCAAGCAGATTACTAGCCAGCAAACTTACTATCATCTGTCCCTGAAATCACTAACAGCTCTCCCCCTACACTATCTCTTCCAAGCACACACAGGCAGATTTTTCAGATACATTTTTGCCCTTGATCCCCCTCTGGCATGCCACTGTCCAGGTCGTTGCACCCTTTAAACAACTTTAAAATCATTTTTCTGGCCAGAAATGTCTTTTTTAGATGTTAAAGTTCGCCTTCCCATTGAAGTCTATGGGGTTCGCGAACCGTTCGCGAACCGCTCGCATTTTTGCGCAAGTTCGCGAATATGTTCGCGAACTTTTTTTCCGACGTTCGCTACATCCCTAGTCAGGAGCTGAGTGGCCCAAGTGGACAAAGCGAATCAACTCAGGACTTAAGAAATCCTTCTATCAGAGGATTCAGAGAGGGAGGAAGATTATGCATTTAAACTTAATTTAATTGAACCCCTTATAAAAGCAGTAAGGAAAACCCTGAATTTAGAAGAACAAAGTGAAATCAAGCAAGATAGGATGTTTAAATTGGTAACAAAGAAAAATCACCTTTTTCCAGTTCACAACGTAATTCAGGATACCATAAATAATATATGGAGTGTCCCGGACAACAAGCAAGTTGTGTCCAAGAAAATCAAAAAAATTTTCCCATATTCATCAGAATCAGCAAAACCATGGGAGAACCCACCCAAAGTAGATGCGACAATTACTAGGGTGGCCAGGAGGACTACCTTACCGGTTGACGAGGGGGTATCCTTAAAAGATATCATGGAGAGAAGACAAGATGGAGCCATCAAGAGAGTCTATGTGGCAGGAGGGGCATCTTGCAAAGCTGCCATTGCTACTACCACGGTGGCAAGAGCCAATAATTTCTGGCTTGAAGATCTGGAAGAGGCCATAAAATCAGGTACCACAAGGGAGAAACTGGTTGAAGCTTTACGAGATATTAAGCTGGCAAACAATTTTCTAGCTGAAGCCTCAATGGAATCTGTTAAGCTTGCAGCAAGATCCATGAGTGTATCAGTTGTGGCAAGAAGAAGCCTATGGTTGAAACATTGGAACGCGGATTCTCAGTCAAAGCACAATCTTTGTAATTTACCTTTCAAGGGAAATCTTGTATTTGGTGCTGAGTTGGATAACATAATTTCAAAGGCATCCGCGGGGAAATCATCTTTCTTACCGCAAGATAGAAGAGAGAGGAAAAATCCACCCAGAACAGACAAATGGGCAAGTTCCAATGCTTTCAGAGAAGCAAGGCAGTATAAACCAGGAAATAGACAATACTTCAGACAATGGAAGGGTAGAAATCAGTCCTTTCCAGCAAAAAGAGGAAACTTCAAATCAGAAAAGAAGGCATGAAGGTGCGAGGGACATTTCGCACATTGGAGGAAGACTGAAGTACTTCAGTGCGGAGTGGGCCCGAGAAATTTCAGACAAATGGGTACTGGACATAATCAAAAGAGGATACAGATTACATCTACAGAAAAAAAACAAAAAATCAGTTTGTTTCATCGGACAAGATAAGAAGCAAAAAAGATACCAGCGTTCGGAGATCAGTAATAAAAGATCTTCTCAGGAACAAGGTAATAACAAAAGTACCTCATCATCAGAGATTCAAGGGAATGTATTCAGATTTTTTCCTCAGGACCAAACAAAGCGGCCAATCCAGAGTAATTCTAAACTTGAGAAGTCTAAACAAACAGTTGACGGTGCCCTCCTTCAAAATGGAAACAATACGCTCCATAGCACAACTCCTAGACCAGGGAGATTGGATGATAAAACTAGATTTAAAAGACGCGTATCTGCACATACCCCTAAGGAAGTGTCATTGGGAATATTTCAGATTCAAAATCTTAAACGAACACTTCCAATACAAAACTCTTCCGTTTGGCCTGGCTACAGCGCCCAGGATCTTCGCAATGATCTTAGCCCCTGTAATTGCAAGTCTAAGAACAAAGGGCATACAGGTTTTTGCTTACCTGGATGACATCTTAGTCAAAGCCACAACAAGAAGCACTTTATTGAGCCATTTGAGGATTCTCATCTCGTACCTAAACCGACTGGGTTGGGTGGTGAACGAAGAGAAAAGTGTGCTTCAACCTTCCCAGCATTTGGAATTCCTGGGAGTGGATATAGACTCAGTAAAGTTCAACCTCAGCCTTCCTTCAAGAAGAAAGAAGGATATTCAGCATTCGGTGAAAAAATTCTTAGAAAAACCTGTCCAAACAGCCCAAGTTTGTCAAAGATTGATGGGGAAACTTATTTCTACCAAGGGCTGCGTAAAGTGGGCACAATTCCACACGAGGGATTTCCAGAACCATTTTCTTCAAAATTGGGATCACAATTATCGAAGACCTTACCAGCTAATAAAGATAGACCAAAAGACAGTACAGTCCTTGAGATGGTGGGAAAAAGCGGACAACTTGCGACAACCAGTCTTACTGTTCCAACACTGTTGGATAACATTGACGACAGATGCGAGCAAATGGGGCTGGGGAGCCCATACAATGGAGTCTACAACCCAGTGGAGTTGGGAAAACTCAAACTGGAAAGAACTCAAAGCGGTGTACTTAGGCCTTCTAGCCCTGCAACACCATCTCCTTCACAAACCAATCCTGATAAAATCAGACAACTCTACGGTGGTGCAATACCTGAACAAACAAGGAGGAACCAGATCGTCAAGTTTATTAACCTTGACCACTCTTATTTTCACGTGGGCAGAGAAGAATCTGATGGATTTCAGGGCAGAACACATTCCGGGTGTTCAAAACATACTAGCCGACAAACTGAGCAGATCGTCAACACACCCAGGAGAATGGGAATTGCATCAAACAATATTCAAGACGATAGAGGCCAAATGGGGTCCCTTCTCTGTGGACCTAATGGCATCGAGAAAGAATGCGAAGTTAGCGAAGTATGTGTCTTGGAACAGAGACACCAATGCGATCAAAACAGATGTGTTTCCTCCCACACCGTTGATACCACGCATTCTGCAGAAAATACAGAAAGATCGTGTGGAAGTGGTGTTGATAGCTTCATGGTGGCCAAGAAGGTCATGGTTCTCGAAGATTCTGCTCCTAGCCAGGGACAATCCATTAAGACTCCCTTGCCAAGTAGACCTTGTGTTGCAGGGGAACATGATTCATCCTCACCCAATGAAATGGGCATTAACGGCCGGGCTGTTGAAAGGCTGAACTTGTCAGCATCGGGTTTATCAGAGGGTTCAATTAATACACTATTAGCGGCTAGGAAACCAAGTACTATACAAAGATACTTTGTGGTCTGGAAAAAATTCACAGAATGGTCCAAAGAAAATGGAATAAATGCTAACAACATATCTGAAATTAATCTGGTCGAATTTCTTCAAAGAGGAGTGGAGTTAAAACTCAGCATTTCCACTTTAAGAAGCCATGTTACGGCAATTTCCCATTATTCTAAGACTTCATGGGCACAGAAACCTTTGATCAAAAGGTTCTTTCTAGGACTCAGAAAAATCAAACCGACAAACAGAATACAGATTCCTCCATGGGACTCAGGTCTGGTCCTTGAGGCTCTTACTAATGATCCATTTGAGCCAATAAACAAGATTCCATTAAAAAACTTGAACCTCAAGATGTGTTTTTTATTGGCAATAACAACAGCCAGAAGAGTAGCTGAGATCCAAGCATTTTCAATAAAGAAAGGAAAATTTACCTTCCTTCAAGATAAAGTGATCTTGAAAACAGCAGACAGCTTCATACCGAAGGTAGTCTCCAATTTTCACACTAGCCAAGACATAGTTTTGCCTTCCTTCTTTAAAAATCCGAAATCCAGTGAAGAAGCAAAATGGCATACTCTGGATGTGGTCAGATGTCTGAACGTCTACCTCGAAAGAATGAATAACATCAGACTTTCCGATTCCCTCTTGGTCATCCCTGAAGGAAAGAAAGCAGGAGCTCAACCTACCAAATCTACCATAGCGAATTGGATAAAGACATGCATTAGAATGGCCTACAAGGAGAAATCCAGTACGGTACCCTCTAATATAAGAGCGCATTCTACTAGAGGTTTGGCAACCTCATGGGCTTTTCAATCCAGAGTTTCGTCAGAAGAAATCTGCAAAGCAGCAGTATGGTCTTCTTTCCATACCTTTATTAATCACTATAAGTTTGATGTGTTTTCGAACAAAGGTTCAAGTTTTGGAACCGCGGTTCTTCAATCTGTATTACCTAAATAACTCAATTAAAAAATCCCTCCCTCGCAATTTGTTGTAAGATGCTTTTGTACATCCCATTATTTACCCACTGCCATGTGAAAGGAACAGGAAAAGTGAAAATCATATCATACTTACCGAGATTTTCCTTTCCTGGACTGGAACATGGCAGTGGGTAAGGCTTCCCACCCTCGATGGGGGAGACTCCAGGAATTGAAGATGGCGGCCGGGGGCGGAAGTAAGCCTTTTAAATTTTTAATATCCTGTCACATGCGCACGGCAGGGGGATTAACCCATTATTTACCCACTGCCATGTTCCAATCCAGGAAAGGAAAATGTCGGGAAGTATGATATGATTTTCACTTTTAGAGCCGCAGCGACTACGCATGCTCGTTACTTCTTTCTGAGGCATTGGCAGGGCGGAGCTTGGGGAAAGAACGCTAGCATGCCATTGGCTACGATAAATGAATGGAAGGCCACGCCCATATTTGTTCCGCATTGAGCCGGCGTTTATAAATTCCAGCGTTTTCAATGCACCACGTGACTGTCTGGAGAGGAAGGGGGCGCCATGATTGTTGCAGCTCTCGCAGAGCAGCAGCTAATGCTTTCAATCAGTTATGTCCTTTAAAAGCCTGACATTTGGGTCAGAGGGTTTGTGTACTTGCCTAGACTGGGGTCAGACGTGTGATAATGTATGTAAGAGTTCTGTAGATGCTGTAAGGATGTGGCAGGGACTTGTATATTTTAAATGGTTTTGGCACCTCATTCGTTTAAAGGAGACATGTAGGATAAATGAAAAAAATCCTAATTTTGTAGGCAATTATAAGTATATAAATGAGTAAATATGGTGTTGCTTTTACATGGTGCTAAAAATTAATATTATCTTTAAAAAAAAAACCCTTTATTGGAGCTCCCTAGAGATGTTCTCTGGTCCCTGTCTGTGTTTCAAATGAGGGGTAGGCGTGTCCCTGCCAGAAGCACAGTAGGAGAGGGACAGCCAATCACAGCCCTGCAGTCACACAAGACACAGACAGACTTCAGTTCCCTATTAGGTCCTGCTAGCTGCTGATTGGTTGCTGTCCTACAGTGCAGTGAGCTGAGAGCCACGGCTCCCCTGCACAGCCTGGGAATTCAGGGAGCAGGAAGTGGAAGGTTTTTGCAGAAAAATTCAATAAATCAGCCTGAAACACTACTTTTTTAAGCACAATTCTTCTATATCTAAATGAGTATAATGCACTGGTACATTCTTATTTTTTACACAAAATGTCTCCGTTAATAAAAAGACTGAATTATCATATAGATTACTAACAAAGTTGGCACCCACAACCACTCCTGTGTTGTTGCCTCCACTGTAATTATATTTATAGCGGTTGAATGAGCATTCTGTCTGTACTTTCAGGTAGCATTCATGGACCAATTATATAAACAAGGCATGTGTAGTGGAATGAAACCCTCAAGGCATTTGTATAGACCCCAGTCTGCCCATGGACACCCCAGAATTCTTTTAAAGGGGTTATTCAACTGTAAATTAACTTTTAGTATGATGTAGAGAGGGATATCCTGAGACAATTTGCAATTGGTTTTCATTTTTTATTGTTTGTGGTTTTTGAGTTATTTAGCTTTTTATTCAGCAGCTCTCCAGTTTGCGATTCCAGCCATCTGATTTTGCTGAAATTTCCCTAGCAACCATGTATTGATTTGAATAAGAGGCTGAATAGGAGAGGAGCTGAATAGAAAGATGAGTAATAAAAATGATCAATAATAATACATTTGTAGCCTTAGAGAGTATTTGTTTTTAAGATGGGATCAGTGACCCTCATTTGGAAACTGGAAAGAATCAGAAGAAGAAGGCAAATAACTTAAAAACTATAAAAAAAATAAATAACAAAGACCAATTAAATAGTGACTTAAATTTAGCCTTTCCATAATATGCTAGAAGTTAACTCAAAGGTGAACCACCCCTTAAATGGCATCAACATTGTAATATAATTTGACCCTTAAATGTGTCTTCCGTCAGATTATGGAAGTAGTTGGGACAGTGCAGATGTAAGCTATTCATGTGATGTTAAGAACGTAATGCCCATAGAGCTTTAGTTAGAAAATAACTTATAGTTAGAAAATAACTTATATTTGCTGTTTTTAGCACCAATGTGACTGGCAATATAGACACATAAGTCTGCGATATCCTAGGCCCCTTGTCTAAGCCCAACAGTACACCCCTGACTTGCAAAAAGAGAGGACTGATTTAGATGAATGAAGCTCATGTGTGAGATCCTGATTCCTGAATATGATTCTAACCAAAGATTTAGGGGCAAATTCACTAAGATGCGAAGTTGCGCCAGGCCCAACTTCGCCGAGCTTCGCCGCACTTCGCCAGGCGTAGTTTCGCCAGCGCTCCGCAAATTCACTAAAATCCGAAGTTGCGCTCAGGGGTAGCGTAAGGTTGCGAAGTTGCGCTAGCGTTGATTCGCTATGTAAAGCGAAGTTACGCTAGCGAAGGCTAATTTGCATACGGTGCGAAATTCAAATTTCAATAGAGGAACACGTATCAGCACTACAAATGCCTAGAAAACCTTCAAATCTGCAAATATAAATTTTATTGTGCCCTACACATGTGCCCACTGTCTAGGTAAGTTGCCATGAGTCAGGAAATGTAGGGGGGAAGGAGGGGAGCTCAAAAAAATTTTTCGATCTTTTTCAGCCTATCACCCATCATGTAGAAAACACGCCAGCGTTTTTTGGGATTTAGAAAAAATTTTGACTTTTTTGGAAACAATCCCTATCTACTCTATTGCGCTTCGCCAGGTCTGAGGTGGCGAAGGAAGTCTAGCGTAAAAGGTAGCGTTCAGTACACTGCGCAAGTTAGTGAATTTGCGTAGTTTCATCGCTAGCGAAAATTCGCCTGGCGTAAGGATGCGAAGTAACACTAGCGAAACTACGCCAGCGTTCGTTAGTGAATTTGCGCAGTAGCAAAAATGCCAAACGCTAGCGAATTAACGCTAGCGTTCGGCGCTTCGCGGCTTAGTGAATTTGCGCCTTAGTCACCCACAGGGCTGCCATTAGAAATCACAGGGCCCTTTACAACAAAATCCACCCTCCACCAAGCCCCCAAGCCCCATCCAGCCCAGCCCCCAAGCCCCCCCCCCCAGATCCTGCCCATTGCTGAACTGTCCTGTTTTCAGCGGGACAGTCTTGCTTTTGACAGCTCAACCCTCAGTCCCTTGTTTGTACTGGAAAGTCCCTATTTTCTTTGCACTGAACAGCCAGAAAAAGAAACACAGTTTCTAAGTTAATTGGCTTTTGGCAGAGAGCCCAGAACAGGTAACGGATGCAAATAAGATACTTTGTAACAATTTTGAGATAAGCAAATAAGTAATTGCAACAATATAAGACACGTGGTCCCTTGGGGAAAGTTAGACTCACAGCTTAAAGGACAATTAAAGGACAAAATTGTAATAACTGAAAAAAAACAGAAACATGTTCATACTTTCATGACATTCCAAATTTTGTAAAATGAACATGGTAATTAGGGGGTGTGGTCACAAGATGGGCGGGGTCACAAAATATCGCTGCAGTAAACGCGGTAAATTTTTTTGTCCCTCTTTTTATTTCCAAAATGTTGGGAAGTATGTGATGTCATCAGTGATAATGTGAGTTTAGTGATTGTTTATGTCATGACAAAACGTGTGTATACAATAAATAATGTTCCTTCCTTTGAACAATATGAGGATATTAGAAGTCACCTCAGAGTTCCATGTCCTGTATAAAAACAGCCGGTGCTTCTATGACTCACAGTATCCAGGTATTTTATAATAGGACGTTCTTTATTCTACATATTCTACAGTAGGAGGTGAATTATTCACTATTTATGTAACTGTCCTTTCCTCCTTTATCCTCATTCCCTGCACATAAATACTGTTCTTGTTACTGTATAACGATGTCAGCCCGCTATAATCAATTGCTAAAACAAAAAACAGCCTCATATTCTAAGCACAGAACATTCTCAAGGAAAAGATGCGGAAAATGACTGGAACTAGAGATTATGAGAACGGGGGGGGTTGCCCTTATCAAACATGTCAGTCCTTTCCACTGATGTCTCCATGGCAACGCACTGCTCCCGAGCAGAGCCCTAATCTAGTCTATCAAGACAACGTACTGACGTAACGCGCATGCGGCGTGCTGGGCTGCTGAAAGAAAGAGGGAGGGTGAACAGAGAAATTGAGCCGAGGTAGCGGCGGGAACGACCCGGTGTTCCCGGAATAGTTGGCAAGAGACGGCAGAAGGATCCGGGGGCGAGTTAGGTAAGGCATGGGGCGGCTGAGGCGCTTGTTCTGTTGCCTTTTGTGCTGCTTCTAACCGGCGGGAGGAGCCGGGACATCTATTGAATGAAGTGGGCGGGGAATGGGAGGTCCAGAAGGGACAAAGGGGCCTGATAGCAGCGAAGAGCAGAATGTATTGGGGTGAGTGGGGAGGGGAAGAGACATCCTTGTGTTCTTGGTACAGGGGCCAGTGAGTGGGAGGAGGATACTGGGGCCAGTGAGTGAGTGGGAGGAGGATACAGGGACCAGTGAGTGAGTGGGAGGAGGATACAGGGGCCAGTGAGTGGGGCCAGTGAGTGAGTGGGAGGAGGATACAGGGGCCAGTGAGTGAGTGGGAGGAGGATACAGGGGCCAGTGAGTGGGAGGAGGATACAGGGGCCAGTGAGTGGGGCCAGTGAGTGAGTGGGAGGAGGATACAGGGGCCAGTGAGTGGGGCCAGTGAGTGAGTGGGAGGAGGATACAGGGGCCAGTGAGTGAGTGGGAGGAGGATACAGGGGCCAGTGAGTGAGTGGGAGGAGGATACAGGGGCCAGTGAGTGAGTGGGAGGAGGATACAGGGGCCAGTGAGTGGGAGGAGGATACAGGGGCCAGTGAGTGAGTGGGCGGAGGATACAGGGGCCAGTGTGTGAGTGGGAGGAGGATACAGGGGCCAGTGAGTGGGAGGAGGATACAGGGGCCAGTGAGTGAGTGGGCGGAGGATACAGGGGCCAGTGTGTGAGTGGGAGGAGGATACTGGGGCCAGTGTGTGAGTGGGAGGAGGATACAGGGACCAGTGAGTAGGAAGATGATACAGGGGCCAGTGAGTGGGAGGAGGATACAGGGGCCAGTGAGTGAGTGGGAGGAGGATACAGGGGCCAGTGAGTGAGTGGGAGGAGGATACAGGGGCCAGTGAGTGAGTGTGAGGAGGATACAGGGGTCAGTGAGTGAGTGGGAGGAGGATACAGGGATGTAGAAAAACCTGAGTGCCGTGAGGTTTTTCTACATTGCTGCATTGGGAAGTTGCTGAGCCTCCACCCACGTGCACCAGGCATATCTTTATTCATCACAAGGAGGGTGTGCTAATCCACACTACATTGGTAGGTGGATACAGGGGCCACTGAGTGGGAGGAGGATACAGGGGCCAGTGAGTGAGTGGGAGGAGGATACAGGGGCCAGTGAGTGAGTGGGAGGAGGATACAGGGACCAGTGAGTGAGTGGGAGGAGGATACAGGGGCCAGTGAGTGGGAGGAGGATACAGGGGACAGTGAGTGAGTGGGAGGAGGATACAGGGGCCAGTGAGTGAGTGGGAGGAGGATACAGGGGCCAGTGAGTGGGAGGAGGATACAGGGGCCAGTGAGTGAGTGGGAGGAGGATACAGGGGCCAGTGAGTGGGAGGAGGATACAGGGGCCAGTGAGTGAGTGGGAGGAGGATACAGGGGCCAGTGAGTGGGAGGAGGATACAGGGGCCAGTGAGTGAGTGGGAGGAGGATACAGGGGTCAGTGAGTGAGTGGGAGGAGGATACAGGGATGTAGAAAAACCTGAGTGCCGTGAGGTTTTTCTACATTGCTGCATTGGGAAGTTGCTGAGCCTCCACCCACGTGCACCAGGCATATCTTTATTCATCACAAGGAGGGTGTGCTAATCCACACTACATTGGTAGGTGGATACAGGGGCCACTGAGTGGGAGGAGGATACAGGGGCCAGTGAGTGAGTGGGAGGAGGATACAGGGGCCAGTGAGTGAGTGGGAGGAGGAGGATACAGGGGCCAGTGAGTGAGTGGGAGGAGGATACAGGGGCCAGTGAGTGAGTGGGAGGAGGATACAGGGACCAGTGAGTGAGTGGGAGGAGGATACAGGGGCAATTGAGTGAGTGGGAGGAGGATACAGGAACCAGTGAGTAGGAAGATGATACAGGGGCAGTGAATGAGTGAGTGGGAGAAGGATACAGGGGCCAGTAAGTGGGAGGAGGATACAGGGGCCAGTGAGTGAGTGAGTGGGAGGAGGATACAGGGGCCATTGAGTGAGTGGGAGGAGGATACAGGGGCCATCGAGTGAGTGGGAAGAGGATACAGGGAACAGTGAGTGGGCGGAGGATACAGGGGCCAGTGAGTGAGTGAGTGGGAGGAGGATACAGGGGCCATTGAGTGAGTGGGGAGGAGGATACAGGGGCCATTGAGTGAGTGGGAGGAGGAGGATACAGGGGCCAGTGAGTGAGTGGGAGGAGGAGGATACAGGGGCCAGTGAGTGAGTGGGAGGAGGAGGATACAGGGGCCAGTGAGTGGGAGGAGGATACAGGGGCCAGTGAGTGGGAGGAGGATACAGGGGCCAGTGAGTGGGAGGAGGATACAGGGGCCATTGAGTGAGTGGGAGGAGGATACAGGGACCAGTGAGTAGGAAGATGATACAGGGGCAGTGAATGAGTGAGTGGGAGGAGGATACAGGGGCCAGTGAGTGGGAGGAGGATACAGGGGCCAGTGAGTGGGAGGAGGATACAGGGGCCATTGAGTGAGTGGGAGGAGGATACAGGGACCAGTGAGTAGGAAGATGATACAGGGGCAGTGAATGAGTGAGTGGGAGGAGGATACAGGGGCCAGTGAGTGGGAGGAGGATACAGGGGCCAGTGAGTGAGTGGGCGGAAGATACACGAAAATCCCTGGCCCAATGGAAATTAATACTGGATTAGTCACCATAGAATACGACTAGCTCACTAAGTGTGTAGACTGCAGCGTGTCCTCCCAACTGCCCAGACTAGAGAAGCATGGATGTAGCATCTGGCGATCTGAGCTTTTTTCTAATATAGTGTGGCCCCCTTAACCCATCTGGCCTAAAGGTGGCCATAGACGCACAGATCCTATCGTACGAATCGAGGATTTGTACGATTTTTGGATCGTGTGTGGTGAGTGCCGACTTCTTTCATCCGGCGGAGATCGGTCGTTTGGTCGGTGGGACAGGTTTGATTTTGACCCGACCGATCCCGTCAGAGCCCATTGCGCATCGTAATCGGTTCGTATGGCCGTACCACCGATATAGCCATGCTCATTAATGGCATAATCGGGGAAAGATCCGCTCGCTTGGTGATGTCGCCAAACGAGCGGATCTTTACGTCTATGGCCACCTTTAGGCTAGTCCTGTTTTGGACTGATTTTGGGCCCCTTATGTGAGGCAGCACCTCGGTTAGGAACCTGACTGTTGGGTCACTTTTATTGATAGAGATTCAGTCATATTGTTTGCTCTGATACAGCAGTCAGTGGAATGCCTTTGAGCATCAGCATCTCATTGGGGTAGTAGTCATTTTTGTTTTTCCAGGCACCACTGCTTTTGTGGCATTATGGGGGTGTCCTGTCTATTTATCATGCGTTTTCCTCTGTACAGGGAGCCCATTGGGTATTGTTACATTGACAGCCTAACACCCCATTGCATTGCTAACCACTCTGCAATACTGCCCTATTCAGGACTGTGCTTTCTCCCCTACAGGCAACCACCTATAGTTATGTATTCACAACTATTTGGCATTTCTATACTGTATGGTTTGAGCTAGAGCAAGCGGCATGGCAGTTAGTCCTTCTGGTGCGGTTGTATGATTGTATGATTGAATACATACATCAGCTCCATACAAAGTTAGGTATCACTTGTCCCGTTAATGTTCACTATACAGAGAGAGCAAAGGCTTCTGAAGCTTTCCAGTCCTATATAACTAGAGCAGGGACATTAGACTGTAGAAGGGCTGAATACTTTTTTTTTTTTTTTCATGGCTTGGAAGTCTAACGCACGTTGCTCTTTGTCTGCCGCGGCGTCGATAAAAAACATCAATAATTAATGCTCTGCCTTTGAAGCCGCTCTTGTTATTCCCCCCCCCCCGTGTGCGTTTTTCATCTGCCGTAGGGAAAAGAGCAGCTTGTTCCAGAGAGCGCCCGCATCTCTCCATAAGGAAACCGTCTGTTTTATCTCTTCATCTGCCCTCATTTCATATATTTAGTGCACAGTAAATGGGCTGAGCACCAGGGCCGGCCTGGTAATTAACACGCACACAGTCATTTCACTTAGGAGAGCGCTATGCCTGTGATCTGCTTATTCATTAAAGGGGAACTGTCCCCAGTATATTAAAAAAATGACATGCTAGATATTGAATCCTTAAGGGCTATTCCACACGGGGAGATAGCCACGCGTTTGCGGTCGCGGCGACAAAGCGCCACGACAGTCGCCGCGACCGGCGCAGGCGACAGTTTTGTATGGGCGCCTATGTAAAAACGCCTGTGCTAACCACACGAGGCGATGCGCTTTTCAACAGTCGCCTGAAAATGCCTCGCCAGGCTTTTTCAGGCGACTGTTGAAAAGCGCATCGCCTCGTGTGGTTAGCACAGGCGTTTTTACATAGGCGCCCATACAAAACTGTCGCCTGCGCCGGTCGCGGCGACCGCAAACGCGTCGCTATCTCCCCGTGTGGAATAGCCCTTAGGGAGCTGTTATCTGGTTACCTTCCCATTGTTCTTTTGTTTGGCTGCTGGGGGGGAAAGGGAGGGGGTGATATCATTCCAACTTGCAGTAACGAGTGATGAAGTTTATCAGAGAACAAGTCACATGACTTGGGGCAGCTGGGAAACTGACAATATGTCTAGCCCCATGTCAGATTTCAAAATTAAATATAAAAAAATCTGTTTGCTCTTTTGAGAAATTGATTAGGCTGAGAGAGCGCACCCCAACCATTTTATCTCTCTCGAACATTATAGGGTTATTACAGTTTTGCTGTTATTTTAGAGCAGTCTAAATCTGATCATCTTGCCCCCCAAAAAAGTCTTGATAATGTTACCCGCTACAACACTAATGTAAGCCGTAGGCCAGTAGGTGCATAGTTCCTACAAGCTAATGGGAAGCAATTACAGGCAGATTCTTTCTGGTAATTCTCGGTTTTCCTGAATCTTCCTGGGGTTGTATAATCACAGACCGAGTCACTTAAAGGGGTTATTCACCTTCCAACACTTTTTTCAGTTCAGTTGGTTTCAGATAGTTCACCTGAAATAAAGACTTTTTCCAACTACTTTCTATTTTTATGCGTGGCCATTCTTCTTGTATTGAAGTGTAAAGCTTTATTTTTCACCTTCTAAAGCAGCTCTGGGAGGGGAGGGGGTTGGCGACCCTGTAAACTGTTCTACAGTGCCTTGCACAAGTCTTCACCCCCCTTGGCATTTTTCATGTTTTGTTGCCTCACAACCTGGAATTGAAATGGATTGTTTGAGAGTTTGCACCATTTCATTTAGAGAACATGCCTATAACTTTGAAGATGTTTTTTTTTTTGTTATTGTGAAGCAAACAACAATTAGGACAAAATAACAGAAATCTTCAGCGTGCATAACTCTTCATCCCCCCCTAAAGTCAGTACTTTGTAGAGCCACGTTTTGCGGCAATTACAGTTGCAAGTGGCTTTGGATAAGTCTCTATGAGTTGCCACATCTCACCACTGGGTTTTTTGCCCATTCCTCAAGACAAAACTGCTCCAGCTCTTTCATGTTGGATGGGTTTTGCTTGTGAACTGCAATCTTCAAGTCTGACCACAGATTCTCAATTGGATTGAAGTCTGGACTTTGACTAGGCCATTCCAATACATTTAAATGTTTTCCCTTAAACCACTGGAGTGTTGCAGTTTAGCAGTGGGCTCAGGGTCATTGTCCTGCTGGAAGGTGAACCTCTGTCCCAATCTCAAATCACAGGCAGACTGACACAGGTTTTGCTCAAGAATATCCCTGTTTTTAGCACCATCTTTCCCTCGATTCAGACCAGTTTCCCAGTCCCTGCTGCTAAAAAACATCCCACAGCAAGTTGCCGCCACCACCATATTTCACTGTTGCAATGGTGTTCTTGGGGTGGTGGGATGTGTTGGGTTTGCACCCAACACATCCCAGCATTTTCCTTGGTGGCTGAAAAGTTCAGTTTTAGTCTCATCTGACATTTGGGGAGTCACCCACATGTGTTTTGGCAAACTCAAAACGTGCCTTCTTATTTTAAACTTTAAAGGGATACTGTCATGGGAAAACATGTTTTTTTCCAAAACGCATCAGATAATAGTGCTGTTTTAGCAGAATTCTGCACTGAAATCCATCTTTCAAAAGAGCAAACAGATTTTTTTGTATTCAATTTTGAAATCTGACATGGGGCTAGACATACTGTCAGTTTCCCAGCTGCCCAAAGTCATGTGACTTGTGCTCTGATAAACTTTAGTCACTCTTTAATGCTGTACTGCAAGTTGGAGTGATATCACCCCCTACCTCCCCCCCCCAGCAGCCAAACAAAAGAACAATGGGAAGGTAACCAGATATCAGCTCCATAACACAAGATAGCTCCCTGGTAGATCTAAAAACAACACTCAATAATAAAAGCCAAGTCCCACTGAGATTGCTGAGATTGATTCCGTTTCATTATGTAGTCGTAGAAGAAATAACAGCCTGCCGGAAAGTAGTTCCATCCTAAATTGCAGGCACAAGTCACATGACTGGGACAGCTGGGAAACTGACTATGTCTAGCCCCATGTCGGATTTCAAAATTAAATATAAAAATATCTGTTTGCTCTTTTGAGAATTGAATTTCAGTGTAGAATTCTGCTGGAGCAGCACTATCAACCGTTTTGAGTAATAAGTAATGGGTTTTTTTCTGGCCACTCTCCCATAAAGCACATCTCTATGGAGTGTATGGCTTATTGTGGTGCTATGGGCAGATACTCCAGTCTCTATTGTGGAACTCTGCAACTTCTTCAGGGTTACATTTGATCTCTGTGGCGCCTCTCTGATTAATGCCCCGCTTGTCCGGTCTGAGTTTTGGTGGGCGGCCCTGTCTTGGCAGGTTTGTTGTGGTACCATGTTAGAGAAGGTGCGTTTATACTGACAGATCATGTGACACTTAGATTGCACATAGGGGGACTTCATTTCACTAATTATGTGACTTTTGAAGGTAATTGGTTGCACCAGGATTTTTTTAGGGGCTTCATGGCAAAGGGGGTGAATACATATGCACATGCCAATTTTCCGTTTTTTTTTAATTCTTTTTTTATATATTTTTTTTTTTTTCACTTCACCAACTTGGACTTTTTTGTGCAGATCCCTCACATAAAATAAGATTAAGAAACCTTTAAATTACAGGTTGGAATGTAACAAAATCGGTAAAATACCCAAGGGGGTGAATACTTTTGCAATGTAGTGTAAATTGATACATCTAGTTGATACATTTCTTATCTCGGTCCCTGCTGAGCAGAATCCCTGTGTTTTATTCAAGGCAGCTGTTAGAATTGATACAATAGTTGCTAATACTCCAGAGATGCTGCTGAGAAATGGATCAACTAAATGTTGTAAAATTGTAACCATTAAGAATCTGCACCTGAATTACTGAGCTGTCAGACTCAAACACCAGAGACAGGGACATTAAAATTTAAACTTGGATTTTGGAAAAACAGTAAAAAATGGAAAGTAATTGAAAACATTTCTGGAGAACAATCTGAAAACAACTGAACTGAAAATGTGTTTGGAATGTGAACATCCCCTTTAACAGCGTAGACCGTAAGAAGTGTGACCAAACCCTTCCGCCCTGACCCTGTCTGATGTAATCTGTCCCAGAGATGAGACCCCGCTGGGCTGTAATATTCAATATCCCATGAAAGACTGCAGTTCAGGAGGCGCCTTCTGAGTAACTGTAACAAGGCATCCCATAAATATTCTTTGAACAGTCATTAATACAAAGGTACACACTGCTTGAAGAAATGCTCATGGTTTGTTGCTTGCAGCATTTAATTTAAAACATGTTCTTCCTTCACAGGTTTGCAGTGACTGGATCTTCTCTCTGCTGTGATGTCTACCCCAGACCCTCCAATGGGGGGCACTCCCCGGCCTGTTCCTTCTCCTGGGCCAGGGCCTTCTCCTGGAGCTATGCTTGGCCCTAGTCCAGGCCCCTCTCCTGGCTCCGCACACAGCATGATGGGACCAAGCCCTGGGCCACCTATTCCCCCACAGGGGCCTGCTGGGTACCCACCTGAAAATATGCACCAGATGCATAAGGTGAGTAAGCCATTGTATATGGAAAAATGTTTTACTGATGTTGTAGAGCTTAGTCTGATCTACTGTAATATTCTTGTCCTGACAGCCAATGGATTCCATGCATGACAAAGCAATGCCTGAAGACCCCCGTTACAATCAGATGAAGGGTATGGGCATGAGACCCGGGGGTCACTCTGGGATGGGGCCTCCACCTAGTCCTATGGACCAGCACTCCCAAGGTATGTGCAGCCTGGTACCACAAAAGCCCTTATGATTTGAATCTAGCTTTGGCGCACGTCACTAAGTAATGAGATCCATCGCACCTTTCTCCTAGTCAGCTTGGGGGACACAGGGACCATTGGTATAGCTAGTACCACTAGGAGGCAGGACACAACCCTAAAACAGAACTGACTCCTCCTTCACTGGCTATACCCCCAGTAGGCGGATCTTATGTCAGTTTGAGTTGTGTCCTCAGGAGGTTAGGACGTTTTTTATTTTTTGCTAATACTTATCAGTCAGCTAAGCTGACACCAGGGGCAATGCGGACCCTTTACACTGAGTAAAGGCTCTAATGTCATCCCCCAACGTGGGAGCCTGTCTCCGGGGTCATATTGTGCTCTGGCACAGACCACCCAGCTCTACTGATGTCTCCCTTTCCTTGCAGGAGGATCAAGCTGGCAGGCAGACAAGGAGAGTATTGGATGCCTTGGGCTGGAGGTAAGTCTGAATCCTCAGCCCCTATCCCTCCTCTACCAGGCGCCTGACTCTGCACCTTCATTTCCCCACTAGCCTACTTAAGATGGGACCCTTCTCAGGGCGAAGTGTTTTCTTTGGGCCAGGGGGCCCTTAGGCAGAGCGCACTATGGGCGCTACAATTCTGCCACATCCCTTCACTCAGCGGGTGCGTCACTGTAAGGTAGCTCCGCCGTTCTCTTAATGAACGGAGCGTCTTTTCTTCCTGGCGGGTTTTTTCCCCGCGCCGAGCACACGCGAGCATGCGCAACCGCCTTGCTACCGCCAGACGCGTCCCCTCCCCTCAGTGCGTGCCGCCATTTTGCAGAACACTGTGCGGATTTGCGCGCTTCCTCTGTGACACAAGCGCTGCATGCAGGGGCACAGGGACCTCGGTTCTCTACCTACCCGACCAGGCTACTCCTCCTTCCCTGCCTATATTCGCAGGTTAGCGTGTAGCACATAAACTTGGTGGTGAGTAACCTTTTTTCCTGAGTCAAACTACTCTACCGCTTCCTAGCCATAATCATGTCTGAGGGGCCAAGTGAGGGCCTTTTTACCAGGGCAGCACCCACTGCTTCTGTTACTTATTTGGCCTGTGCCAAATGCTGCAAACGTTTGCCACGTGGGCACAAAGACCCCTTATGTACTAAATGCAAACCTCAGGTTACTGAACCCTCAGTACCTACTCCACCTCAGGGGAATCAGTCTCAGCAAGGAGACTCCCCAGCTTCCAGCAGACAAGCTTCCCCAACCAGAGGGCATTCTACCCCAGAATGGGCTTCCCAATTAGCCGTCGGAATTCCAAAATTGGCTCAGTCACTAGACAAGCTACTTTCCCGTCTAGATAATCCTAGGCATAGACCTTCCAAACGCAGAGCTCCTTCTCCTTCTGATGATGAAAGCGACTCTCCTCCCAGACACCAGTCTCCTTTTCCACCAGACTCTGAGGATGATGACTGCTCAGATGGGGAACTTTCTGGTGGTTCCGGCTATGATGCGGAGGAATCACACACAATTTCATCAGAATCTGTGGATTCCTTAATTTCTTCTGTATTGGAAACTCTTAACCTCCAAGAACCGGAAGGTTACAGCTGAATCCTCTAAGGCTCTTTTTAAATGACACAGTAAAACATCATCTGTTTTTCCTTCTCATTCACAGCTTGACCAGCTTATTCAACACGAATGGGACAAACCAGAGAGACGCTTTCAAGCAAACAGGCGTTTCCTTAAGCAATATCCCTTTCCGGCTGATATCACTGACAAGTGGTCATCTCCACCATCAGTTGATGCTCCTGTGTCTCGACTTTCCAAAAATACAGCATTGCCAGTCCCTGACGCTTCGTCCTTCAAGGACAAGAAATTAGAGAGTTTACTACGTTCTGTTTTCTCTGCTTCTGGTTCAGCCCTTCGTCCAGTCATTGCCATAGCGTGGGTCAGCAGGGCCATTCAATCCTGGTCCGATACTCTCATTTCCACTATAGCAGAGGGAGCCCCGCGTCATGAGCTGTCTCAATTAGCATCACAGATCAAAGAAGCGAACGACTACCTATGCGAAGCTTCACTAGACGCAACACAAGTCGTCAGCAGGTCATCGGCTCTTGCAGTTGCAGCTCGAAGATCCCTTTGGATGAAACTATGGTCCGACGACCTTTCCTCCAAAAAGTTTCTTACCTCCATCCCCTCCAAGGGCAAGCTTCTCTTCGGTCCCGACCTCGATAAGATCATTAGCCAAGCTACCAGCGGTAAGAGCACTCTGCTACCACAACCAAAGGCTCGTCCCACCTTTCGTAGAGGAAAGTTTTCTCGTGTCCCCCAATCCAAGGGATCGAGATCTTCTCCTCCACGAACATCATTCACAAACAGAGGTCGATTTGGAAACAAGCAAAGACCTTCCTGGCAAAACCGGAAGCACACCTCTAAGACCACTGACAAGACTACCTCAGCATGACGCCATGTCCCTAGGTACAACGCCAGTGGGGGGGAGGTTACGACTCTTCTCAAAAACATGGACTACGATCACTCAAGACTCTTGGATTCAAGAGGTCATCACCAGAGGTTATCACCTAGAGTTTTCATCCCCCCCTCCGTGTTTTTTCATGTCACGACTCCCGCAGGAGCCAAGCAAGCGATCTGCTTTCCAGAATGTGATTACCAGTCTTCTTCTCGCAGAAGTTATTATTCCTGTACCTCCTGCGGAGCAATTCAAGGGATACTACTCAAATCTCTTTGTAGTCCCCAAAAAGGACGGATCTGTTCGCCCAATCCTAGACTTAAAAGAGCTCAACAAATGTTTCCGTCCTCGCAAGTTCAAGATGGAATCCCTACGGTCCGTCATCGCAGCGATGTCACCAGGTCAATTCCTCATGTCTCTCGACATAAAGGACGCTTACTTGCATGTGCCCATTTTTCCTCGCCTTCCAAAATAGTCATTTCCAGTTCACGAGCCTGCCCTTCGGCCTCGGCTCCCAGAGTCTTCACCAAAATTATGGCAGCAGCCACGGCAGAGCTTCGCAGCGTAGGGATCCACATCACTCCCTACCTGGACGACCTTCTGATCAAGGCTCCTTCCCTTCAAGAGGCTCAACAGTCTCTTCGGACCTCCATCATCAAGCTGCAGGACCTGGGCTGGGTTCTAAACCTCACCAAGTCTTCGCTAGTACCCAGCCACTCCATGATCTTTCTGGGCATGTTGTTCAATCACAAACAATATCTCTTCCAATGGAGAAAGTCATCTGCCTTCAAAAGTTGGTGACGACACTACTTCAAAAGCCACGTCACACAGCGAGATTCTGTATGAAGGTTCTGGGAGTCATGGTATCCTCCACTGGCAACACGTCCTCAAGGGCCAATCGGTGAAGGTTCAGTCCGACAACTCAACGGCCATGGCCTACATCAACCATCAAGGCGGTACAAGAAGCAGGGGAGCGCTCAACGAGATAAAGCTTATCTTTCGATGGGCCGAAGCTCAGCAGGTTCACTTGTCGGCCATCTACATCCCGGGGTTGCTGAATTGGGAAGCGGACTTTCTCAGCCGTCAGTCCCTAGACCCGGGCGAGTGGTCTCTAAACGACGACATCTTCCAGGAGTTAACGCTAAAGTGGGGCATCCCAGAAGTAGACCTCATGGCGACCAGACACAACAGGAAGGTTCCACAGTTCCTGGCTCGCTACAGAGATCCCCTGGCTCTCAACATCGATGCCATCACTGCTCCCTGGCCCTTTCGGCTGGCGTACGCCTTTCCACCTCTGCCACTCATTCCCAGAACCCTCAGAAAGCTTCAAAGAGAAAGGACCACCCTCATTCTGATTGCTCCAAGGTGGCCCTGGCTTGGTTCTCGGATCTCCTCAACTGGATCTTACCGCCAATTCCAGACCTTCTCACCCAGGGACCGATCCGGCACCCAAACCTAAGAAACCTCTCCTTAACGGCATGGCTCTTGAGACCGAAATCCTAACCCAAAAGGGTTTTTCCACAGCGGTTGCACGCACCATGTGTGCGGCACGGAAGCCGATATCAACCAAGGCGTACTATAGAGTTTGGTCCACCTACCGCCAGTGGTGCTCTAAATCCCGGGTACCGTTCCGGACCTTGTCGGTCTCTCCATGGGCCTGTCCTTAGGATCTCTGAAATCGCAGATCTCTGCCCTTTCGGTTCTCTTCCAGAAACTGCTCGCTCTCCTTCCAGACGTCAAGACATTCATGCAGGGAGTAGCTCATGTGGCTCTGCCGATTCGCGCACCTGTTCCCGTGTGGGACCTCACCTTGGTTTTACATGCTCTTCAACTGCCTCCATTCGAGCCTTTAGCATCTGTGTCTCTCCAGTGGCTCACCTGGAAAGCCGTTTTCCTGCTAGCCATCGCCTCGGCGAGACGTGTCTCTGAACTCAGTGCCCTGTCCTGTAAAGCTCCTTACCTTGTCTTCCATCACGACAGGGCTGTTCTTCGCACTATTCCATCCTTCCTGCCGAAGGTCGTCTCGGAATTTCACCTGAACCAGGAGATTGTTGTGCCATCCTTTTGTCCGGCTCCAGCAAATCCTAAGGAACAAACCTTGCACACCCTGGATCCCGTGAGAGCCTAGAAATTCTATCTGCATAAGGTTCAGGACATCCGTAAGTCCGATGCGCTGTTGGTGATCCCTTCGGGACCTCGCCAGGGTTCCCCGGCTTCCAAGCAGAACATTTCTAGATGGATCAAACAAGCTATCACAAGAGCTTATACAGCAAAGGGGAAGGATCCCCCACACAAAGTCACGGCTCATTCCACCAGGAGTGTGAGTACTTCCTGGGCGTTCTGTAACCAGGTTTCGGCTGAACAGCTGTGCAAGGCAGCAACATGGACCTCCGTCCATTCCTTCTCCAAATTTTACCACTTTGATACCTTTGCGGCATCTGACACTCGCTTCAGCAGACGGGTGCTGCAGGCCGCGGTGGCTTCTTCTTAGGCCTCTTATCCCACCCGGTTCTGTGGACAGCTTTGGTACGTCCCATGGTCCCTGTGTCCCCCAAGCTGACTAGGAGAAAAGGAGATTTTGTTTACTTACCGTTAAATCTCTTTTCCTTCAGTCACTTGGGGGACTGAGGCCTTCACTTCCTTTCAATATGTTATGGTTACTGAGTGTTATAGTTGTTCATTACTATTGCTTTTGTTTTTCCTGTTGACTTTGGTACAAACTGACCTAAGCTCCGCCTACTGGGGGTATAGCCAGTGAAGGAGGAGTCAGTTCTGTTTTAGGGTTGTGTCCTGCCTCCTAGTGGTACTAGCTATACCCATGGTCCCTGTGTCCCCCAAGTGACTGAAGAGAAAGAGATTTAATGGTAAGTAAACAAAATCTCCTTTTCTCTTCCCTAGATTGGAGGAGACTGGTGTCATGGGAATGTAGATACTGGAGAAAGGACACTAAACGGTTAAAAGTGACTCCTCCTTCTGCCCAGGGCTACATGCCTGCTGCCTCGTCTTTGGTTTCTTTTTAGTGTCCTCAGCAGCACTATAGGTGACACAGGGAGCATAGGGCTAGATCTACTGGCCACAGCCTTGTCACCACAGGGCCACACATTTTATTCAGCGCCCCAAAGCCCTAGGACACCAGGATCCTACTGATTTGCCTTTCTCCAGCCTTCCCGCTCTATGGAGGCTGAATATGCACAAGTTGCTACCTTTCGGGGTGTATTCCACACCGCTTCTCCACAATGCCATCCTGAAGGCCAAGCGCTCAGGATCCAGTGCCCTCTTATCCGTCATTCAGGAGTTATCTTTTTGGGGAGTCGACGAACCGGTACCTCCTATGTACACAGGCTGAGGCTTTTATTCCAACTTGATTGTGGTACCAAAGCGAGACCGATCCTATCGCCCAGTATTAGACCAGATTCTTTGCAGGTGCCATTTCAAGATGGGAGTCTATCCAGTCATGCCTGTGTTGAATATAAAGGGCGCATATCTGCATCTGCCCATGCATCAAACCATCATTATTTCTTTTGTTTTTTCATCTCTGGCAACCATTGGCAGTTCGTTGCTCTGCCATCCAGCCTCTCCTCTGCCGCTTGAATCTTCACCATGCCGCATTGGTGCATCTCATGATACAGGGGATCAAAGTGATCCCCTATCTAGACGACTTATTGAGGGCATCATCCGAGCCTGTGGTCATCATCCACACAAACTTGATGGCGGTAGCATATGTGAACCACCAGGGCGGTACAGGCAGCTCAGAAGGAGGCAGAACAAATTCTAAACTGGGCGGAGCACAAAGTGAAGGCCATATCAGCAGTCCACATCACAGGAGTGCAGAATTGGCAAGCAGACTTCCGTAGTCGAGAAAAGCTAGATCAGGGGGAATGGAGCCTCCACCCCCAGTGAAGAGATGGGGTCTTCCACAAGTGGACCTCATGGCCTCATGTTACTACCACAAGCAAAATTTTTGGCGAGAAGCAAAGACCTACTGGCACTAGAGGCAAATGCTCTGGTACCCTCATGGCACTAGCTATATGTGTTCCTACCTCTGTTCCTTCTCCCCAGAGTCCTACAGAAGATCAGAAAGGGACAAGGACCTTCCTAGTGTGCCCCATACTGGCAAAGGTGCCCGTGGTTTGCTGACATTTCCATGGAAGCAGACGCACCTCTCCGCCTACCTCTCTGTGATGACTGTCTCTCTCAAGGACCAATCATCCACCTGAACTGACTATGGCTGACTTTAACAGCGTGGCTCTTCGTACTGGCCAAGAATGGTATTCCAGAGGAGGCCTTTCCCACCATGCTGCAAGCCCACAAGCCTGTCTCGGCCAAGAGATACCATAGGGTATGGCACACCTTCATTATCTGGTAGGAGTCTTAGGATAGGGACACTCAAGCAAGGGACTCATCGTCTCCTTCCTGAAGGAGGGGTTGGTCAAGAGACTGGTCCTTCGCCTACCCTGTAAACTGTTCTAAATTGATACATTTAGTTGATACATTTCTTATCTTTGTCCCCGCTGAGCAAAATATCTGAGTTTCATTAAAGGCAGCTGTTAGAATTGATACAATAGTTGCTAATATTCCACAGATGCTGCTGAGAAATGGATCAACTAAATGTTGCAAAATTGTAATAGCTCAGAATCTGCACCTGAATTACTGAGCTGCCAGACTCAAACACCAGAGACAGGGACATTCAACTTTAGATTTTGGAAAAACAGTAAAAAATGGAAAGTAATTCTGGGGAACAACCTGAAAACTGTTTGGAAGGTGAACAAGCCCTTTAATTTGTAAGGTGGTCTTTTTGCTAGCAATTATTTCAGCAAGTAGTAGGAATTGGCGGCTCTATCTTGCAGGTCCCTCTTCTCGATCTTTCGTCCTCACAAGGACATCCTTTGATCGGTTCTGGACTTCTCACCAAAGGTGGCTACTGAGTTGCACATGAACCAGCACTTAGTTGATCCCTGATTC
Organism: Xenopus petersii; assembly: GCA_038501925.1. NCBI lineage: Eukaryota > Metazoa > Chordata > Amphibia > Anura > Pipidae > Xenopus > Xenopus petersii. Next base: position 146,826,909 of record CM076676.1, read on the forward strand.
TGTTCGGAATCACATCATCCCAAGGAGCAGAGACTCCATGATCTGGACGTGGTTAGGTCAGCTAACAACTGAAGACAACAGAAGCAGGCAGGAAAAGTAGCCCTTGGCAGGCGGAGGAGGAGTAGGTTTTAACCTTTGTGTCCTTTCTCCAGAGGTAGGATCTACATCTTCATGGTGCCTGTGTCCCCCAATGTAGGAGAAAAGAAAGTGACTATAAAAAAAAATCCATCTTTCCTGAATAGCCTGTAATAACAATGTCTCTCCTCTCTTGCAGGATACCCATCTCCTTTGGGCAACTCTGAGCATGTGTCCAGCCCTGTACCCTCTAATGGTCCTCCATCTGGTCCTCCAATGCCTTCAGGGCCATCAGCGGTGACAATGGAGAACTCTGACCCACAGCAGCAGGCGAGCCGAAGTCCTACTCCCTTCAACCAGAACCAGCTGCACCAGTTACGGGCTCAGATAATGGCTTACAAAATGCTGGCCAGGGGGCAACCTTTACCCGACCACCTTCAGATGGCAGTGCAAGGAAAAAGACCCATGCCTGGGATACAACAACAGATGCCAACACTACCTCCACCTGCTGCTTCAGGAACCGGCACTGGTCCTGCTCCAGGTCCAGTGCCCCCTAATTACAACAGACCTCATGGTAAGGCCCTGGTGGTGTGAGGGATTGCATTAAGTGGGCATTGACTTTGGCCCTAGTATTGTCACCTGCTACACATGAAAAATAAATGCTGATTATTAAGTATTTAAAGGGATACTGTCATGGGAAAAAGATTTTTTCAAAATCAGTTAATAGTGCTGCTCCAGCAGAATTCTGCACTGAAATCAATTTCTCAAAAGAGCAAACAGATTTTTTTATATTCAATTTTGAAATCTGACATGGGGCTAGACATTTTGTAAATTTCCCAGCTGCCCCAAGTCATGTGACTTGTGCTCTGATAAACTTCAATCACTCTTTACTGCTGTACTGCAAGTTGGAGTGATATCACCCCCTTCCTTTTTCCCTCCAGCAGCCAAACAAAAGAACAATGGGAAGGTAACCAGACATTATCTCCCTAACACAAGATAACAGCTGCCTGGTAGATCTGAGAACAGCACTTAATAGTAAAAACCCATGTCCCACTGAGACACATTCAGTTACATTGAGAAGGAAAAACAGCAGCCTGCCAGAAAGCATTTCTCTCCTAAAGTGCAGGCACAAGTCTCATGACCAGGGGCAGCTGGGAAATTGACAATATGTCTAGCCCCATGTCAGATTTCAAAATTGAATATAAAAAAATCTGTTTGCTCTTTTGAGAAATGGATTTCAGTGCAGAATTCCGCTGGAGCAGCTCTATTAACTGATTTACTTTGAAAAAAATGATTCATGACCGTATCCCTTTAAGGCTTTTTACTTTTGCTTGACCGTCAAGTCAGTCTAGTGAAGTGTAATATATTTTGCTGATTTTATACCAGTTCTAATATTTTGTTCTACTAGGAATGGCTGGTCCTACTATGCCACCTCCTGGCCCATCAGGAGCTCCTCCTGGAATGCCTGGCCACCCTGTTGGTGCTCCACCTAAGCCTTGGCCTGAAGGTACATCTTTTAATTGGCTGAATCCGTTTGGCAAGCTTTTATGGTAGCTTGTGTTGGTACTTGTGATGTACTAGTATGTAGTGCAACACAATTTTGTTCCATAGGTGTATAAAGGGGTATTCTGTACAGACATCTTTCTCACACTTACAGGTCCCATGGCTAATGCAGCTGCTCCTGCCACTGCTCCCCAGAAGCTAATTCCTCCACAGCCTACAGGCCGCCCTTCCCCTGCTCCTCCTGCTGTGCCTCCTGCTGCCTCCCCGGTAATGCCACCACAAACACAGTCTCCAGGCCAGCCTGCTCAGCCTCCTCCCATAGTACAGTTTCACCCAAAGCCCAACCGTATCACTCCCATACAGAAACCCCGAGGCCTGGATCCTGTGGAGGTGCTACAGGAAAGGGAGTACAGGTGAGATCTTCTTTGAATGCAAAACATTCTCACAGATGTGACTCAATAAAATAATCATCATGTAATAATATACATGACAGACATTACTCTGGCGCTTACATGGTTTATAGGATCCTCCTATGATAAGTGACATGGTTTGTCTTTGTAGACTGCAGGCGAGAATTGCACACAGGATCCAGGAACTGGAAAATCTTCCTGGTTCTTTGCCTGGTGACCTAAGGACCAAAGCTACCATAGAGCTGAAAGCTTTAAGGCTCCTCAATTTTCAGAGACAAGTAAGTTCTTCCCTTGTATTGTAGCTGCATTGGTGACACGTTTTCTCCTTTGAAACTAGTGTTTTTAGCTATCACTTTAAACCGAATATAAAAGGGGTAAACGTAATGTTTAGTATGATGCAGAGGAATATTTTGAGACAGTTACATAGTAACATAGAAAGTTAACTTTAAAAAAAGACACACATCCATCAAGTTCAACCTTTTAACTCTATTTTAACCTTCCTAACTGCCAGTTGATCCAGAGGAAGGCAAAAAACCCCATCTGAAGCCTCTCCAATTTGCCTCAGAGGGGGAAAAATTCCTTCCTGACTCCAAAATTATAATCCAAACTCTGGATCAATTTGTACTATGAGCATATCTTCCATAACCCTGTATTCCCCCACTTGCTAAACACCATCCAACCCCTTCTTATACCTATCTAATGTATCAGCCTGTACCACTGATTCAGGGAGACGATTCCACATCTTCACAGCTCTCAAATTGCACTTTACCCAGTTTAACCTAGCAGCCAGACAGTGGTGTGAATGAGAAACTGGACAATAAATGAAAGAGGGCCTGAATAAAAAGATAAGTAATTAAAAGAAACAATAAAACTGTAGCTTCTCTGAGCAATGGGATTTTTTTGGACTGTCTGGGTCAGTGACCCCTCTTGAAAATTGGAACGCAAACACTTCTAAAAACAAAAAACTGGTTTTATTTTGTGTCCTATTTAGCTGCGGCAAGAAGTGGTGGTCTGCATGCGGAGGGACACTGCCCTCGAGACTGCCCTAAATGCAAAGGCCTACAAACGCAGCAAGCGGCAGTCCTTGCGCGAAGCACGTATCACAGAAAAACTGGAAAAGCAGCAGAAGATTGAACAGGAGCGCAAGAGGAGGCAAAAGCACCAGGTATGGAAAGGAATTAAGGCAGTTTCATGTCAAGCTGTGAAAACTCCAGGAGAAGGTTTTGGACCCTTATTGTGGGGCTAAACCTGCGATGGTGAAGATCTAACTTTATCTCGAATCATCTGGTTTATACAATATGTGACTGTGTAAGCCAGACGCTTCTAATAACTCCTGTATCTTATGCCGACCAAATTCTATTATTTTCATGTTTTAGGAGTATCTAAACAGCATCCTCCAACATGCCAAGGACTTCAAGGAATTCCATCGTTCAGTCACAGGGAAGATCCAAAAACTGACAAAGGCTGTCTCCACTTACCACGCCAACACAGAAAGAGAACAGAAGAAGGAGAATGAAAGAATCGAGAAGGAGAGAATGCGCAGGCTCATGGTTAGTACTTTCCCAAAAGCTTCATGTTCCTTATTTAAATATGTCTCTGTGTTTAGGTTCTTCTATGCATTTATTTTCTTGCAGAGCAGTATTTTAATACATTTTGTAATGTCTTTTAGGCTGAGGATGAAGAGGGCTATAGGAAGCTGATTGATCAGAAGAAAGACAAGCGTCTGGCCTACCTCCTGCAACAGACAGACGAGTATGTAGGAAATCTGACAGAATTGGTGCGACAACACAAGGCGGTCCAAGCCCTCAAAGAGAAGAAGAGAAGGAAAAAGAAAAAGGTGGGATAATCCATTGTTTGTCTAATCCAATGATGCCAAATTGCCTTGACATGTCACTGCCCCTAAGCAAAAGGTAGGGGAGCAAAGTGAAATGTACATTGGTAAACAAGTTCTTTTTCCCCACCTCCAGGTGCAAGAGAGTGCAGAAGGACAGCAGCCTACACTTGGACCAGATGGAGAGGTGAGCAGAAAATATAGCAATGGAGAGCTTGGCGAGAGAGAATAGAAGATTGCCTTCAACTAACTGGTGTTTCTGTGCGTATCTTAGCCACTGGATGAGACCAGCCAGATGAGCGACCTCCCAGTCAAACTGATCCATGTGGATAGTGGAAAGATCTTGATTGGCGCTGATGCACCAAAGGCTGGACAGCTGGATGCGTGGCTTGAAATGAACCCTGGGTACGTTTTGAGGCTTGGGGAAAAGCATAATGCTTGAGCCATGGCATTTTATTGGGCAAAACAGCTTCTAACAATGACTTTGCCATGAATAGGTATGAAGTTGCACCACGGTCTGATAGCGAGGAGAGTGGATCAGAAGAGGAAGAAGAGGTAAGTTGTATTTGAGGAAGGGGAAGGGCCAGTTTAGATTTATATTGCCTTCATTGTCTATAGGTTCAGGAATATGGGGCTTTAAAGAGTATAACGGTTTGTTATACCTTTTGATACTTTTATTTCGCAGGAAGAAGAGGAGGAGCAACAGCAGCCTTCTGTCCCTACCCTGCTGGCTGTGGATGAGGGCAAAAAAATCACTGACCCAGACAGTGACGATGTGTCTGAGGTTCATGCACGAGCAATAATAGCGTGAGTATCTGGGAGGGTTAGAGGAATTGCATTATATTTATTATATATTTAATTGCCAGGGCTTCCCTAGCTGCCATGCACTGATTTAAATAAAGGATTGGAATTTGAATAAGAGAAGCCTAAATAGAAAGACGAGTAATAAAAAGTAGCAATGACAATACATTTGTAGCTTTACAGAGCATTTGTTTATTAGGTGGCGTCCATTGACCCCTCCCCCCCATTTTAAAGCTGGAAAGAGTCAGAAGAAGGCAGATAATTCAAAAACTATGAAACAAGGAAGGCCAATTGAAAAATTGCTTAGAATTAGCCATTCTATAACATGCTAAAAGTAAACTTAAAAGTGAACCACTCGTTTGAAGCTGCTGACATTTTCCCTCCAATAACCCAACTGCCATCTGATCAGCCTGTGCAGGAGACTTAAACTATTGCCTTTCCTATGAGTATATGATCCAGACTTCTTCAGGTATATTTGGGTTGGGTATAAAATCTCATAACTAAGGACTACGTACCAAGTCATCTGTGGGACCTGAAACCAAATGACTACTCTCTTCTCAAGCGGCTTGGAAAATTACAATTATTTTCTTTGGAATATATTCACCATATTAGAATGGTACATAGTAGATAAGGTACAGCAAAGAACTGCTGGATTAAAGGAAAAATCTGTGATGGCAAGTGACACAATGTACTTGTATGTTTCCTCCCAGTAACGCCCGCCAGGATGTGGATGATGAGTACGGTATACCACAGACCCCAATCTGTGGCCTCCAGTCTTACTATGCAGTGGCGCACGCAGTAAGTGAGAAGGTGGAGAAGCAGTCAACCCTGTTAGTGAATGGTATCCTGAAACAATATCAGGTGAGTGATGCCTACACCGCACCTTGGTTTTATGGTGTGGTGGGTATTATAATGCAGGCTTGTTTTCTAGAAAAGAAAAGATGGGGATCAAAATTCAATTCGTAAACTGAGCAATAATTCAATAATCTATAAGCCTGAAATGACCAAAAGAGGATCTCCTAAGCCACACAGGCGCATTAAGCAAAATACTATATACAAAAGGGATTTATGCTCTTTGAACCGGCTAGATGATGATCAAATATTTAAAATCAGTATGTATATAAATAAAAAGGCAATGTTTATTAACCACCGTGCCAATAAATCACAGTACATATAAAAACACTTAAAAACTAAATAATGCTGTTATGTAAAAGAAGAGGCCCCTCCTATATTAATTGTATCACTCTATACCATAATACAAACATTTAAATTAGGGATGCACCGAATCCACTATTTTGGATTCAGCCAACCCCCGAATCCTTTGTGAAAGATTCGGCTGAATGGCGAACCAAATCCGAACCCTAAATTGCAAATGTAAATTAGGGGTGGGAAGGGGAAAACATTTTTTACTTCCTTGTTTTCTGGCAAAAAGTCATGCAATTTCTCTCCCCGTCCCTAATTTGGAAGTAAATCCAAGGAAGAATCCTGTTGAAAAAGGCCGAATCCCAAACCGAATCCTGGATTCGGTGCATCTCTAATTTAAATGTACTATGATGCAGTGAAAGAACGCAAGATCGTAAAGTCAGCAATAATAATGTCGGAATCCCAACGTGTGTCTGTAAATCCAAACTGCGGATAGTATCCAATGCTGCTGGGGTTATAGAGAGAACCTATAAATTACAAAGTCCTGAGCGTTCCTGGATATATTAACTCCCTGTAGTTATCCGGTTTCCTGACTAAAAGAAGATCCGGTGTACCGAGTTGGAATTTGTGAGGCGACTGAAAAGTACTAGTGAAGGTAGCACTAGATTTTGTGGTAATTAGTGGAGAAAAGGCAATAACCGCAGCATGCTGTATTGATTAAGCAGTTAGTCCGCCATGCGTTAATTAGTGGAAGCAGCAGCTGTTTTTCATTATATCAAAATATAGTACGAGTTGTATCCCTCTATGAATGAGCCAAGTTTAAAGGAGAACGAAAGGCTAAAACTAAGTACGCTTAATCAGAAAGGTCTATATAAATACACCAGTTAATCCTCATAGTAATGTTGCTCTGAGTCCTGTCAAAAAAAACACAGCATTTCTTTCCTTCTATTGTGTACTCATGGGCTTCTGTATCAGACTTCCTGTTTTCAGCTTAAACCTCCAGGGCTAGGGCTTGAGCATGCTCAGTTTGGTCCTCTCCCCCTCCCTCCTCCCCTCCCTGCTGTAATCTGAGCTCAGAGCTGTAAATGAGCAGGGAGAGACTCAGGCAGGAAGTGATGTCACACCAAGCTTATATGGCAGCTTCTATCCTAAACAAACAGAGACAGTGTCTAGAGCTGTTTACTCAGGTTGGTAAAGCATTCTGCAGAATAAATATAGCATTCTGGCTTGCTCTATTGTGGCTAATATGTTGGCAATAAACTGCCTTGGAGTTTTCCTTCTCCTTTAACAGCATATATGTGCCATCTTCTTGGGATTAATTAATATGACACTGAGCTGTATCACCGTTCCACTTAAGATTCCATATCAAGGTGCTGAAGTCATGCTGTCCGATACATAATAGTGCTCCATCAAGCCTCACTACTGTGTGCAATCACTGTCGCCGTGTTCATCCTAAATCCGCCTGGAACTCGGGGAGATGGGGTCCCCTTGTTACACTCCCAGCATGTAACCTCGACAGCTGTTTCGCCGCACAACGCAGCTTTGTCAAGCTAGGGATCACTACAATTGGCCACCATATTACTATAGCATAAGTCAAAACTCAGATTGTTAAAGCCACTAGAAATCCAGTGATCTCTCAGTACGACACAAGCTTATTATGATGTGGCTTCTGAAAATGTAGTATAGAGTATAATCGGCACAGCACTGTCTTATCAGATTCACAGAATGCACCAATGCACTCGAGAAGAAAATCCGTAACAGAATGGGTGTGGCCACACAATGAGGCCGTCTGTCAGATAACAAGATTGCAGAGCACTACAGTGTGTTTAAAGGGATACTGTCATGGGAAAACGTTTATTTCAAAACGCATCAGTTAATAGTGCTGCTCTAGTAGACTTAGGCACTGAATCCGTTTTTCAAAAGAGTGAATTGACTTTCTTATATTTCATTTTGAAAGACGGCATGGGGCTAGACATATTGTCCGTTTCCCAGGTGCCCCCAGTCATGTGACTTGTGCTCTGATAAACTTTAGTCACTCTCTACTACTGCGCTCTGGAGTGATATTACCCCCATTCCTTCTCCCCCAGCAGCCTAGAGTAACCAGATAACAGCTCCCTGGTAGAACAACAGCCTGTCAGAAAGCAGTTCCATAGTGCAGTACTGGCTCTTTCTGAAAGCACATGACCAGGCAAAATGACCTGAGATGCACCTAAACACTAATATTACAACTTTAAAAATACACTCGTTGGGCTAGGAATTAAATTTTCTGTTGTAGAGTGAATTATTTCCAGTGTAAATTAGGAATAAAAATGACACCATAAAAAAACAATACATAATCCCTTTAAAGTTACGGATCATTTAGTGAGGAGGATTATTAACTTCTGCTTGTTCGGTGTGAAAACGTTGTGGCTATATTGGTTTCTATATGTCAGATCCATGTTTCTTTCACACTCTTTTTTTTAATTTTTTTTCCCCTTTCAGATTAAGGGCCTGGAGTGGCTGGTCTCGCTTTACAACAATAACCTGAATGGGATCCTTGCCGATGAGATGGGTCTGGGAAAGACTATTCAGACCATTGCTCTGATTACATACCTCATGGAACACAAGCGCATCAACGGGCCCTTCCTCATCATTGTGCCACTGTCGTAAGTGTCCTATACCGATCTTAAGATTTTAATTTAAACTAGAGACTATGTGCCCTGCTATGTGGCAATGTCATCTTCTCTGCACTTGTGTGTTTATACTGCCTCTGTTGGCATCACCTCATTAAATATACATGTATGGGACCTGTTATCCAGAATGCTCAGGACCTTGAGTTTACCGGATAATGGATCTTTCCGTAATTTGGATCTTCATACCTTAAGTCTACTAGAAAATCATGAAAACATTAAATAAATCGAATAGGCTGGTTTTTCTTCCAATAAGGATGAATTATATCTTAGTTTGGGATCAAGTACAAGCTACTGTTTTATTATTACAGAGAAAAAAGGAAATCATTTAAAAAAAATTGGGATAAAATTAAGTCTATGGGGGATGGCCTTTCTGTAATTTGGAGCTTTCTGAATAACTGATCCCATACCTGTATTTGAAATGCTGGGTTTAAACTCCTTTGAGATCAATAGTTTCTAGTGGGGCAGAGAAGGAATCGTGTATATACACACAGACTCTACTGCCATAATTTTTATATTTTTGTTTACATTTTTTTCAGGACTTTATCCAACTGGGTATATGAGTTTGACAAGTGGGGTCCGTCAGTGGTGAAAGTCTCCTACAAGGTAAAAAATAAATGAATAAGGAGGGTGCAAACAGCCAATTAATGGCATGACCAAATAATGAAAAAATAATTAAAGTATAATAAATAATGAAAAGATACTCACAGTTCCCCCTAGTCTGTGTATATATTGCCAAAACAAAACTAAGATTTTTTTTAGAGCATAGGGAAGGTATGGCACACACAGGTGGCACAGGACAGGCAGAGTATGGCACCCACAAACCAGACCAATGTTAACACAAGAACTTTTAAGACTATATACACATTAATAGTAGCATCACAGCAAAAAAACAAATGGTTGGTGCTCACTGCAGGGATATCACTCATATGTGAAACACGATTATTAAGTCATAATAAACTGCAACTAAACCCCAAAATTAAAAGTTGCCTAATAAATGATTCTAAGTAATTTTCTAAAAGAAAATAAAATTCTAAGCAACTTTCTAATATGCATTTATTATTTTTTTTTTTTTTAGTGCTTTTAAAGTTATTTGTAAAAACAATTGCTATTGAAAGTAACATTTGCTCAGCTCCAGGTTGTTTTTTAAACAATGTTGCAAAAGTCTTGGTTCCCCAGCAAAGACATGTCTTGTTAATCAGCTTCCGTGCCTTGCATTGTATCAACAGTCTGAGCCATCAGGGCAGAGAATAGAAAAGTACAAACACTGCTTTCAATAGCAAAGTCTTATCTTAAAATATCTTAAAAACTGTAGAAAACGTGTAATGGATGTATATTGGAAAGTTGCTTAGAATTGTTTTCTTTTATTAGATACAGTAGCATAAAGCTGGCAGAGTATGGCACCCACAGGGAGCATAGGGAAGGCAGAGTATGGCACACACAGGGAGCATAGGGAAGACAGAGTATGGCACACACAGGGAGCATAGGGAAGACAAAGTATGGCACACACAGGGAACATAGGGCAGGCAGAGTATGGCACACACAGGGAGCATAGGGAAGACAGATTACGGCACACAGAGGGAGTTTAGGGCAGGCAGAGTATGGCACACACAGGGAGCATAGGACAGGCAGAGTATGGCACATACACAAGGAGCATAGGGCAGGCAGAGTATGACACACACAGGGAGCATAGGGAAGGCAGATTACGGAACACAGAGGGAGTTTAGGGCAGGCAGAGTATGACACACACAGGGAGCATAGGGAAGGCAGAATACAGCAGGAGGCAGAGAAATTTATCAGGCGCCTCCAGCAATTTGTATGAGGTGTGGACACTTTTTCACGTTAGTGGTGTGAACAATAGAGGTGTTACAGGTGTGAACAATACAGGGGATTACAGTCCGACTAAGGAGTAAACAATTCTGGGGTTGGTTTATGTCAGTACTGATACCTTTCAATCTTACACAAGGTAAGCAGTCACAGCAGGCAGACTTTCATGTTGGAGGCAACTCGGGGGGGGGGGGCTCCAGTTGGACAGCACTGATTTAAAGTATCCAACTCACAGAACAAACTGCCAGCAAGGGTAGTAACAAGCAACATGACCAGATGATCCTTTGCCAGCAATATTCCTGCTCTTGTCTGGCGCTAAATCATTCCTTCATATATAAAATCTAAAAACAAAGTTGTACAGACTTTATTCTAGAAAACAATATAAAGGACATATATAACATAGACATAGATTATTATAGTTAGGGACATGTTTGGATGATTCTCTGTCTTCTAGCAATTCATGAATGTATTTTTCTTTTATAGGGCTCTCCTATTGCTCGCCGTGCTTTTGTTCCCACACTTCGCAGTGGGAAATTCAACGTCCTCCTCACTACATACGAGTACATTATTAAAGATAAGCACATGCTTGCCAAGGTAATTTGCCAGCTCATTGTACAGACAACGTGAGACAAACCTCTGCCCTGGCATTTACCCGAGTACTCTTTCTTCTCCCCTGCAGATCCGCTGGAAATACATGATTGTGGATGAAGGCCATCGAATGAAGAACCATCACTGCAAACTTACACAGGTCTTGAACACACACTACGTAGCCCCCCGGCGCTTGCTTCTCACTGGTACACCACTGCAGAACAAGCTTCCCGAGCTCTGGGCTCTTCTCAACTTCCTTCTCCCAACCATATTCAAGAGCTGCAGCACTTTCGAGCAGTGGTTTAATGCCCCCTTTGCAATGACTGGAGAGAAGGTATGGTCACTGGCTCTATATACGTGTGACTTGGGCTTTTTTCCCCCTCTGTTATTTATGTGTGCGTCTTTCCTCTTCTAATATAATTTTTTGAGCTTAGTTTAACATTTGCATATGATAGGGAGACACTTGTGCACCATAATGGGCGCACAAGTTATGGATTTATGCTTTAATCCAGGTTCTAGGAAAAAATAGGTGCTGAGGTAGCTCCTTAAGAAAACCTCTCAATTTTGTCTTGTCTGCTGGTCCAGCCAAGCTTTAAATTGCAGCTTATTGACCATTCTATAGACAAACACTTAAAGGGCACCAATTATGACCAAAATCATTTACTAAGTAAATACACTATGTGAAAGTTCAAGAAATCCAATTTTTAAAACAGTTAGAATTGTTTGTATAATGTAAATGATCAGCTCACTATTCCTTCTGCAAGATCTCCCCTATCTCCACTGCAGTTCTAGCTGAGGCAGCCATCTTGGATTTCACTGGCTCCTCCTACCTATATCTTCCCAGCCAACTGTAGCTCTGAAATCTCGCACATGCTCATCAACCCTTCTAAGCTATTTTCAAATCAGCCAAACCTGTGTGTTAGCTGCTGTTCAGTAGTGCTGCCACCTGCTGGAAGTTAGTGTGTGCCCTTGATTTGCATAATGACTTTACCAGCAGGGGACAAGATAGGGAAATCTCCTGATACTTCTAGTGGAGGAGTTTACTAAAACAAGGCATTCTGTGTAGAATACTCAAAGCAGTGTTACAATCTGAGCATGCTCCTGAAATTTGCATAATAGAGTCTCTGTTATAGTCTCAATATGGCCTCCCTCAGTGAAAGAACCCATTTGACAAAGTAAGGGATTTTTTTAAAACCTGCAGTTTTTTTCAAAAAACTATATATGTGGTTTGATTAAACGTGTTTAGCTTGTACTGGTAAGATTGTTAATATGTGTTTGATTTTGGCTGTGATAGGTGCCCTTTAAGGAATTGTTCAGTATAAAAATAAAAACTAGGTAAATGATAGAATAGAATAAATATAGTTAATTAGCCAAAAATGTAACAGTTTAGTGTAAAAATAAAAACTAGATAAATAGGCTGTGTAAAATAAACAATGTTTGTAATATAGTTATTCAGCCAAAAATGTAATGTATAAAGGCTGGAGTGACTGTGTGTGTAACATAATAGCCAGAACACTACTTCCTGCTTTTCAGCTCTCTTGGTTTCCACTGATTGGTTACCAGTCAGTAACCAATCAGTGACTCGAGGGGGGGGGGTACATGGGTCATATCTGTTGATTTTGACTCTGAGCTGAATGCTGAGGATCAATTGCAAACTCACTGAACAGTTATGTCCCATGTGGCTCCCCTTATAGTCACTGACTAACTCAGCTGAAAAGCAGGAAGTAGTGTTCTGGCTATTATGTTACACATCCAGTCACTCCAGCCTTTATATATTACAGTTTTGGCTAACTAACTATATTAGATACATTTTTTATTTTGCACATACTATCTATTTACACAGTTGTTATTTTTACACTGAACTGTTCCTGTAAAGGGATTCTGTCATGATTTTTATGGTATTGTTTTTATTTCTAAATGACACTGTTTACACTGCAAATAATTCACTCTACAATATAAAATATAATTCCTGAACCAACAAGTGTGTTTTTTAGTTGTAATATTAATGTGTCATGTGCTTTCAGAAAGAGCCAGCTCTTTAGGATGGACATACTTACTGCCAAGCTGTTGTTTCTCCTACTCGATGTAACTGAATGTGTCTCAGTGGGACCTGGATTTTACTATTGAGTGCTGTTCTTAGATCTACCAGGGAGCTGTTATCTTGTGTTAGGGAGCTGCTATCTGGTTACCTTCCTATTGTGCTGTTGTTAGGCTGCTGGGGGGGGGGGGGCTGGGGGGGAAGGGGGGGGCTGATATCACTCTCCAACTTGCAGTAAAGAGTGACTAAAGTTTATCAGAGCACAAGTCACATGACTGAGAGCAGCTGGGAAACTGACAATATGTCTAGCCCCATGTCAGATTTCAAAATTAAAGCTCTTTTGAGAAACGGATTTCAGTGCAGAATTCTGATCCCAGGATCCCTTTAAAGGAGAAGGAAAGTGCCAAGACAGTTTATTGTAAACAGAATAGGCGCAATAGTGCAAGCTAGAACGCTATATTTATTCTGCAGAATGTTTTACCATACCAGAGTAAACAGCTCTAGATATTGTCTCTGTTTGTTTAGGATAGAAGCTGCCATATAAGCTTGGTGTGACATCACTTCCTGCCTGAGTCTCTCCCTGCTCACTTACAGCTCTGAGCTCAGATTATAACAGGGAGGGGAGGAGGGAAGGGATGAGAGGAACAAACTGAGCATGCTCAAGCCCTAGCCCTGGAGGTTTAAGCTGAAAACAGGAAGTCTGATACAGAAGCCCATGAGTACACAATAGAAGGAAAGAAATGCTGTGTCTCTTTTGACAGGACTCAGAGCAACATTACTTTGAGGATTAACTGGTGTATTTATATAGACCTTTCTGATAAATCTTACTTCATTTTAGCCTTTCCTTCTCCTTTAAGGCCTCCCTGATCCCATATATGACAGGCCGGCTGGGGAATCTCATTGGATGAGAACTGCATTGGTTTTGTTAATGCAGCCCCCTGCTGACAGTTCTTCACGAGCCTCTTATGAGATTGCTGACCTGTTCATATTATCTACCTCATTCCCCCATCATCTGGTGGCTGCTTGTTTTTGTAGCATTGCCAATAAGTGGATCTTGGCGTGCCTGAGAACCTTTGCAGAAGCCCTTGATTTCCCTGGTTAGTCTAAGGGTACATGTTGTTTGGCTGAAGAGCTGTCTCTTTATCTCTGGTGTAGAGAGGCACTGGCAGTAAGATACATCAATGAATTTGGTATGTTTTCGATTTTCCAGGTGGATCTAAATGAGGAAGAAACAATTCTCATTATCCGCCGTCTCCATAAAGTCCTTCGTCCCTTCTTGCTACGTAGGCTTAAAAAAGAAGTGGAAGCTCAGCTGCCAGAAAAGGTAATGTGTTTATTCTTTAACTGTTCTTTTTATTGAAGAATTGCTTGGCTAATTGTCTATTGATTCCTCGTATGGAAGGTGTTTCTAAGCTTTTGCCATTGTCAAGCCTGTCACGTAGTAATGTTGTACTTGTGTCTTTTCCTTAGGTGGAATATGTTATCAAGTGCGACATGTCTGCGTTACAGCGTGTTCTGTACAGACACATGCAAGGCAAAGGTGTGCTGCTCACAGATGGGTCTGAGAAGGATAAAAAGGTACCGTCCATGCTTTCTGCTCCATTTAATTCTTTGGAACTAGGGATATGCGGCCAGATTGTTGGCAGGACTATTAGACTGTTATTCATCTTAGTGCTGCACATACTGGAGGAAAATATATTTTAAAGGAAAACTATACCCCCCCAAACAATGTAGGTCTCTATAAAAAGATATTGCATAAAACAGTTCATATGTAAAACCCTGCTTCATGTAAATAAACCATTTTCATAATAATATACTTTTCTAGTAGTATGTGCCATTGGGTAATCATAAATAGAAAATTGCCATTTTAAAAAATAAGGGCCGCCCCCTGGGATCGTAGGATTCCCTGTACTCACATACAAACCATACATGTTAGGTCACATGAGCCAATTAACAGACATAGTTGTGTCTTTTGCTTCCTCACTTCTTCCTGTTACAGTTAGAGCTGCAGTATTTCTGGTCAGGTGATCTCTGAGGCAGCACACATGTAATGGTGGTCAAGGCAAGAGATGTAAAAGGGCAATATTTACTTAAATATATATTCCAGTTTGGTAAGATTCTTTAATATGCCACTTAATATGATATGAACTATCTGTTGCTTAAGTGTTCATTTGGGAGGGTATAGTTTTCCTTTAAAGGGATTCTGTCATGATTTTTATGAGGTTGTTTTTATTTCTAATTTACACTGTTTACACTGCAAATAATTCACTCTACAATATAAAATTTCATTCCTGAACCAGCAAGTGTATTTTTTTAGTTGTAATATTGGTGTGTAGGCGCCATTTCTCTAGACCGGCCCACCCTGTCAGTGCAGACGCCATGGGGTTAAGTATCCACCTCTGGAGACAGGACAGAAGAAGAGAAGACTTCGGCTCCACCCTCCTCATATGCTGCTCCTGTTCCCCTCAGTTTTTTTCTTTTGTCATGCTGTCAAGTTAGGACAGTGACTATTTTTCTCTTTTATTATTATTACTTCAGTCAGGATTCTGTTATCTACTTGTTTTCTTAATGCTGTACAAGGCACCAGTAGGGTTGCCACCCGGCCGGTATTTTACCGGCAATGTAACTGCCGGTAAATTTGTAATACGATCAAAAGGAGCCCTCGGCCTGCCCCCAATCCCCTGCAACTTACCCTTTCTTTTGCCAATTGTATCGTCCGTTGTGTGTCCCACCTCTTTTGACGTCACGTCCCACCCCTTTGAGGCCCCGCCCCCAGCAGCCGGTAAATTTTTTTATAAAAGGTGGCAACCCTAGGCACCAGATTTTTTTCCCGTAGGTATCACAGTGGACCTTGCAGCCCATACGCCCTCCACAGGACAAGCGGGCTAAATTGAAATACACTACTGTGTTCCCACTTTGCAATTTAATTTAGAAACCAACTCCTCAGAGTCAAACAAGGTCAGTGATCAGGATAGTGACCTAGAACCAGGAGAACTTTCAGTCCGTGAAATTTCCTCCGTTGATTCGGACAACAAACATCAATACCGTTCGATTGTAGGCCAAATGTCTATTAAGAGAAATGCTAGCCACACTAGAATTTAAAGATGAGGCTACAGCTACCTTAAAGGACTATAGAGTCTTGGGAGTTCAACCCAGGAAATCTAGGTCCTATATTTTCCTTTTCCTATATTCAAGTTAGTGTCTCAGCTAATTGAAAATGAATGGTCAAAACCAGATCATCGTATCACACTAACTCAATGTTTGCTTAGTACATATCCTATTCCAGAGGAACAACAAAAGGCTTGGGACAAGGCCCCCAAAGTAGATTCGGCGGTCGCACGCATCACACTACCAACAGAGGAAGCCGCATTCAAGGAGCCTATGGACAAAAAGATGTAGGTATCCCTTAGAAGGGCATACAGGCATGCACAGCAATCCTCCGACCAGCAGTAGCTTCCACAGGTTTGGCACGCATGGCCAAATTCTGGTGCCTAGAGTTATTAAAGAACCCTGCATCACCAGAGGATGTACAGGAGGAACTACAACGCCTTAGTTCAGCGTTGGCATTCTTATCAGACGCAGCCATGGATATGGTGTGACTGGCAGCCAAAACCAGTGTCGACAATATAGTTGCCAGAAGGGCCCTATGGTTACGCCAATGGTCAGGAGACACTGCATCCAAGACAAAATTAATCAATCTCCGTTTTACAGTCAACACACTTTTTGGTCCTGATCTAAAACAGATCATAACGGAGGTTACGGGAGGCAAGAGCACCTTTTTGCCATCAGGCAAGAAACCTAGGTCAGAACAACCAAGTAGATCATACAATAGACAATGTAATCCTCAAGGGCGCACCTTTCGATCCTTATCGATATCCCTCGTTCCACTCTGCACAGGTGGAGACCCCAAAAAGGGTAGACCATCCTGGTCCAACCAACAGAAACAGAAAACCAGGTCCTCCCAAGTCCACCTTAGCCTGACTCACACAGAACAAGCCCATAGGGGGTAGGCGTCGTCTTTGAGATTTTTTTACTATATGGCAAAGCCCACTTACAAGACAGCTGGGTACTCTCCATCATCAACAAATGGTACAGAATACCTTTGACAGACTACCCACTCGCACATTCAGAAGGTCAACTCCAAAAAATTCAAACTATGAGCTCTTATAAACATATAGGACCTCCACAACAACGGGGTCATAGCAACTGTTCCCCCACAAGAACGCTACAGGGTCCTACTCAAGTTTATTTCTGGTATCAAAGAAGGAGGGCTCTTTCAGACCAGTGCTAAACTTGCAACCCCTGAATCCATTTGTGACCAAACAGAAATTCTGCATGGAATCGATCTGGTCAGTAGTCATGTCAGTGACATAATGCTTCATAACAAAGATAGATCTTCAGGAAGCATATTTGCACATCCCCATCAAGGAAGAAACACAGAGATACTTAAGATTCACAATTCGAGACAGACATTATCAGTTCAGAGCCCTTCCCTTTGGTATTCACCCAAGTACTCAGCCCTCTCATCGTGCACCTCAGGCGCCAGGGGATATGCTAACTCCATACTTGGACAACTTGCTAATCAGATCCAAGTCATACGAGCAGAGTCAAAAGAAAACCAAACTTTGTGTTGAGACCCTCAGAAAACACGGATGGCTCATAAATTACAAAAAAAGCCAACTTACACCAGCACAGCGGATTCAGTTCCTCGGAATGTGGCTCGACTCATCCCTACAGACACTATCTCTAACAAGAGAGAAGATTCAAACAATTACGGACACAACACAACAGAACTGTCTCCAAACCAGTGGAGTATTGCCTCAGACTGTTTGGTTACATGGTAGCAGCACTAGATGCCCTGCCCTTCGGCAGGTTCCCACATGAGAGCATTCCAAAATCTTTTTTTTTTTTTTTTTTTTTTTTAAACATTGGAGCGACATTTCCACCCCACACCTGTCAAGGGATTTGGTCACCAGAGGAGGCCAAAATGCCCATCAATGTCCTGGAGATTAGGGCAATAAGAAATGCCATTCTACATTAGTCGACGGAACTGAGGGGTCAACCTCTCAGAATTCAATCAGACAATGCCACATCAGTGGCCTATCTAAACAAACAAGGGGGTAAACGAAGCAGCAAATGCTGGAGGTGGCTCAGATACTATATTGGACAGAGACCAATGTCCCAGCTATCTCAGCAGTCTTCATACCAGGAGTACTAAACTGGGAGGCGGATTACCTAAGCAGACAGCTGATGGATCAGTGGGCTCTCCATGCAGAAGTCTTCGACGAGATTGTGTCCAGATGGGGAAATGCCAGACATATTGACATCAAGACACAACTGCAAGGTACCTATATACTGCACCAGGTCTCAGAACCTGGAGGCATCGTACGTGGACACTTTAGTCATTCCTTGGATTTTCAACAGAGTCTACGCATTTCCCCCACTCGCTCTTTTGCCAAGGATAATTCGCAAGATCAGACAGGAGGGGACATTAACCATCCTCATCGCCCCAGATTGGCCCGAAGAGAGCATGGTACTCCAAACTGGTCAATATGTCTATAGCTCCACCATGGAGACTACACTTCCGATCAGACTTACTAACTCAAGGACCAATCCGCCAGAACAACATATCAGTCTTGCATTTGACGGCCTGGCTATTGAAGCAGAAGTATGGCTTTTGAAAGGCCACTGACCTTTTTATAAATGCTAGAAAACCAGCCACAACCAGTCTACCACAAGCTATTCATAGACTACTGTAGTTGCATGGGGGTACAATGGCAGCAAGTGGCCATACAGACTGTAGTCGAGTTTCTCACACAAGGGTTCCAGTTTGGGGTTATCACCAGCCACCCTAAAGGGTCAGATATCTGCTCTCTCCCTTCTCCTTCAACACCAGTGGGCAAGGGAACCAGTTGGGATACAGTTTTTACAGGGTGTGAGGGATTAGACCACCATTTAGAGATCCCACACCTCCCTGGGACCTTACTATAGTACTTAATGCTCTACAGCAGGGATCCCCAACCTTTCAAACCCGTGAGCAACATTCAGAAGTAAAAGGAGTTGGGGAGCAACACTAGCATGAAAAATGTTCTTGGGGTGCCAAATAAGGGCTGTGATTGGCCATTTAGTAGCCCCTATGTGGATTGTCAGCCTACATTGAGGCTCTGTTTGGCAGTACAACTGGTTTTTATGCAACTAAACTTACTTCCAAGCCAAGAATTCAAAAATAAGCCCCTGCTTTGAGGCCACTGGGAGGAACATCCAAGGGGCTAGAGAGCAACATGTTGCGCACGAGCTACTGTTTGGGGATCACTGCTCTACAGGCACCCCCCTTTGAGCCCTTGGTGACCTGCCCTCTCAAGTTTCTTCAGGTAATTTTGCCTGGTCATATGCTTTCAGAAAGAGCCAGCACTTTAGGATGGAACTGCTTTCTGGTTACATTTCTCCTACTCAATGTAACTGAATGTGTCTCAATGGGACCTGGATTTTACTATTGAGTGCTGCTCTTATATCTACCAGGCAGTTAGCTATCTTGTGTAAGGGAGCTGCTATCTGGTTAACTTCCCATTGTTCTGTTGTTGGGCTGCTGGGGGCGGTGATATCACTCCAACTTGCAGTAAAGAGTCACTGAAGTTTATCAGAGCACAAGTCACATGACTGGGAGCAGCTGGGAAACTGACAATATGTCTAGCCCCATGTCAGATTCCATAATTGAATATAAAAAAATCGGTTTGCTCTTTTGAGAAACCGATTTTAGTGCAGAATTCTTCTGGAGCAGCACTATTAACTGATGTGTTTTGCAAAAAAAAAAAAACAAAACATTTTTTTCCCATGACCGTATAATAAGAGTGGTCTTTTAAATTAACCTTTGCAATGTCCTTCCCTGAATCGTTCTGTATTACTTCCCCTGCAGGGCAAGGGAGGCACCAAGACCCTCATGAACACCATCATGCAGCTGAGGAAGATCTGTAACCATCCATACATATTCCAGCAAATAGAGGTAAGAGCCGAGGGAGGCTTAATATCATGAATGGCAGAGAAAGCAGAGCTCTGTGTGTTCATTTATTTAAAGGGCTTGTTCACCTTTAAATTAACTTTTCGTATAATGTAGAGAGTGATATTCTGAGACAATTTGTAATTGGCTTTCATTTTTTATTATTTGTGGTTTTTGAGTTATTTAGCTTTTTATTCAGCAGCTCTCCAGTTTGCAATTTCAGCAATCTGGTTGCTAGGGTCCAAATTACCCTGACAACCATGCATGGATTTGAATAAGAGACTGGGCTATGAATAGGAGCAAGATGAGTAATAAAAAGTAGCAATAACAATACATGTGTAGCCTTACAGAGCATTTGTTTTTTTAGATGGGGTCAGTGACCCCCATTTGAAAGCTGTAAAGAGTCAGACGAAGAAGGCAAATTATTCAAA
This sequence comes from Xenopus petersii, assembly GCA_038501925.1. Taxonomy (NCBI): domain Eukaryota; kingdom Metazoa; phylum Chordata; class Amphibia; order Anura; family Pipidae; genus Xenopus; species Xenopus petersii. The sequence goes on from CM076676.1 coordinate 146,847,219, forward strand.
AACTATAAAAAAGAAAAAATGAAGGCCAGTTGAAAAGTTGCTGAGAATTAGCCATTCTATAGACCTACTAAAAGTTAACTTAAAGGTGAACCTCCCCTTTAATCCTGTGTCTACTTTAATTTTTCAGGAGTCGTTTTCAGAACACTTGGGATTCACAGGAGGAATCGTACAGGGGTGAGTTGCCGCATTGCACCAAATATTTACCTTATGTTTTACGTCTGCCGTGTGGGAAGCAGGTTATTATGGGGCGTATAGTTAATAAGTAAAATGGGATACACCCACGTCAGCTCTACCCCAGTCCAGGTTACTGAAATCCCCAAATCTTTGTGTCACCAACTGTTTAGCTAGAACATCATCAGTCAGACATTTGTTGTTGTCATTTCCCTCCATCACAATCTTGGGAACACAAAATAGTATAGCTGCTACAAGTATGGGGCCTGTTATCCAGAATGCTCGGGATCTGGGGTCTTCTGGAAAACGGATCTTTCTGTAATTCATACCATAAGTCTGCTAGAAAATCATGTAAACATTAAATAAACCCAATAGGCTGTTTTTCTCCAATTATTTGGGATCAAGTACAAGCTACTGTTTTATTAATATAGAGAAAAAGGAAATACAGGTGTGGGACCTGTTATCCAGAATGCAAACAACATAGTTTTTTTCCCCCGGATAATATCTGTAATTTGGGTCTTCATACCTTAAGTCTACTAGAAAATCATGTAAATATTAAATAAACCCAATAGGCTGGTTTTGCTTCCAATAAGGATTAATTATATCTTAGTTGGGATCAAGTACAAGCTACTGTTACAGAGAAAAAGGAAATACAGGTATGGGACCTGTTATCCAGAATGCAAACAACGTAGTTTTTTGGGGTTTTTTTAGATAATGGATCTTTCTGTAATTTGGATCTTCATACCTTAAGTCTACCAGAAAATCCTTTAAACATTAAATAAACCCAATAGGCTGGTTTTGCTCCAATAATGATTAAATGGGTGGTTCACCTTTTAGAATGATGTAGAATGGCCAATTCCAAGCAACTTTTCAATTGGTCTTCATTTTCCTCTCTTTTTTTTTTTTTTATAGTTTTTAAGTAATTTGCCTTCTTCTTCTGACTCTTTCCAGCTTTCAAAGGGGGAACACGGACCCCACCTAAATAACAAATGCTCTGTGAGGCTACAAATGTATTGTTATTGCTACTTTTTATTACTCATCTTTCTATTCAGGCCTCTCCTATTCATATTCCAGTCTTATTCAAATCGTGCATGGTTGCTAGGGGAATTTGGACCCTAGCAACCAGATTACTGAAATTGCTGCTGAATAAAAAGCTAAATAACTCAAAACCCACAAATAATAAAACATGAAAACCAATTGCAATTTGTCTCAGAATATCACTCTCTACATCATACTAAAAGTTAATGCAAAGGTGAACAACCCCTTTAATTATATCTTAGTTTGGATAGTGTACAAGCTACTGTTTTATTAATACAGAGAAAAGGGAAATCCTTTATGGGAGACGGCTATTCAGTAATTCGGAGGTTTCTGGATAACAGATCCCATACCTGTGCCACTAGGAGGCTATATAGAACAGTGGCAGTTAAAGTGGTACTGACCGGCCTAAGGCAAGGCAATATTAAACCAGGCTTCCTACCTCTCTAAATGCTGGAGCTCAGAATTTTTTTATTAATTAATTAATGAATTCTTTATTAGGCACTGCTTTCATTTGGGTATATGTGCTGCTGTACACACATGAAGGAGGGCCCAGAGCAAGCACAAGGACAGGCCTCTGCTCATTGGACTGTGGTACCTGCCAATCTTATTTGTGGGTGGGCTTATGGTTTTGCCCCCTGTTCGTCCTATGGGCGTTGCTTGATTTTTTTTTACTATATATCTTTTTATTAGAGTTTTCATTTTTTTTTAAATACTGTAAAATACAGTCTTTCTGTGTTTTTTTTTTTCAATATTACATAAATCAAATGCAGAATTAACATAAAGAGAAAAACAAAAATATGACTCTTGTGTTGACATTTGTTTATACTGCCAAAAATAATAAACATTTAAACCCATTTTTCTTTACCTGTTTCTAGTTCTTCCAATTTGTTTATGTAAATCTGTCCTGCTAAGATACAAATAAAGGTATGGGATCTGTTACCCAGAAACCCATTATCCAGAAAGCTCTGAATTACGGAATGCCCGTATCTCATAAACTCCATTTTATCCAAATAATCCACATTTTTAAAGATGATTTCCTTTTTCTGTGTAATAATAAAACAGTGTCTTATATTTAATCCCGACTAAGATATAATTAATCCTTATTGGAAGCAAAACCAGCCTATTGGGTTTATTTTATGTTTATATGATTTTCTAGTAGAAAGATCCAAATTAAAGAAAGATCCGTTATCCGGAAAACCCCAGGTCCCCAGCATTCTGGATAACTCGTCCCATACCTGTACTAGCAAATGAGGAGGGCTTGAATTTAAAAAAAAAAAAAAATGTTGACTATTGTTTGCCATAGATCACTACTTACATGACGTTGTAAACATAAGTTAGTAGGACAATAGGCTAGAGTCCTGCGCAGAACCAATTTGTTATACCAAAATGCGACCCGCTACCCGTATACTTACCCTCTTGGACCCGCTACCCGACCCGCAAGTACCTTATCCGCAACCCGATCCTTGACCCGCTGACCATCAAGAAACGAGAAGTGCTGTCGTTGTAAACCGGAAGTGACATCATTAGAAGTTGGCGTGATCAGAAAAAAAGATGTAAAACAGGAAGTGCAGTCATTGTAAACCGGAAGTGACATCATTAGAAGTAGGCGTGATCAGAAAGAAAGATGTAAAACAGGAAGTGCAGTCATTATAAACCGGAAGTGACATCATTAGAAGTTGGCGTGATCAGAAAAAAAGATGTAGAACAGGAAGTGCTGTCATTGTAAACTGTCACATCATTAGAAGTAGGCGTGATCAGAAAAAAAGATGTAAAACAGGAAGTGCTGTCATTGTAAACCGGAAGTGACATCATTAGAAGTTGGCGTGATAAGAAAAAAAGGAGTAAAACTCGCTATTGGGCAGACCCGCAAACCCGAAGAACCGCTGACCTGCGTCTACACCTGCTCCTGAAACTATTTGCAACCCGCAGGGTACCAAAGGTTTTTGCGGGTAACCCGCAAGTACCCGACCCGCTGTACATTTTTATACACATTTTTCTACTGGACAGTAGGGCTCATTTATAACCCATAGCAACCAATCAGTGATTAGCTTTTTTTCAGCCATCTGCAGGTTGAACAGTGAAAGCATTGTCTGGTTGCCATGGGTTACTGCCCAGGTGCAAGTTTGCCCAGTGTTTATAAATGACCCCCAGTATGTTCCTATTTTGTGACTGTGCATGACTTATCTTACAGGCAAGATGTCTACCGGGCGTCTGGGAAGTTTGAGCTGTTAGATCGGATACTGCCCAAGCTGAGAGCCACCAAGCACAAGGTTCTGCTCTTTTGCCAGATGACCATGCTGATGACCATCATGGAAGATTACTTTGCTTACCGTGGCTTTAAATACCTCCGATTGGACGGTAGGTGGACCGTCAGCCATATTCACTGTCTCACGTGAGATCAGAATAGAAAGCTTTACATAAATTATTCTGTGATATTCTGAGACAATTTAATTGGTTTTTATTTTTTTAGTTGCTTTGCTTTTAACTCCGCAGCTCTCCAGTTGCTAAGGTCCAAATTCCCCTAGCAACCATGCACTAGGAATATGACTAGGAGAGGTCTGAATAGAAAGATGAGTAATAAAAAACAGCAATAACAATACATTTTTGTAGCCTTACAGAGCATTTGTTTTTTTAGATGGGGTCAGTGACCCCCATTTGAAAACTGGAAAGAGTCAGACGAAGGAGGCAAATAATTCAAAACCTATAAAAAATTTTTTTTAAAAATGAAGACCGATCGAAAAGTTGTCTAGAATTGGCCGTTTAATTGTATACTAAAAGGTGAAGCACCCCTTTAATGTACATGTATGTGTTTTGCAGGCACCACTAAAGCAGATGACCGTGGAATGTTATTGAAATCCTTTAATGAGCCTGATTCTGATTACTTTATCTTTCTGCTCAGCACACGTGCTGGGGGTCTGGGCTTAAACCTTCAGTCTGCAGACACTGTTATCATATTTGATAGTGACTGGAACCCACATCAGGTACAGCCATATGTACATTCCTACATTGGAGTCCTTTTAAAGGAGCAGTAAACCTTAAAAATAAGTAAATATATAAACTTATTCTAAGCACTTTTGCAATGTACATTCATTTTTTTCAGTTCTAAGATATTAGATACATGTACTGTTAATATGAATGAATTTTGTTACAACAGCGCCACCTGCTGGTCATTTTCCCACCAGTCTGACCACCAAGTAGTCAAGGAAGTTGTCAGGAGAAAGAAAGAGTCTGCTCTGATGTTCTTCTGATTAGGAAAACAATAAGAAACCTTTCTGAAATCTTTCCTAAGCAGAAGAACATCAGAGCAGCCTCTTTCTTTCTCCTGACAACTTCCTTGACTACTTGGTGGTCATACTGGTGGGAAACTGACCAGCAGGTGGCGCTGTTGTAACAAAATTCATTTATATTAACAGTACATGTATCCCTTAATATCTTGTAATTAAAAAATAATAAATAATGAATGTACATGGAAAAAGTGCTTAGAATAGCACCCTCGTCCATTTTAATGTTTACTTATCCTTTAAATGCTAAAAAGTTTCCATTTATTATCTGTGTGTTATGTTCCTTTTATTATAGAGTTTGCATAGAGGTGAGGATGACAGTGTTGGGCCCTGCTCAGAAGAGCTTACAGTTTAAATGGGAAGGATACACACAGCAGGGACTTTAACCTACCAGCAAGTCAGCTGTTTGTTAACCCATGCAGCACCAATGATCTTGTATAACCGGCTAATTCTCTTGTGTGTCCTGGACAGGATTTACAGGCTCAGGACCGAGCTCACCGAATCGGGCAGCAGAATGAGGTGCGAGTGCTGCGCTTGTGTACTGTGAACAGCGTGGAAGAAAAGATTCTGGCCGCAGCAAAGTATAAACTTAACGTGGATCAAAAGGTTATCCAGGCCGGAATGTTCGACCAGAAATCCTCCAGCCATGAACGCAAGGCCTTCCTGCAGGCCATTTTGGAGCACGAAGAGCAAGATGAGGTGCGACTCAAACGTTTTCTTCATAGTTCCCACTGTCCATATGTACTCGCGTGAAACCTGTCACCTTGTACAGGTATGTGACCTGTTATCCAGACTGCTCTGTACCTGGGGTTTTCCAGATAATGGATCTCTCTGTAATTTGGATCTTCATACCTTAAGTCTACTAGAAAAACACGTAAACATTAAATAACCCCGATAGGCTGGTTTTGCTTCCAATAAGGATTAATTATATCTTAGTTGGGATAAAGTACAAGCAACTGTTTTATTATTACAGAGAAAAAGGAAAAACGTATCGGATCATAATGGAGTCTATGGGAGATGGCCTTCCTATAATTCAGAGCTTTCTGGATAACTGGTTTCCAGATAACGGATCCCATACCTGTACACTTTTTAAGCCACTTTGTTCACTTCTCACCATCAGGAGGAAGATGAGGTGCCAGATGATGAAACTGTGAACCAGATGATTGCACGTCACGAGGAAGAGTTCGACCTTTTCATGGTTTGTTCCTTTAAATTTAAAAACCTTGTGTGGCTTTTTCTCTGGGGCATTTGATGGAATTGGGTTTTTCCGTGGAATTGTAATATATCTGTAATATAAACTGAACAGTCCAATCAAAACTGTCCCACTGTTTGCTTGTTACTGTAACTGTTTTGGGTCTAGGATTCAGGATATTGGGTCCCCGAACAGCAGGGAAATCTTGATCTGCAATTCAACATGCAAATTAGTTGTGAGCGATGCTTTCAGCATGTTTCCTTAAAGGGGTGGTTCACCTTTAAGTTAACGTTTAGTATGTTATAGAATGGCCAGTTCTTTTTTTTTTTTTTTTTTATTGGTTTTAACAACACAAACTGACAAGTACAATACAATATCTGGTAGAATGACATTGTATATGTTTGCACTAGACCCAATACCAATCCAGACAGGAGAAAACAGTCACTCGGGGTTACAATTGTATATTGGTTTAGATATGGATGTAGCTGGTAGTATAAATCTGATTTAGGGACATCATTTAGGTATCCAGGAGAATGGACAGTTCTAAGCAACTTTTCAATTGGTCTTCATAATTTATTTGTTATTGTTTTTTAATCATTTGCCTTCTACTTCTGACTCTTTCGAGCTATCAAATGGGGGTCACTGACCCCATCTAAAAAACAAATGCTCCGTAAGGCTACAGATGTATTATTATTATTGCTATTTTTTATATTCAGTCCCTCTCCTATTCATATTCCAGTCTTCTTATTCAAATCAGTGCATGGTTGCTAGGGTAATTTGGATCCTAGCAACCAGATGGCTGAAATTGCCAAATGGAGAGCTGCTGAATAAAAAGCTAAATAACTCAAAAACCACAAATAATAATAAATGAAAACCAGTTGCAAATTATCTCAGAATATTACTTTCTACATCATATTAAGTTAACTCAACCCCTTTAAAACAAACTCCTTTTTTTTCTTCCTCCCAGCGCATGGATCTGGACAGGAGAAGAGAGGAAGCCCGTAATCCCAAACGCAGACCTCGCCTCATGGAGGAAGATGAACTGCCGTCCTGGATCATTAAAGACGATGCAGAGGTGGAGCGCCTCACTTGCGAAGAAGAAGAAGAAAAGATGTTTGGCCGCGGCTCTCGTAACCGCAAGGAGGTGGATTATAGTGACTCGCTCACAGAAAAGCAGTGGCTGAAGGTAAACATATGCTCTCATAGACACTTAAGCTATACGGTGACAGTGGGGCTCATTTATCAACGCTGGGCAAATCTGCTCATGGGCAGTTACCTATAGCAACCAACCTATATAAACCCATCAGTTTAGCTTTTTAAAGCCAGCTGCAAGTGGAATAATGAATAAAGCAATCTGATTGGTTGCCATGAGTTATTACCCATGTGCAGATTTGCCCAGTGTTGATAAATGTGTATTGGTTCTGATTTGCTTATTGACTGCGCAGGCCATAGAGGAGGGGACTCTAGATGAGATTGAGGAGGAAGTGCGGCAGAAGAAAACGACTCGCAAGAGGAAGAGAGACATCGATCCTTGTATGGTAACGCCAACCACAAGCACCCGGGGCAGGGAGAGGGATGACGAGGGCAAGAAACAGAAGAAGAGGGGAAGACCCCCAGCCGAGAAACTTTCTCCAAACCCCCCAAAACTCACCAAGAAGATGAAGAAGATTGTGGATGCCGTCATAAAGTACAAAGACAGGTGAGGATGGCTCTGATCTTTGCTGCCGTAACGGAGAGTGCTCTGCAGTTGGCTCACCCACATTCATTTCTTTCAGCTCTAATGCACGCCAGCTGAGCGAAGTGTTTATTCAGTTGCCATCCCGTAAGGAACTCCCCGAGTACTACGAGCTCATTCGTAAGCCAGTGGACTTTAGAAAGATCAAGGTGAGTGCGAATGCTTTCATGTATTTGGGTCACACTTCCTGGTAAAAGGCAAAAAAGACAACCGCTCAGACTCACCACAAGTCGTAGAATGGCTGACCAGGTCCAAAGAAAGTTTGTCCGGGCGCTTGGTGTCCCTACAGAATATAGAGAAAGAAGATGGAGTTCCACAACACCAGACCACTTGCGGAACTCCATCTTCTTTCTCCAGACACTTCCTGGTAGCACATGATCAGGGATCTGACCCACAGCAACCCTTGTGCTTCTGCAGGAGAGGATCCGAAATCACAAGTACCGAAGCCTGAACGATCTGGAGAAAGATGTCATGCTGCTGTGTCAGAATGCTCAGACCTTCAACCTGGAGGGCTCCTTGGTAAGAAAAACAAACCTCAATATTTATTATCAGGCACTAAGTTTGCCCAGGAGCAGTAACCCATGACAACCAATAAGATTCTTGCATTTAAAGAGGCGACTAGTAAATGCGACCTGCTGATTGGTTGCTATGGGTTACTGCCCCATGGCCCTTTTATTACATAACCCACTAATGTTTTCTGGGGAGGGGGGGTTGGGGGGTTGTTCATACAAGCAGTTGATGGTAATACAGGTATGGTATCCATTATCCAGGAAACCCCTTATCCAGAAAGCTATGAATTATGGAAAGGCCATCTCACATAAACTTCATTGTATCTAAATAATCCAAATTTTTATAAATAATTTCCTTTTTCTGTGTAATAATAAAACCGTAGCTTGTACTTGATCCCAACTAAGATATAATAATCCTTATTGGAAGCAAAACCAGCCTATTGGGTTTATTTAATGTTTACATCATATTCTAGTAGACTTAAAGGGTTTGTTCACCTTTGAGTTAACTTTTAGTATGATGTAGAGATTGATATTGAGACAATTTGCAATTGGTTTTCATTTTTTATTTGTGGTTATCGGGTTATTTAGCTTTTTATTCAGCAGCTCTCTAGTTTTCTATTTCAGCAATATGGTTGCTAGGGCCTAAATGACCATAGCAACCATGCACTGATTTGAACTAAAGACTGGAATAGGAGAGGCCTGAATAGAAAGATGAGTAATAAAAAGTAGCAATAACAATACATTTGTAGCCTTACAGAGCATTTGCTTTTTAGATGGGGTCAGTGACCCCCCCTTTGAAAGCTGGAAAGAAAAAGGCAAATCATTCAAAAACGATAGAAAATAAATAATGATGGCCAATTGGAAAGTTGCTTAGAATTGGCCATTGTATAACAATAATACTAAAAGTCAACTTGAAGGTGAACAACTCCTTTAAGATATGGAGATTCAAATTGGGGAAAGATCCATTATACAGAATACCCCAGGTCCCAAGCATTCTGGATAAGCGGTCCCATACCTGTTCTAGATCAATGACTGACTTTCATCTTTACAGATCTACGAAGACTCGATTGTGCTCCAGTCTGTGTTCACCAGTGTGAGGCAGAAGATCGAGAAGGAAGAGGAGAGCGAGGGAGATGATAGTGAGGAAGAGGAGGAAGTGGAAGAAGAAGGCTCAGAGTCAGAGTGTGAGTAGACTAATGTTGATTTCACTTGACTGCAGGACATAATAATGTCTGTCCTTATGTCTCACAAACCGTCTTTGTTCTTTTCAACAGCGCGCTCCATGAAGGTCAAGATTAAATTGGGGCGCAAGGAGAAAGGTCAGGAGAGGATGAAGGGACGCAGGCGAACTGGCCGAGGGTGCAGAGCCAAGCCAGTGATCAGCGATGATGATAGCGAGGAAGAACAAGAGGAGGCCAATGTACGTTGCAGTCTTTCTGCTTTCTAACGCTCTCTTTAGCAGATCTGCTTCTTGCATGAGTCTAGGGCTAGTTTCTATTTTAGAAGTTTCTAAATGCTAGCAGTTTTAGGCTGCTAATGCCACTCTTGACTCTGAAAGAAAGCTGTCTAGCAGAAAGCCTGGTATTAGCAGCCTAAAACTGCTAATGCATTGAACAACTAAAAATGCTAGCATACAAAAGAGCTCAGAGGATAAATCAGAGCAAGTATTTCTTTTTAACTTTAGATCCCCTTAAACGGGCAGCTGCATGAAGTGTATGAAACGTCTATCGTGTGGGTTTATATGTGCAACTTGTTTTCCTTTCTTAGGAGCGCTCAGGAAGCGGAAGTGAAGAAGACTGAAGTAGAATCCCATAACATTCCTTTAACCCCACGTCTCATTCCACAGCGGGCCACTGGAACGCCTATTCCAAACACTCGGAAGTCCCATGCACCCCCTAAGCGTCCCGCCCCTCGGAACCCTCCCCTTTCTGTGGGCCGCTAACGGGTACTAGTCAGAAATGTAGTGAAATGTACAAAATAAAATTCTTCCATATTTATATAAATGATGAGATTTAGGGACGTACCCGTCTGTAGCAGCTTCTAAAGACAAAAGCATTAACGATCTGGCCCGACTGCTCGGCCTCTCGGGTAAAAAACATTGACTTTTGATTATATATGAATATATATATATTTTTTTTTTATGGCAGTACTGTTTGCGTTACAGTATGAATCACTGTAGTGTCGGCCCCGTGGATGCATGCAGTTAGCAATCCACCCTTTTAGTACTGTATTTTACAAAAAACACGTTAAAACAAAGCCCAGCGTCCCGCCCCTGTCTCTCGCGCTGCGCAGGGAGGGGGCGGGGCTTGCCGCGGTAGCTGTATGTACGTGTGTCTGTGTCACTGGATTTCAAACCGATATAAATTAAACCCAAGATGGAAAACCTCTCTCTGTTTGACTTGTATCGTTTTTGTATGAATTTTTAATGTCTTTGGAGATGAAGCTCAATAAAAATGCAGAGTCTTGGAAAAAAACTGCTGGATTAGCCCTAGTAATTGTAAATAGGAACCCTGTATTCAGGGGTGCACCCCCCATGGGGCAAGTGTCCGTTGGTTAAAGGAGAACTAAACCCTAAAAATGAATGTGGCTAAAAATTCCATATTTTATATAGTGAACTTATTGCACGAGGCTAAAGTTTCAGCTTGTCAATAGCAGCAATGATCCAGGACTTCAAACTTGTCACAGGGGGTCACCATCTTGGAAAGTGTCTGTGACACTCACATGCTCAGTGGGCTCTGATTGGCTGTTGAGAAGCTAAGCTTAGGGCTCGTCACTAATTATCCAGCAGAAAATGAGCTTCCCCTGTAATATAAGCTGATGCTACAGGTTTGCTGAATATTAAATTCTGATGCTAATTGCACTGGTTTCTGTGCTGCCATGTAGTAATTATATGTATTAATTACTAATCAGCCTTATATTGTGACATTTCTATTCTATATGTACTGTATATTGTGAGTGGCTCCCTAAGCTCAGTAAGTGACAGCAGCACAGAGCATGTGCAGTGAATCAGCAGAAAAAAAGATGGGGAGCTACTGGGGCATCTTTGGAGACACAGATCTTTACTGCTAAAGGGCTGTGGTTGCCTTGGGCTGGTAAAGCAGCACAAAACATAATGTACAACATTTCTAGCTACTTCTTTAGTTTAACTTTCCTTGTACTATAAGGACTGGAGTCCAAAACTGCCCCCATACTCCAGACGAGGCCTTACCAGGGACCTATAAAGAGGCATAATTATGTTTTCATCCCTTGAGTTAATATTATCCCCAACCAAAGGTGCTGGCCAATCGAGCCTGCACTTCAGTTATTGGTAATGGTTGTTTTCAAAAAATTGCCCCCACATAGCGCATGTGAAAAAATGTGCTTCTGACGTCACACAAATGTACAAAATGAGCAAGTCGCTGCATTCACTCATTCTGCCCCAATATAACAACTCGTACCGGGAGCTCCCTCCTGGTGCTGGTGGCCTAGCACTGGCCAGGGGGCAATTAAAAAGAAAAAAAAACTACTGTTACCCCCCCAACTTGAGTACAGGCTCAGTTAACCCACACCTTTGGTTGGGGATAATATTTTTTCCCAATAGGTGCCTTTAAAGGAGAAGGAAACCCCCAGGGCGCTAAACCCCTCCCCCTCCCCTGTGCTGCCCCTCCTCCCCCCTGGCCTATGTGTCCCCCTGGGCAAATGCCCCTAACTTTTTACTCACCCCTCTGCGCAGGTCCTGTCCACGGAGTTCGCAGTCGCCATCTTCTCCCACACGCGTCTTCTTCCTGCTCTGACCGGCGTCTTCTGGCGCATGCGCAGTAGGAACAGGTACCGGTACGGCTCTACTGCGCATGCGCCGAATGTCACGAAGTTTTCCGATTTCACTTCGTGACATTCGGCGCATGCGCAGTAGAGCCGTACCGGTAACTGTTCCTACTGCGCATGCGCCAGAAGACGCCGGTCAGAGCAGGAAGAAGACGCGCGTGGGAGAAGATGGCGACTGTGAACTCCGTGGACAGGACCTGCGCAGAGGGGTGAGTAAAAAGTTAGGGGCATTTGCCCAGGGGGACAGGTAGGCCAGGGGGGAGGAGGGAGGGGGGCAGCACAGGGGAGGGGGGGAGGGGTTTAGCGCCCTGGGGATTTCCTTCTCCTTTAAGAAGAATATCAATGAGCTGAGAGTGCAGTGACTAAGTGCAACTCAACTGGTTGGAAGGAGGGAAGATTTAAATAATGAGGGAAGACTATAAAGGTTGGGGTTGTTTTCCCTTTTAGATATTGGTTTATGTGAGTATATGAAGGGGCAATGTGTACATGTATGGACACTGGCTTTCATTTGGTGGGGTTGAACTTGATGGACTTTTTCAACCAAACGTAACCACGTAACTCATTCAGTAGACCTTGAAGTGGATCATGGATACGTTGCATGACTAATTGCACTGATCCCTACGTGTCAGCGAAAGGGCGAGTCAGCAGGCCCTGAATTCTGCCCACCCAACTGAGTTTTGAGGTGGGACCAAGCCCCAACTCCTTGCCTGGCCAGTAGAAAGAATGAAACAGAGAACATAGTTGGACTCTTTGTTTCACTTACCCTTGAAACTGATTCACATAGTTAGAAGGTGTTGGTTAAATAAACATCTTGTGCTTGTGGCTGAATTAGGGTGGTCTCAGTGAGAACCAGATTGGTACAATATCTGTTATACTGGTCTTACCAGGCTCATTCCATAAAGCTGTGATTCTACAAGGGGCGAGTGGGTGGGAGTCTCAGGTGACACTCACTACCTACCAACGTTCTGGCAACCCACTTGTATATTATAATCTCCGATAGGGGGGGCGTGGCCGGAAGCTGACGGAGACGGACGCTTAGCACGGCACTGCAGCACCCGTGCTGCTAAGATACTGTTTTTTACCCTGTAAGAACCGCCGAGTCGTGACTGGAGAACCGGAGTGTTTTCCCTGGCGGGTCTCCTCCTTGGCGATATTCTGCGGCTCACAGCCAGGGCTCAGACTTGAGCGTCGATATGGGGAAAAGTCGCGGGGCGAATTCGCGCATCGGCGCGAAGACGCCGAACCTCCAAGATGGCGCTGGCGCTCGTGGAGTGACACCTAACTCTGCTAAACATGGCGATGGAGAGGGGAGAACTACTACCAAGCTGGGGAAAGGGAAGACTATTGGAGCTTCCGCAGCACTGAAACTGGGCAAGTATGCCAGGGTTACTTCCCATGATGACACCATGCATAGAAGCCAAGGGTCTATATCTCCTGAGCCTTCCCCTTATGGTTCTCCCATGCTTTCTCCGGTCAGTAATTTAAGGGAACAGATAGTAGAACATATAGAACACACTGTACATATTGAACCAACTTTGTCTGAACTTATGCTGCTCATCAACAGCAACCATGCTGCTACGATAGCAAAGATGGATGACCTTAAACAGGATTTTGCTTTGCTGAAGCAGGATGTGCAAAAGATAAGGGAACGTACAACAGAGGCAGAGAGGCGCATTTCCGCACTCGAGGATGTCACTACCTCTATCCCAAATAATTTATCTGAAATGGCACAGAAAGTTCGGAGATTGGAGGAAAAAGCGGATGACCTCGAAAATAGGCTCCGCAGGAACAATATTAGATTGGTGGGCCTACCAGAAAGAGTGGAGGGGAGTACGCCTGAGCTCTTTTTGGAGGATTGGCTCAAAGATATGTTTGGGAGCAATAATTTTTCTCCAGCGTTTACAGTAGAGCGGGCTCATAGAGTCCCGGCTCGCCTACCTCCACCTGGTGCTCCTCCTCGACCTTGTATAGCTAGAATACTGAATTACAGAGATCGAGATAAAATCCTCTTGGAAGCCCGGAAAAAGCAGGAAATTATCTATGAGAATGTTAAAATCTCTATATATCCAGATTTCTCCACTGAAGTGCGAAAGCAAAGGCAAAAATTTGCAGATATAAAAAAACGTCTCCGGCAGATCAACTTATCGTACGCGATGCTGTTTCCAGCTAAATTGAGAGTCCAGGATGGTGATAGAGTTCATTTCTTCACAGCCCCGGCCGAGGCCAATGCGTGGCTGGAGGGAAGGCCTCTGTGACTACGGGCGCACTAACCTAGAGACGTTTATGATCTCGCCCCATGATTGGTTTTGGGACTGGTTCGAAACTGAGATCTGTAAGCACGGGACAATTGGGAAGGCTAAAGTTACAACTAAGGGTGTCAGTTAGCTTCCTGGCCACTAGTTGGGAGCAATAGGGTTCCTCCTCGTAGGGTTTAATGGTATTGGGTATAGGCCCTCCTAGGATTAGGGGATGGGCAGGGTGGGAAAAGGGTATGTGTGGGATTTCATTTTTTATGTGTTTTGTCTGTTATGGTTCACATATACTTATCTTAATCAAGGTACTTTCGACTTTTGAGATATCTCAATTCTCTCCTGTATGCAGTCCTCCTTGACTCTAGTATCTTGGAATATTAGGGGCCTTAATTGTAAATATAAGCGGGCTCGAGTGTTTGATTACATCAAAAGATACAAGCCTGATGTTTTGCTATTACAGGAGACCCATTTAGTGGGCCAGAAGCTCTTTTCGCTGAAGAAACCTTGGGTGGCCTATGTTTATCATGCCTCGTTTTCTACTTATGCCAGGGGGGTCTCGATTCTTGTTAAGAAGGGTGTTCCGTTTGAGTGTGTGGGGATTAGAACAGATTTTTATGGCAGGTATATTGTCCCTCACTGTAAACTTGCTAACCAAACTTTTACTTTGGCTAATGTTTATTGTCCTCCTCCATTCTCTTCATCTCTCCTAGACCAGGTTTATTCAGTACTTGCCTCCTTCCCAAATGCTCCAATTTGTATTGTAGGGGATTATAATGCCACTCTTGATCCTCACCTGGATAGGTTGGGTCAAACAAGTAGTTATAATCAGGGATTGAGGCAATGGGTGGATAACCTTGGTCTTATAGAATTATGGCGTTGGAAACATCCGGGTGAGGGACAATATTCATGCCATTCAGCGACCTATGCTACTTTGTCTCGTATAGATCTAGCTTTGGCCTCTGTGGATTTTGCACAACAGGTCAGTACCGTTGAATATCTCCCGAGAGCGTTCTCAGATCATTCCCCTTTGCGTATTTCAATTCGAGTGGGGGTTGGTGGTAATAGAGCAAATTGGAGATTATGCCCAATGTGGTTGTCAAATATACAGGTTAAGGATCACTCATGTGAAGAATATGGGGCATATTGGGATATCAATGCGGGAACGGCTTCTCCAGAAATCTTATGGGAGGCATCTAAGGCGGTCGCTCGGGGGGTGTTAATTAGTGAGGTTGCTAAGGTTAAGAAAATGTCTAAGGCAGAGGTTGATAAAGCAGCTATGGCTTTTACAGAAGCAGAGAGGCTCCATAGTCAAGCTCCCACGGATACTACATATCAGCTTCTGGTCCAGTCACAAACAGATCTGGAGTTGGCCCAAACGAAGCTGACTAGCAATCGGTTGTTATATGCCAGTCAGGGCATATTTGAACAGGGGGATAGAGCTGGTAAATTATTGGCGAGGTTGGCTTCAGTTAGGGATTCACAGGCTCCAATAGCACAGATACAGGACTCAGCAGGGGAAGTGGTTAATACTCCAGAGGATATACTCTCAGTTTTTACGAACTTTTATGAGACGTTATATCAGACGAAGGCAGGCTACTCAGTAGAGCAGGTACTTTCTTATTTGGATGCAATTACTCTCCCTAGTCTGACACAGGAGGAGAGGGAGTATCTTGATACCGCTATATCTGAAAAAGAAGTGGTGGAAGCGATATCGGCCCTTCCCTCTAATAAAACCCCGGGCCCAGATGGCCTCCCAGCTGCTTGGTATGCAGTACAGGGTCACTCGCTGGTTAGACACCTACATGAAACCTATATGTCTGCCTTTGAGCAGGGGATTCTCCCACCTTCTTTTTACGAGGCAGTTATTGTTCTGATAGCGAAGGAGGGCAAAGACCCTGCGCTGTGCGACTCATATAGGCCGATATCGCTTATAAATACAGACGCCAAGATATTGGCAAAGATCTTGGCCACTAGATTAGCCAAAGTAATTCCCTCTATAATACATAAGGATCAGACGGGCTTTATGCCTGCTAAGTCGACTACTATTAATTTGAGAAGGGTCTTTACTCATTTACAGACTAATCATATAAATGCTGGGTCAAGGATTATTGTGTCTTTAGACGCTAATAAGGCGTTCGACTCAGTAGAATGGCAGTATCTGTGGGTAGTCATGAGGAAATTTGGGTTTGGCCCGGGTTTTATTAGATGGGTTCAAATGTTATATTCTAAACCTACTGCATGTATTAAAGTTAATGGCATGGTGTCCTCCTACTTCCCCTTGGCTAGAGGAACTAGACAGGGTTGCCCCTTGTCTCCTTTTTTATTTGCAGTAGCAATTGAACCCTTAGCTACCTGTCTCCGTCAGGCTCCGAGGGTTGTGGGATTCAAGCATGGTGCACTGGAAGATAAGATTGCTCTGTATGCGGATGATATGTTATTGTTCTTAGAAAATCCGGGTTCATCTCTGCAAGAGGCCTTGGGTATTATAGAGAGATTTGGTGATTATTCTGGACTAACTATAAATAAATCTAAGTCCGTTATTCTCCCTATTGATGCGAGACCTATTCAACCTACTAGCTCACATGGTATTAAATGGGTAAATAAGTTTAAATATCTGGGGATTATTATTTCTCTAGACCATAATCTGTACATATCAGATAATGTTAACCCAGTAGTAGAGCAACTCGGAAAGGCAGTTAAAGTATGGTCCTGTTTACCAATCTCCCTATGGGGCAGAATTAACCTGTATAAATGATCTATCTTCCTAAGCTTTTGTATAAGCTACATAACTCTCCTGTATGGATCTCAGAAAATCATTTTCGCAAGATTAATTCTGTTTTATTACCTTTCATATGGGCTAATAAATCCCCACGTATTTCATGGATCTCACTAACAGCTAAATTGGATAAAGGGGGCTTGGCTTTACCCCATCTACGGTACTATTTTTTGGCTAGCCAGATTTATCATATTCACAGTTGGTTTCATAGTGAGGTGGAGGATCCAGCTTTGTTAATTATGGCTTCTAGAATTGGATCACTGGAGGCCCTTAAGAACTTGTCATATAGACGGATGTGTGATTATGATGACTACCCATCTACAATAGTGGTTCCATTTAAAGCGTGGGAAATTGCTTGTTCGTATATAGGCCATAAGCCCCCTCTGATATCTCCCTATTTGCCATTGTGGAGGAATTCTAACTTGCCCCACTTTAAAACTATGCAAGATTGCTCGTACTGGACTGCAAAAGGATGTAAGCTGCTGGGTGAAATTCTGGTAACCCAGGTGTTTCCTACGTTCCAACAAATGAAGACACAACTTGGTGAACCAGAATTGCAGTTCTTTCGTTATCTCCAGTTGCGTCACGCTTTTAAGGCTCAGTTTTCATCTCTGGAGGTGATATATAATATCCCCTCGATAGAGCGGATATTGTGGGACTCGAGGAGGGACAGACTGATTGCTAGGCTCTACCAGGAGTTACTGAGTACTATTCCTGCCCCATTTGATAGGGCACAGAGAAGATGGCAACAGATTATCCCTGATATTAGTGAAGAACAGTGGGAAGAGGCTATTGGTTCAATTTATGGTGATCTAATTTCTCTACGGGATAAACTTGTTCAGTATAAGTTTATCCAACAGTTGTATATAACTCCTATAAAGAGGCAGAAAATGGGTAAAGAAACTGAGGCAAATTGTCCAAGATGTCAGGAGCCAGATGCATCTTTTTTGCATATGGCATGGTACTGTCCCTCAGTGCAAAGGTTCTGGAGGGAGGTGATTAGATATTTGGGGGATAACTTAGCACTTCCCTGTAGTTATTCTCCAGGAACCTGTCTATTGGGACTGGTGGATGATTTAGTACCCTTGAACAAAACCAGAGCACTTATGCGGGTTGTACTATTTTATGCCAAGAAATTAGTGATAATGAATTGGATGGGTAAGAACAATCCGACCATAACACAATGGGTTACTCTAATCAATAAAATACTTCCCTCTATCAAGCTTACTTATCGGGCCCGAGGGTGTTCGGAGAAATTTGAGAGAATATGGAAGCCATGGCTGGAGATTAATGGTGTGGGAAACTTGTAGGAAGCTATATACCTAAAATCTAGTTAAACTCAGGTTGGATGCTGGGTATAACATGCTGAGAAGCATGATCTTATTTAAATGGTTTAAACGGATTGACTAGTTAGTACTTTGGCGGATAACTGAAATTGAACTTGAATTTGTAATTGTGAGCCAGGTTTGGTGTTGTGTCTATCTTCTCCTCTCCCCCTTCCCCCCCCCCCTCCCCCCTCTTTCCTCTTTTTTTTTTTTTTTTTTTTTTCTTCTCTTTCTTCTTTCCTCTTCCTTTTTTTTCCCTCCTGGTGGTGAATATGAGAGGCTGGCCGAGTTACACTATAATAGAGGTGACCACTCTAGGGATAATGGTACTGGGTGAGGGGTAACACTGGGACTAGTGTTGATAAGGGAATAAACGAATTGGAATGGTTGTGAACTACTATTGGTATTGCTGTGGTCAAGGGGGAGATAGGACACAGATATGATTGAGTGAGGGGAACACTGGGATTGTGTTGATAAAGGTACAACCTAATGAGATTGGTATTATAAACTATTCACATTGTGTTATTGTGGGTAAGGGGAGGGAGGACACAGATATGAGTTAATGCGATAGCACATGTATAACGAATCGCATAGGGGGGTATATATGTAGCTACACACAGTAGCCTATGGGTTAAGTATATAACAATAATACATGGAAGGGTTCACGAGACTGGATGTATACACAAGGGTTGTGAAACGTATGGTGGGAAACTCTCTCAGCTTCTATACGCACTACCGAGTACAGGAGGATGTAATGTATTGTGTTATGTATGTTTTGTAAAATTTTTTTTTTTTTTCTTGTTAAAATTCAAATAAAATAATGTTTTAAAAAAAAAAAAAAAAAAGAAAAAAAAAAAAAAATATTATAATCTCCACCCCCATATCAAAGCATCAGGGGGTTCTGTAAGGACTTGTAGGGTACCCATGTGTTGCTATGGTGCTTGCCATGTACAGCTTTTGTCAGGCCTGAACCCTAATTTACTCCACTGCTGTAACCCTCCTATTACAGTACAAGTGCTGCCTCACAGATGTTTTAAACGACATTCTGAAAAGAGACGGAACTGGAAGGAAAATCATTCTAAATCAATTAAAAACAGACCAACTGAAAAGGCCAAGCGTTAACATTACGAAAGTATATTTAAAGGTGGACTTCTGCATTGTAACTACAATTGAGCCTATGGGGGTACCATGCCAGGATCCGGCCAGCAGAGGGAGCTGGTGCCTCTAGAAGCCTCATTCAGCTACTTCAGCTTCTGCTGTTGGGATCACCAGTGGGATCCAGATAGGATTATAATGCTGGTATAATGGGTCATCAACTGTATCTCTTATTTCATATTACTGCCCAATAAGGGAAATATAGATAATAAGTGCACCCCATCCAGCTGCAACCCCAGAGATTATCCCCAGCTCCTGCATTGGATTCCCAGGTTGCCTTTAATTTCCCTACCGTTTAATTATGAGTCCTAATGTGCCCATGTGATGAAGGAGCTCTATTGATCCTGCTGCTGTTCATCTCAAATGCTACATTTCGGACAGATGGGACTGTAATTGCCCTTTGTGGTGATTGGCTGCCAGTGGCAGAGTGTTCCATTCTCAATACTTTCCATAGGCCAACATGTCACATGGCCACCTGCCGGTTCCTCAGTCAGTGTCTAATACTGGCAACCCCCAACAACTCTAGACTGAGCCCTGTACTACCTCCTCCCAACTGGGCTGGGAACAATGGGCTCTGGCTGTACTAATGCTAATCTGCCACTGGTTCCTGATAACCAACCATGTAGGTGCAGCATTGCAGGGTGCTGGACTTTCGTGTAGTAATTAGCAGCTTCCTTGCCTCAAATGAGAAAACCTACTGCACTCACTGGCAAGGACCTGACCACTAGAACCAAAGAAGGTGAACTGACTCTTTAAAGGGATACTGTCATGGGAAAACGTTTTTTTCAAAATACATCAGTTAATAGTGCTGCTCCAGCAGAATTCTGCACTGAAATCCAATTCTCAAAAGAGCAAACAGATTTTTTTATATTTAATTCTGAAATCTGACAAGGGGCTGGACATATTGTCAGTTTCCCAGCTGCTCCCAGTCATGTGACTTGTGCTCTGATAAACTTCAGTCACTCTTAACTGCTGTACTGCAAGTTGTAGTGATATCACCCCCTCCCTTCCCCCCAGCAGCCTAATAACAGAACAATAGGAAGGTAACCAGATAGCGGCTCCCTAACACAAGATAACAACTGCCTGGTAGATATAAGAACAGCACTCAATAGTAAAATCCAGGTCCCACTGCGACACATTCAGTTACATTGAGTAGGAGAAACAACAGCCTGCCTGAAAGCAGTTCAATCCTAATGTGCTGGCTCTTTCTGAAATCTACCCACCTGAATGACATCATTTCAACCTGCATAGGAGACAACAGCTGAGTTTGTGTATCCCAGAGACAGAGCCCTAGTTAGCCATGCCTTCGTGCAGCTCTATGGCAACATCCTCGCTCTACTCTGGTAACTCAAGCTTGCCAGCAGAACCTGACACCTTCCTGGGTGTTTGTTATTAATTTAACCCCCCCCCCCATGCAAGGGGATCCGATAACTCAGTGTGATTTAGCCGTCTGGATTGATTTCCTTTACAGATTGTTATTGGTGCTTAGAAATGCCCCAGGGCAGGAGTTACATACATACGGCTGCACTGAGCTTAGGAATGCTGCCAGTCCACAATAACCTCATTTTCTTATCATACAAACATATTGGCCCACTTCCTGGTGGCTTATAGTGTGATTTCTGCTATGGTTCCTGCTAGATTTGGGCAAATTTGATACAGAGAAACAGTAGCACTGATCTATAGCACATTGCTAACTGGCACCTTGTCTAACCTGAATGCTGACAGTTACCCTTACAGTCCAGTTCATGGAGTGGGCATTTGTCAGCTCCATCTACCACTTAAAGGAAAACTATACCCTCCAAACAATGTAGGTCTCTATAAAAAGATATTGCATAAAACAGCTCATATGTAAAATCCTGCTTCATGTAAATAAACCATTTTCATAATAATGCACTTTTTTAGTAGTATGTGCCATTGGGTAATCCTAAATAGAACATTGCAATTTTAAAAAATAAAGGCCGCCCCCTGGGATCGTATGATTCACAGTGCACACAAACAAACTATACTTGTTGGGTCACATGAGCCAATTAACAGACAGAGTTCTGTGTTTTGCTTCCACACTTCTTCCTGTTACAGTTAGAGCTGCAGTATTTCTGGTCAGGTGATCTCTTCCTGTTACAGTTAGAGCTGCAGTATTTCTGGTCAGGTGATCTCTTCCTGTTACAGTTAGAGCTGCAGTATTTCTGGTCAGGTGATCTCTGAGGCAGCACACAGACCATCACTAAATGGTGGCTCAAGGCAAGAGATGTAAAAGAAAAAAAATATACTCAAATATATATACCAATTTGATAAAATTCTGATTGTTTCACCTCTGGGTATGAACCACACTGGTTTTCCATTAAAGGGGTTGTTCACCTTTAAATTAGCTTTTAGTACGATGTAGAGAGTGACATTCTGAGACAATGTGCAATTGGTTTTCATTTTTTATTACTGTATTTGTGTTTTTTGAGTTATTTAGCTTTTTATTCACTAACTCTCCAGTATGCAATTCCAGCAATCTGGTTGCAAGAGTACAAATTCCCCTAGCAACCATGCATCGCTATGACTAAGAGACTAGAATATGAACAGGAGAGGCCTGAATAGAAAGGTGGGTTATAAAAAGCAGCAATAGCAATACATTTGTAGCCTTTCAGAGCATTTGTTTTTAGATGGGGTCAGCGACCTCCATTTGAAAGCTGGAAAGAGTCAGAAGAAGAAGGCAAGTAATTCAAAAATGAAAAAAAAACTAAAATAAGTAATGGCCATTTGAGAAGGTTAGTTTTAGGTGACCTGCCCTTTTAATGAAAGTATAGTATAGAAAGTCTTTTTATGCTTCTATATGAGCCCAAGGTTGTACTCTCGGTTCTAAAGCAAAACAGGGAGTGAGAGGCCAGGGTAGGTACATAGTATGTACTATTTATAATAAGGACACCTACACAACTGCAAACAGGGAGGGGTAGGGTAAAAGGTCCAGTTATACAAACCCTCCCAAACAATGTAGCCTGAGATTATTGTTCTGGATTCAAGCGCCATGAATACTGCACTAAATAATGACATTCTGGCTGGTTACTGACCAACCCCAAATAATCAGCTTTAATAGGGACCTCCGGTGTAAGCCCTATCCAAGGAATGGAGATCTGAGGTCTAGGTGACACCTTGGATAATCAGCAGACGTCTCTAGGGACCAACATTATTTATTATATTACACCAAAGCAATGAGCACCCAAAGCAGCATGAAATGGCACTCGCCCACCCTGTTGCGCATGTGCTGAGATTAAGCATAAAAAAAGATGGGGGGCTACTGGTGGCATCTTCATCTGCACAGATCTTCACTTATAAAGGACTAATGTGGCCTTGGGCTGGTACAGAACCCCAAAACAAAAGGGAGCATATCTAGCCAGATCCTTAGTTCTAGTTTAAAGGGGTTGTTCACCTTTGAGTTAACTGTTAGGATGATGTAGAGAGTGATATTCTAAGACAATTTGCAATTGATTTTCATTTTTTTTATTATTTGTGTTTTTTGAGTTATTTATTCAGCAGCTCTCCAGTTTGCAATTTCAGCCATCTGGTTGCTAGGGTCCAAATTACCCTAGCAACCAAGCAATAAGAGACTGGAATATGAATAGGAGAGGGGCTGAATAGAAAGATGAGTAATAAAAAGCAGCAATAACAATACATTTGTAGCCTTATAGAGCACTTGTTTTTAGGTCATCAAAGCTGGAAAGAGTAAAAAAAGAAGGCAAATTATTTAAAAACAAAAACATTTAATAAATTGAAAAGTTGCTTAGAATTGGCCATTCTATAACATACTAAAAATTTACATTAAGGTGAACTACGCCTTTGATTCTCACAGTATCAGACGTAATTTTATCCTTCAAACCTGCAAGGGGCTTCTATTTCTATTTTGGTAGAAACAGTGGCATACTAGACAAAGTCCTAATATTGTGTGAATCTCAGCAGTCGCAGCAAAGGGAAGTAGAAGCCATGGAAAGTCCTTACTTCCTTGTGTAACACAGAGGCAAATAAAGTGCCGGGTTGTTGTGCTGCAAGAGCATTTATAGGGGCAGGGTTGGATGGTGGAAACAGATCAAGTCTCACCATTATGGAACTAGAAAGGCGTCTGTTCCTCATCAGAGATCTCACTCTCCCTGTGAATGTTTAACTTGCCAAATGGGCTGCACCTTAGATAAAGTCAGGTGAGCGGAGGATCGGCACAAGGTCAGGGTGGCACATGGCAGCCACTAGGGGAGAAGTCTCTTGGCAGAGAGAAGTGACATTGGCTGTGAGACGGCACTTGGTCCCCTTTGGCAAAAAGCAGTGATTTGAATCTTGCAAGAGTCAGACTCTCACCGACCCAGTGACATATGGGAAAGGAACGAGACCCACCGGAAACAGAAAGCGTCTGCTTAGGGTGTCAGTGTTTTCACAATAAATAGTGAGAGCTTCTGTGTGGTGATAATGTGTTTCTGAGGTGAGACCTCAATCATGTCCCGAAACAGCGGCAAGTCATTGTAACCTTTTCAACACCCCTTTTGTGGCTAGGGTTGCCACCTTTTCTGGGGAAAAAATACCGTTCTTCCTATATATTTATATTTTTTCCTTATTAATAACATTGGGATCAGCCATCATTTTTACTGGCCAGGCTGGTAAAATACCAGCCAGGTTGCAACCCTACATGTGGTGCTTACCTGATGGCAAGGGACAAACCTGAGCTGCCCCTGCCTGGTCTCAGCTGCTTCAAAAGGTGGCAACCCTAATTGGGAGAGACTGGGTACCTGGTACATACCTGGTGCCTCCACCTAGTGGGATCTGGGAATGCACCTATGAGTGGCCCCACTAGGAACACAGTAATAATCACACACAATATTTAGTGAACTGAAGAACTCTTTATCTGGATTAAATGGGCAACTAGTACAACACTCCAAACCAGGTGGAAATAGGACCTCACTATCTAACTCGCTTGTGCTAACTATCTGAATAACTAATATTCAAAGTCCTTTAATGTATTCCCAAACAAGCACAGTCTTTGTATCCTAAAGAGCTCCTTTAGGGTATGTCCGTTTAAACAGGATACTTGCTCTAAATCCCCTGCTGCTGATTTTTCCAATCTGGATTTCTTTCACAATCTCTGTCACTCCAGGCGCAGTATCTGGCATCCCTGTACCAGTCTGCTTTTGGTCGTGCCTTCCAGCTCTCTGGGCCCACCAGCAGTTCCTCTTTCTCTCTCTCTGTCCACTGCGTGGTTCTCTCTGCCAGGCTCTGCTACTTCCTCTTCCTGCCGGGCCCTCTCAGGCTGCTGTGTCACTTCCTGTAGGACTGAGATCACTGTACAGCTGGTTGCTAAGTAACGGCTTACAGCACACAGACACAGGTTTTGTGCCAGCTTCCTTACAGGGAACTACAGCAGAGAAAAGTGCAATGTTTTGGAACTACCTCCCTACATAATAAAAACCCACAAAGCTGCTGCTGCCACCATTGCTTTAGGCCCTAGGTACCCAGCCCAGACTGGCAATCTGTTGATTCTGGCAAATGCCACAAGGGCTGCTGTAAGATACCATAGAGAGTTGCTATTTATTGGGCCAGTGGGGGGTTGTTTGGGCCTCTGTGACTGTACCTGAAATGCCAGGGCCTGCTAAATACCATATTTACTAGCTGCCATGTTGTGTGTTTCACCAGCTAGGCCTCATTCAATATAGGACCAATGAAGCTGAACTTTTTTGGGAATGAGCCCATGTTTGTCAACCCCTTAACACACAAAGTTTCTAAATCCCTGGACTCTTAGTTGAAAAGCTTCCTGTCAGTCTTGTGGGTGAGTAACCATGGCAACGGCAGCCATTTCTACCACAGTGTGTACCCAGGAGCCCACATACCAACCTTTGGGATCCTCATGCAATTTCACTTACACTGGCTGCAGTGTCCTCTGCAACCTCATTTAGCCATGTATAACAAGCTGGGGTTACAGTATAGAGACAGGATTGGAGGGCCCTGCTCACTAGAGAAGATAATAAAACAATAAACCCCAAAGCAACGACATAACATTGACATTAGAGACACGTGATCATTGCCTCCATCCAGTAACGTAGCTAAGGAGGGTCAGGCCTGGGTGCAGGCTGTGCAGCTGGGCCCCCCTCCGGACACAGTTTTTCCATGCGCATTCACACTGGCGCGAGCGTCCGGAGGGCCCCAAGGGGGTGTGGTCGCCCCCCGGTAGTTACGCCCCTACCTCCATCTATTTAATTAATGCCACTGACCAGAACCTGACCCAGCGAACCACCATTTAAAGACTGAATCAACTCACGACATGAAGCTTTGCTATCTCGCAAAAGTAAAGGGGTGGTTCACCTTTAAGTAAAATTTTAGTATGTTATAGAATGGCCATTTCTAAGCAACTTTTCAATTGGTCTTTTAGCTATTGAATTATTAGCCATCTTCTTCTGGCTCTACACAATTGAAATGCTCTGTAAGGCTACATATTTATTGTTATGGCTACTTTTTATTACTCGTCTTTCTATCCAGGCCTCTCTTGTTCATATTCCAGTCTCTTATTCAAATTGATCACATGGCTGTTAGGGTAATTTGGACCCTAGCAACCACATTGCTGAAATTGCAAACTGGAGAGCTGCTGAATAAAAAGCTAAATAACTCACATGAAAAATGAAAACCAATTGCAGATTGTCTCAGAATATCAATGAATGAAGATTCCAGATGTTTTCTGTTTAGAATTGAATCAGGAGCAAATATTGTTCCCCATTCTGGCTGGTATTGCTGCCAAGGATAACCTGGCACTTCAATTCACCAGCAAACAAAACAGAAGGACAGTGCCCCTGCTATGGGCAAACTCAGACAAGCTACGTTCTGTTCCCACTCATATTTGTTTTTGTGCTGCAGCTTCCAATTTAGCCCACGTACAAACCCACCCCTCCTCACTGGCAGCCCAAGGGTTAATTATAGGCCATTGTATGGGGAGCTTTATACTGGAGATTCCATTCATTCTGCAAATATTTCCTTGCTATCTATGTGAGTGCAGAAAAAGGGAAGGGCCACGGAGTGGTGTGACTCTCTGACACAAACCTACGTCTTGGCCAGTGGCCACATTGTGTTAGTGCAAGGTCAGGTCTCTCGCACTTGGTTTAGGGTAGGGCCCTCCAGCACCAAATGGAAAAATACATTGATACATGCACAAAGCACATATTATGTATGACCGAGCAGAAGTGTTGCTAGATAGTCTGAGTAGGTTTCAGTATGTACAACTTCTTGTGAACTACAACTCCCTCTATTTCACCCACAACATTGTTAGTCCCCTGTGTTTATACAATATCAAAACTTTCTTCCGCTGGAACTTTTATACTTCTTACATGTGGGTAAACCGATAAGAGGTGCTCAAGTGTTAGCTCTGCTGCAATCAAAGAGCTTTCATCACATGTCCACAAAAATAGAAACAAATGGCACACTCACTTCAATGCTTCTGCATCAATTCAAACCGTTATCTTTTTATTTCGGTGAGATCCCAATAAGCTTATTGGGATTTGTTTCTATTTTTGTGGACATCCCCTGTGTTTATGTTCACATCAAAATAAACTTACCTGTACCCTTAGGGCATTTACATGCTATTTATATAGCACCGACATGCTTTATGGGCTTTAAAGTGACACTGACACTAAAAAACTACTTTCTAAAATATGAATATACATTAAAAGTTGCTTATAGGTCATGTTGATTGTTTTTTGCTGAGAGGTCTGTTTTGCCAACCTGAATGTCCCATCTCAGCCTGTCAGTTAGAGTTTCTTATGTTAATCAACTCCTGCTGCACAAATATGGCAGCCCCCTCATACAGGAACATGGGGCATCAGAGAGGTAATGTAAAAGCATTGTGCAAATACTTTATGGCAAAGTTATAAGTAGCTTTCAAAGGCAATATTATGATAGATGCAGGGGCGCGCCGCCAATGAGGCGAGCTGAGACGCTCGCCTCAGGCGGCAACGCCGGAGAGGTTTCCAGGGGCGGCAAAAAGCCGCTCCTGGTACCTTTAAGAGCCGAATTTCCGGTTTTTAAACCGGAAATTCGGCTTTACTAATGCGAGAGAGCGCAATTGCACGCTCTCGCATTAGTGTTCCTGCCTCCCCTCCCGACAGGTAAGTCGGCGAGGGGGGGCGGCATTGCAGGAGCCGCCTCAGGCGGCCCTTAGGCAAGAATCAGCGCTGGATAGATGTAAAAAAGAGTTTAATTTCTGGTGTCAGCAGTGCCGGGCCGAGTCGGCTGGGCGCCCTAGGCAACCCAGCCAACTATGTTGTTCTCCTCCACAAGTGTGCGCGCGAATAGGCGCGCGCACGAACATGAAGTAGAATGAGCGGCTGGAATTGCTGCCGCAGGTAGGGACACAGGGGTCCGAATTAGGGGGAATCCGACAGAAGAGGTACCGTGACTGGCGCCCCTTCAACTTTGCACCCTAGGCATGTGCCTCTTCTACCTACCCCTAGCTCCGGCCCTGGGTGTCAGTTTCTCTTTAAAGGACAAGGAAAGGACAATTCACTAGTACCCTCCTGTGGATCTTAATCGCTAACCCTGGACCCAAGGCTGGTCCAGGTTTGTGGGTAGGGGTCAGAAAATCATGTGTGGGGTTTTTAAATAACTGGGGTGTGGCCATTTTGGATTAGGGGTGTGGCCATGGATGCCAGGGGCATTTTTCTTATTCATGTCCCAGTTAACCTGCTGCCAGGGGCCCAGATGACCATTGGGGTACATACCTCCCAACTGTCCCTTTTTCGGAGGGACAGTCCCTCTTTTGACAGCTCAATTTGCAGTCCCTCGTTTGTACTGGAAAGTCCCTATTTTGTCTGCAATGAACAGCCAGAAAAAGAAACAAAGTTTCTCACTTAATTGGCTAACAGGTGCAAATAAGATACTTTGTAACAATTTTGAGACACAAAAAAACAGTTTATTTTCAAACTTTCGTATCCTGCCAAATTTTATAAAATGAACATGGTAATTAGGGGGTGTGGCCACAGAAAGGGGCGTTCGCTGCGCTACGTGTAAAAAATATTTTTGTCCCTCTTTTTACTTCCAAAATTTTGGGAGGTATGTAATAACTGGAACCCCTTACCTAGTAGTATGGTGCCCCATGATAACTGATGTTGGCCCTGTTGGCATCCCCCAGTGAACTGGTCTTGCATTATCCTACTCCAGAGTTCCTTATATCCCCTGGCATGTCTTACTTATAAGTGATGAATAGTGTGCAAGGAAATGGTGTGCCAGGGGATGCCCATGCAGGTCTGGACTAGGATTCAAAATAGCTCCTGGCATTTCAAGTCCACAGAGGCCCAAACAGTTCCCCACCAGCCCACTTAGTAGTGACTGTCTATTGCAACTTACAGCAGCCCCTCTGGCATTTGCCAGAACCCACAGATTGCCAGTCCGGGTCTGTGCCCATGCACCATCCATGTGCTTCTCCTCGGGATGTAGCACAGACAGATATAAATCTTGTTGCCTGAGTCAGGAAAGTGGCAGGGGTAAGTTAGAAGTGCCTGTTGCCCCAGGGAATCTTTTGGTTCCATATAAAACATTTTTTTTTATAAAAGCAAACTTTGGTATAAAGGGTTGGTGCATGTGACAGCTTTCTATCTGGCTATGTGACATGTGACGCATTCCCTTACTTACTTAAATATTTGCAGAACCGCACATGCTACTATATTGTCATTTGTCTGCCTTTTACATTATTGTGACTCGGCAGGTATCAGTTATAAGGTGAGCCTTTAATTCTACAAGAGACAGTACAGGCCCAGCCCCAACACTCAGCACTTATATTCCTGCTGCACTTTCTGCCTACACAGTGGTGTAACTACCATACCACCTACTTACAACTTAGCCCCACCCCTGCACAGCTTCGCCCCCTGATGTCATTGCCTGGTTCCGCCACAAACAGGTGCCCTTGTACAAGCACGTGGGGGAATGTTGGCAGGGGTACAGTTAACAGGACTGTATGATAATAGAGGGGGCTCAAAAAACGTTTCTTTTGCTTGGGGGGAGCCCAGCTCATGATGTCCTAATGCCCCTCTTTACCTTTTCTTAAGACCTTTTAGGAAGGTCATTATTATAACAAGTCCCATTTGCAACATCGCTACCATTTTGACTTCTTTGTGCTTTGTGTTGGTGAATTTGGACAATGTCTCCAGGGGCATAAATCCTGGCTGCCCTTTGTGCTTCTTATATACGTTACATGGCCAAAAGTATCCAGGTAGGCGTGGTGTCTAAAATGTCATGTTCTCTCTTTGAAGCCAACCTCTCAGTATGAGAACTTTACATAGAGATTGTAAAGGGCGTGTAAAGGGCACCACCACCATTGGAGAAGGGATGAGGGATCCTCCAGAGTGACCATTTGGCAGTTTGATGGAAAAGTCAGTGGTTGGTAGGTGCCAGGAAGACACAACCTGTCTGAAGGCTGAATGCCAATGATAATGTGTGTGTGTGTGGGGGTGGGGTGGAGAAATAATGATCTGAGGTTGTTTCTATGGTTTGGGACCTGACTCCAGTGAAACCTTATGGCTATGAGATATGAGATACAATGACATTGCTAAAATTCCATGCTTCCTACTTTGAGAAACAGTTTGGAGAAGGCTAATCCCTGTTTCAGCACAATAATGCCCCCATGCACAAAGCCTGGTCCCTACAGAATGGGTTTGCTGAGATGATGGGAGTGGAAGAACTTGACTGGACAAAGCCCTGACCTCAACCCAACTGAACCCCTAAGGGATGAATTGTAATGCTGACCATGATCCATGGGCACATTTACATGGCGGTGAACAAGTGCTGATGACTCCTATTTTCTGCTGGATCGCAATGGCAGCTGAAATACTCCATGTACCATGGCCTAAGAGGATTCATCTTGGCAGTAAACATTCAATATACTGAGGGTGCCGTTAGGTTTACACAGGGTCGGACTGGGCTAGCGGGACATCGGGAAAAATCCTGGTGGGCCCCAGCCTTCATGGGCCTGCTGGCTCAGACCCACTCCCTGCACCATGACCTTGCCACTGCTTCTGATCTCCTTAGCTGCCCCCCACGATGGAAGAAAAAGGTACACAGGGGGGGTCGGAGGGGGGTTACAGCTTGGGAAGGGTGCCAGAGGGGGCCTTTGCGGCTGTGACGGGGGCCATGGGGGCCTTGAGGTAGCTGGCCTTACACTTATATCTCACACTGTCATAACCTTCCAACTGTATTCTAAACAAACCCTATAATAATAACAGCATATCTTTACTACGTGGGAAGATTAAAGGAGTGCTTCCATTAACTTCGGGGTGAAAGTTTAATATTAATCATCTTATCTCGATAGCGAGGGATTTACTGTTATTGTACCAGTGTCACTTCTGATAACAAACAGGAAGTAAACATTATGATTGTGTTTCCTTCGCTAGCATTGGCCCTTTAATGCCAGTTACCATCTGTTGTAAGGAAATCCAGAAGGGTGGAAGGGGATATGGCCTATTTGTGCCTCTAAGTTTCTCCCCGTGTGTCATAGGGATGCTGTAGCCTGTACTTGACCAAGTTTTCATCAGTTCCAGGACAAAAATGTTCCTCCACTAGAGGAACTTTTGTCTTCACCCAAAAGGTCTTCCAAGCCATTTTGGATTGGCAGTTCAAAAATCAAAGATGGCAGCTAATGGCAAACTTGGTTCTTCTGAAGACTCCATTGTATCTTTTTTAATGTGGAAATCAACAATGTTACTTTACAGTTTATACATTGGAGATAATCTGGCATATTTATAGGTGGTGGAAGAGACTATGGAGGGACCCAATGGGAAAAGTGGAGGCAAGCAGCAAATCATCATAGTTGGTATTTTATGCAAAGGTCAGAGCAGGTAGAACAGGATAAAAGTCAGAATAACAGGTCAAGGCTGGTACATGCAAAGTGGAGCAAGCTTCAGAGAGGACTAGAACCAGATTCAAGCTTGGGCAATAAATAGCAATTAAGCAATGCTATGATTGGCAACCAGTGGCAAATGAGAATGCTGGGATTAATTATAAGTAGAAGAAAAAGATTAATTGCCTCCCTAGTACACTAGTTATGTAAGCCTGTCAAAATCGGAAAGGTCCCAGTTCAATTCCCGTTTTTTGTATAAACCCTATCAGCAAATCCTAAGGACTATCCAAGAAATAGTTTTACAATGGAGGCACCTTGGTCCTTGACTAAGAGCAATTCTTTGTGCATCATCTTGGTAATGAGGGATCTCCGGTTCCTTAGGGCGAGATTGAGATATAGGGGCAGAAAAGGGCGAATTGTCTCCAGCGACCGCTTCGCACACATCGCACCACTTCGGCAGGCACAATTTCGCTACCACTACGCTAATTCAGTAATATGCGAAGTTGCGCCCTGGGTGCCAAACGCTGCGACTTTTCGCTAGCGTTACGTCGACAGTGCGAGCATTTCATAGTGAAGATGCACTAGTGTTCATTTGTGCCTAGCGACAATTCGCTAGTGATCTTGCGCTTAGTCAATTTGCATACGGCGGGTGATTTAAAGTTGTATGGACGTCTTTATTATAAATGTTGGTGCAAATGCTTGAAGTTACCACTTTTTCTTACAAACGTCCAGGGAACCTTAATAAAGACATGAGAGTTAATATAATGCCCTACACATAAGCCCACTGTAAAATGAATGTTCCATATGTTATAAAATGTCTGGAGAAAACCGGTCAGGACTTTTGCAGCCAATCCCGCTTAAAAAAAGGAATAGTCGCCAGCGTTTTTTCAACTTTAATGCATTTTCAGCACACAGGATATGATGTAAGTTACATAAGATTGAGGAAGATATAGCTTATTTTTAGCACTTCGTCTGGTCTGAGGTGGCGTTCAGTACTTTAGTGAATTTGCGGAGTAACAATCGTTCACCAGAGTGAAAAGTTGCCTGGCAATAGAGTGTGAATGACCGCTAGCGGTGGTCGCGTTCACTAGTGAATTGGCGTCGGCGCCTGTTAGTGAATTACCAATGTTGCTGCGGTTGGCAACGCTGAAAAAAAGTCACTAGCGTTAGCCACTTCACCCTTTAATAAATCTTCCCCATAGAAGTGCACTGCAGGTACAGTTTGTTGGCTTTGCTCATGAAGACACAAGTTAAATGGATGAAGACACGTAAGCCACTGCACTGCACTTTGGAGCCAATGTACAGTAGTTGTGGTTCACAACCTTGTGTTGATTATTAATAGCTATACTATCAAAGCTTACTATTTCCTATGATGGTTATATTCCAAGTGATGAGATAAAGATTACGAGTGTTTTTATCCCTGCTAGTATGTGTTGTGGTGTTATTACACAATGTCATAATAAGAAGTACGTTGTAAAAGTCAAGGCCTTCTTCTACTCATAATACAAGTTGATCTAGGGACTGGTCCCATTGCATCTTGGAGGCAGGAAGGAATTTTTCCCCCTCTGAGGCAAATTAAAGAGGTTTTTTGCCTTCCTCTGGATCAACTGGCAGTTAGGCAGGTTAAAATAGCGTTAAAAGGTTGAACTTGATGGACGTCTGTGTTTTTTCAACCTAACTTACTATGTTACTTTTTTCTTGCCCTTTGTTTAGAAAGGAACAGGCGGGCCAAGACTCCCCATTCCATTGGTCCAGCAGATACACTGGATCAGACTTCCTATAGAAAGAGGGTCTCTCGGAAAGATATTTAAAGGAGAAGGAAAGGTAGAACTAATGCTTCTATTTGATTTGCAGGTAGGCCACAGGATTCAGCAAATGAGGTAGTCATATGGCCATGGGTGTAGATTTATAATAGCACAGTTTCAATTAACCAGCAAGTGGGTGCAGTTTGCAAAGGGACTCTGCTTTATGCTTGGCCAGGGCCTGGTGCTTCTTTTACATATCTATGGTTGCCCCATGGCTAAATAGGGTCCTTGATCTTTTTGGTTGCCCGTTCATGTGTAAAATCAGGTCCTTGATTTTAGCATGTGCCTGTGGCCCACACAATGTCTATCAAGGTGACATTCCATATATATAAGTATATATATACACAGTGAATGGAACGCACAACCATAAATGTGTAGAAATCTGGGTGCCAGTACAATATCAGGAACAATTCTATATATATGCAGGTGACGGCACTCCCAGAGGTTTCGATTCCTCAGGGAATATATATATATATATATATGTATATACAGTATATATATATATATATATATATACACACACACATAAGTGTCAGCTACAGGGCAGACTGAAAGGACACCGTTGCACCGCTATTGCTGAGTGGAATCCCTAGGAACATGAAAGTAACTCCTGTGTTTGTGTTTTTCACCAGCACCTACGTAATTCACTGAAGAACAACCTTGGGGGAGAAAAGGCCCCCGTGTGCCCTTGAATCTTGCTCAGGGACTCTGGTGTTTGAGTAACCCGGCCGTCAAGGTTTTATTTGATAGCTGTTAAATGGTACTGGACTTTGATGACAGCAGAAAAAGCGGCAGAAACTGTTACCCCCCTTTCACTGCTCAATCCCACATGGGAAACCATTTCTGCACATAGGGGTGTTCATTTACTAACCGTGCAGTTACCCATTAGAACAAGCTTTTGACTTTGAGAAGCCGACTGCAAGTTATGAAAATGAAAGCAAAGGTCTAAGCGGTTGCTACTGGCAACTGCCCTGGTGAAGTTTAGCTGCTCATGTGACATAAGGGACTCATTGGGGTATATTTGAGAAGTTAGAGTTCGCCATAGTCCACTAGAGTGAAATTCCACCACTCTCCATTCATTTCTATAGGATTTTTAAAAGAATATTTATCAGTGGGTGAAAGTTCATCCTTTGATAAATAAGCCTTTCAAAATCCCATAGAAATAAATGGAGAGTGGCGAAATTTCACTCTAGTGGACTGTGGTGATCTATAACTTCACTCTTTGACAAATATAACCCCATTGGGGGGGATCCTGGGTGCCAATATAGAAACAGCTGGAGGACCAAAGGTGGCTGAGTCTTTCAATTGCACAGTATAACATTATTTTGGTTGCACTTCAATGCAAATTGGACACAATTTCACTGAAAATCTAATTGGTGCCATTTCTGATGTTAAGCGTGAAAGTGATTCTTTAGACTAGGGGTCCCCAAACTTTTTTACCCATGAGCTACATTCAAATGTAAAAAGAGTTGGGGAACAAGCATGAAAAGGTCCCTGGGGTGCCAAATAAGGGCTGTGATTGGCTATTTGGTAGCCCCTATGTGGACTGGCAATATACTTAGTTTTTATGCAATGGCAATTAAAATGTTCTTCTAAGCCTGGAATTCAACCAGCGTCAGACTGGCCTACCGGGATACCAGGAAAACTCCCGGTGGGCACAGGTGTCACTGGGCCTCTTGCTTCTAACTATTGTCCTATTTCATGGTCATTCCATATTTCTTTATGGGAACAAAGAGGTTTAATAAATGAAGAATAGAGTATAGTATGTAGAGGAAAAAAAAGACTATGGGAATAAAGAGTGAGGAGAGGAGGTATAAAAGTTTAGAAAGTGGGCCCTCAGCCTAAAGTTTTCAGTTTTCTGGTGGGCCCCTGGTATCTCAGTCCGACACTGAATTCAACAATAATCACCTGCTTTGAGGACACTGAGAGCAACATCCAAGGGGTTGGAGAGCAACATGTTACTCATGAGCTACTGGTTGGGGATCACTACTTTAAACCAAAATGCGCTGCTAGGAGAACCCTGGTAGTGATGTGCAAGCCAGGGCGACAACTGCGGGACCTGAGTGTGGGGCAAGTTCGGGTTGACTTCCACACAACTTTTCCATGCGCAGGTTCGGACTGGGCCAGCGGGACACTGGGAAAAAATCCGGGCTCCAGCTCTTTTGGGCCCTGAACCCTCTCCCTGTACTCCTTCTCCTAACCCCCCTTCCAGACACCGACATCGATTGCACGCCGTAAAAAGTTACGCTCCCACGCGCACGGTGGGGGGGGGAGTGGTGGCTTGGACTTTGCAGCTGAGGGGCCCATGGATGGCCAATGATTAAGGGCCTACTGTTATAAAATGCATAAGGCTATGTGTTAATCTACTTTGTGGCCTAAATAAAGTTCTCAGTTCTTTTACATTCTTGTGGGATCTGTGAGTGGCCTACCTATGGTGTGGGGGCAGAAAAAATTCTCGTGACTAGACAGCCTTGTATATCCACCGCTGTAATCCACAACCGTATGTGTGTGTTTAAATAAAGCCAACCTTTTGCATTGATGCTGTCGTCTGTGTGCCGTGTCCTGGATCAGCGCCGATAGTGACGAGAATATTGTCTGCTCTACACTGAATACCGGCGGGAAGTGGCCGGTGTCTCGCACGGGCTGCGACCAGGAGAACACAGCGCTACTGGGTGAGCTCCGATGCGGATCACATCATTCTTTATATAACTATGGTGTGGGGGCCCCTGAGGCTGCAGGCCTGATGCTGTCCATGCGCCCATCCCAACACTGACCTTACTCTGATTCACTTCCTTTTCCAGGGTTTCCTTTTTATACATTCTGCCTGTCTGCCCCTTTCAAGACGTTACAACAGGGCGGAGCAGTCGCAGGCCTATAAATATGGAGGCTCGCCAGGTTAGGGTCAGGTAGAGCTAGCAAGCGGGTGGGTCAGGGGCAGGCGCGGGTTGACTTTTGTCAACCGGCACATCACTTAATCCTGGAGCTACTGCCAGGTCCAGAGGTGGTTGTTGATCCACGGTTCCTCTGCATCAATAGGTACAATTTGGAGCAGGAGTCAGGAATAACGCAGCGGCTACAAGTGTAATAATACGGGAGTGCAAGGATTCCATTTTGATGCAAGTCTCTTTAATGAATGAGGTTTTACTCACAAATGGCTGTGGGGAATGAAATTTGAATTGACATGTCTCAAGCTTAGACCCCATTAAGTCTACCTTTTCTGACGATATCACACTCCCTCATTACAGGGATAGCAGCTCTTGGTCACCTTTTGCATGCCCCTTTCAAGCCATTGTAAAATGGCTAATTTTGATCAAATTTTCAATTGGTCTTCATTATTTATTTTTTTTATAGTTTTTTTAATTATTTGCATTCTTCTTTTGACTCTTTGTAGCTTTCCAATGGTAGTCACTGACCCCATCTAAAAAACAAATGCTCTGTACGGCTACAAATGTATTATTGTTATTGCTACTTTTTATTACTCATCTTTCTATTCAGGTCTCTCCTGTTCCTATTCCAGTCTCTTATGTGCATGGTTGCATGGTTGCATGGTTGCTAGGATAATTTAGGCCCTAGCAACCATATTGCTGAAATAGAAAACTAGAGAGCTTCTGAATAAAAAGCTAAATAACTTGCGTAACATTTCTCCGACATAGTTCCTAACCATGGGGGTGTTTCCCAACGCAACGCTCACTACCACCAAAAAAACTTCTTCCAGCATTAAGAGTATCTCAAGCAGACATGTCTTATCATGCAGGAAAGTGGCAGTAGCCCAGGGAATTCCCAACGCAAGGTGACCAATACACAAACCCATTACATTTAGACCATATATTTGGGGCAGAGGGTAAATTGCTTTCATCGTAGGCGGATCCCTTGTTAGTTTAAAGAGAACACTGAAACTAGTATCCAGGCTGCCCCTTCCTGTGACATGTCTGAAGAAATCTACAGAGACACAGTCTGTTTTTGTTTGTATGTATATAGAAATATATATATATATACACACATAGAAACTTATGGGCAGATTTATCAAGGGTCGAATTGAAAATTAAAATTTAGAGTTTTTCTATGGCCAAAACTGTCAAATTCTACTAGGGAATTGTTAAAATTCGATTTGAGTTTTGTTTCCAGAAATTTTAATTTTGATATTTATCATACTGTGGCCCTTTAAGAACTCGATATCCACGATTCGCCACTTAAAACCTGTCAAATTGCTGTTTTCGTCAATGGGAGACGTCCTGGGATCAATTTGGAGTTGTTTGCTGCCTTCCTGACATTTGAGGTTTTTTTCGGAGAAAAGACTCTATTTGAATTTTTAAAACTCGTATAGAATTTGATTCGAATTCTCGGGTCGATCCTATTCACCCGAGTTTTGAAAATTGGATTTTTTAAATAGATATCGATGGATCAAATTTCGAGTTCATAGGAGTTTAAAAAATTCCATGAATTCAAAATTCAACCCTTGATAAATCTTGATCAATTTGTAAGTTTTATATGCATGTCCTTTAATGACTCTTAATCTGAATCTTCTGGGTCAACACACTGCTGAGGCTCATTAAAATTCTTATTAAAAACAGCGAAAGACCTTGAACACCTATTATCTATGCAACAGCAAGCAATAAAGGTTGTTGTTGTCTGCCCTAAACAAGAAACTTCCAAGTAGTATAGGGACCTTTCCCATTGACTTATATACAACCTCTGCAGGTCTGTGATGGAGTATTTGGACTTTTTCCATCCTCGGGGTATAACTAATCTCGAAAAATTTGAGGTTTTTTTTCTACACTAAAAATTCGTATTTTATCGTTAAAAAAACTGGATCTTTTTAATTTTTTGGAATCAGACTTTAATAAATAAGCCCCCTTAAAGATCTGCTCGTTTGGCAAGAATCTTTCACCGCTATTTTGTAAACCTATCCAATCAATATCTGTCCAATTTTCTTCCAGATATCGGCCGGAGAAGCCCGTCTGAGGGCCCCATACATTGACCAATAAGCCAGCAGCATTTATAAGCCTTTGTATGGCCACCTTAATGGGATTGTCCACCTTTAAATTAATTATCACTATGATGTAAAGAGTGATAATTCGAGACAATGTGCAATTGATTTTCATTTTTTATTATTTGCTGTTTTTGAGTTATTTAGCTTTTTATTCAACAGCTCTCCCTTTTGTAATGTCAGCAATCAGGTTGCTAGGGTCCAAATTAATGAATTAAGACATTAGCAACCATGCATTGATTTGAATAAGAGACTGGACTATGAATAGGAGAGGGACTGGATAGAAAAATAAGTAATAAAACGTAGCAATAACAATACATGTGTAGCCTTTATTTTTTGATAGGGTCAGTGACTCCCATTTGAAAGCTAAAAGAGTCAGAAGAAGGCGGCACATAATTCAAAAACTATAACATAAATAATGAAGACCAATTGAAAAGTTCCTTAGAACTAGCCATTCTATAACATACTAAAAGTTAAATTGAAGGTGAATCATCTATTTAAGTTATGTGTCCCATTGATGGGATCCTAGCCTGTAGGGATGGGCGAATTTTTTCGCCTCGTTTCGCCGAAAAAATGACGCCCATAGACTTGTATGGAGACGTGCGTAAAAAAAAAAAGACGTGCGACAAAATAATTTCGCCGCGCGACAATTTTTTTTGACGCCCATAGACTTTAATGGACGTCTGCGACATTTCACCGGCGGCGAATTTTTGGCGAAACGAAACGGGTCAAATTCGCCCATCCCAAGTTGGAAACAACTGGAGGATTCCATTGTTGCCCTTCTGTGTTGATGTTCCCTCCATCATATC
The DNA here is from genome assembly GCA_038501925.1 of Xenopus petersii. Taxonomy (NCBI): domain Eukaryota; kingdom Metazoa; phylum Chordata; class Amphibia; order Anura; family Pipidae; genus Xenopus; species Xenopus petersii. The sequence goes on from CM076676.1 coordinate 146,885,891, forward strand.
CCTGATATTCAGCTTGTCTTGTCTTAGAATGAATGTTCCAAGTCTTGGATTTTCACTGCTGGTGAAACATTGATACTAATGACCTATGTACTAATATTATGTTGTTTCTTGGAGACTTACATTGCTCAGGACCTAGTCCACAACATGACCATACATGACATTAAAGGATTGTTCACCTTTGGGTTAATTTTTAGTATGATGTAGAGAGTATGCTGAGACGATTTGCAATTGGTTTTCATTTTTTATTATTTAAGGTTTTTGAGTTATTTAGCTTTTTATTCAACAGCTCTTCAATTTGCGTTATAAACAAAATGGTAGCTAGGGTCCCAATTATCCTAGCAACCATGCATTGATTTGAATAAGAGACTGGAATATGAATAGGTGAGGCCTGAATAGAAAGATGAGACATGAAAATTAGCAATAACAATAAGTTTGTAGCCTTACAGAGCATTTGCTTTGGAGATGGGGTCAGTGACGCCCATTTGAACTATAAAAAATAAATCATGAAAACCAATGGAAAAGTTGCTTAGAATTAGGGATGCATCGAATCCACTATTTTGGATTCGGCTGAACTCCCGAATCCTTCATGAAGGATTTGACCGAATACCGAAATGAATCCGAATCCTAATTTGCATATGCAAATTAGTGGTGGGAAGGGGAAAACATTTTTTACTTAATTGTTTTGTGACAAAAAGTCACGCGATTTCCCTCTCCGACCCTAATTTGCATATGCAAATTAGGATTCGGATTCGGTTCGGCCGGGCAGAAGGATTCAGCCAAATCTGAATCCTGCTGAAAAAGGCCAAATCCTGGACGAATCCCGAACTGAATCCTGGATTTGGTGCATCCCTACTTAGAATTGGCCTTTCTATTACATACTGAAAGTTTACTTAACGGTAAACCACATCTTTAAGCTCCCAATAGGGCAGGGAATATAGGGCCCAGTCACATTTAGGCCCAGTAATGCTGTGATCACTTGAAACCCCACACACTCTCCAGTTAGGGCACTTTATGGCTCAACGTCTATGAAGGTTTATTTGCTTGCTGTGGTAGGGCAGAAGGTGCTTTCTATTCCCAGGGTTGCCTGTTGCGTTGATACTGTATATATAAATAAACCCAGCTTGCTCTGTATGTAGAAAGCTGCAGAGAATCTAATTACAGAGCTGGGCAGGTTGGTTTGGCCATGTGCCATGTTGTATCAGTAACTTAATAACATGGAGGACTAAACCACGTTGCCAAGGGGGCAGTCTCACAAAAAAGCCACAGAGATGTAGCTCCTTTGTTACAAATGGAACAAATAAGGGTTCCTCGAATTTGTGCACCGGTTCTGACCACTGGAATTCTAGTGAATATAGTGCTACATAATCCAATCACTTAGAGGTATATTTATAAAAGCGTCTTTTTATTTATCAAGGATTGGCCAGTGGGAAAGTGCCAAAAACAGGCACAAAGCTTTTGCTCCTTGTAATACAAATATCATGTAGTGTTTCCCTGCACTGGTAAACGAATGTGTTTGCGTCAGATACACTGCTATTGTTTATATAAATAAGCTGCTGTGTAGCAATGGGGGCAGCCATTCAAAGGTTACACAGCAGATAGGGTTGCCACCTTTTAGTTCTAGCCCTACCAGCCGCTGATGTAGAGGATGGGGGCAGGGCCGGAACAAGGGGTAGGCGCCGTAGGCACGTGCCTACGGCGCAAAGGCGGAGGGGCGCCAGGCACGTACTTACTCTTACCACTAGTCCGTTCCCTTCTCTGCCGACCGCCCACTTGTTCCCATCTGTGCGAGTACGCGAGTATGCATGCGTTGATTCGCTCATGCGCAGGAGCGTCTTTTCGCATTTGCGCAGAATCGTCTTTATGCGCAGAAACGCGCAACTAGCCGGCACAGCAGCCAGGCAGGCTGCCTAGGGCGCCTGCCCAGCTTGGCCCTGCTCTGGATGGGGGTGTGCCATTTTGGGGGCAGGGTTGTGACATTTTGGGGCAGGGTTGTGACATTTTGGGGCGGAGTCAAAGTTCCAAAGACGGTTTGGCCAGGAAGGGACTGAACCGCTTGGATTAGGTGAGTATTGGAGCTGAGAGGGGCAAATCTGAGGCGGACCAGGAGCAGATCTAAAATGGGCCGGTGAGGAAAAATAGGCATGCCTCCCAACATTCTGGAAAACGGAAAGAGGGACAAAAATATTTTCTTGATTCTTTGATCACGCCCCTTTTTGCAGCTACACCCGTAATTAACATGCCAATTGTACAAAATTTGACAGGTTATGTAAGTTTGAACACATTTCTGTAGTTTTTATGTTCTATTAAAGTTTTACTAATGAAGGTTAATTGCCATTTAAACTGTGAGACTAACTCCTCCCAAGAGACAAAACTGTTACAAATGTATCTTAAGTATCTATTCCGGGATCTCTGCCAAGAGCCAATTAAGTTAGAAACATTGTATCTTTTTTGGCTGTTCAGTGCAGAGAAATCGGGACTTTCCAGTATTAATGCGTGACTGCGGGTTGAGCTGTCAAAAGAGGGACTGTCCTGCTCAAAATGGACAGTTGGGAGGTATGTTTTACTTTATACTGAGTAACACATACACGGGGGTGGACAAGGCAATACACACCGGACCTACATAACTTCCATATTTATATATAAGCACACATTTTGCACCTACTGTATATTGGGGCATTACTTACACCAAGTAGGGGAGTGCCAGGTGAGTGCAATGATGTTGGAATTCTGGAAGGGAAAATCATTGTGGCTTATAAAACATGGTGAATTGTGTCAGATTTTGCACATTGGTCTCTGTTAATAAATGACCTTTTTTGCTTGTTCTTGCTTTTGATGTGTCTCTTGGTCAGACAGGGCATGTGCATTGCTACAGACACAAAAAAGCCCTGTAATCATGTGAATCGTATTCTTCTGGCTTTAAGGATCCATATTAACTCTAGATTACTGACATTTAGATGTTAGAGAGGGTAGACCATCAACAGCAATATACAGTATGTATGTTAATGCAAAAAGAGACAAGGGAAGAAATGGTAGAGAGAGCAAATAAAACATGATTATTATTATTATATATGATTTGTTGTCCACTCATAGGTGGTGGTCCGGAATATCCAACCAATCCACCAATCCATTTTGGAGCTCAGAGACCTGTGGCAATTTATTTAGCATTCAGGATGCAAAAACATGGCGACTATCCAAATTTTTTGCCTTCCATGTTGTCATCCTGTTCAATCATTCCCTTATTTATATAGTGAATAAAGTACCCCCTATTGTAAAATATAAGGATATTATAAGTTACCGAAGAGTTTCATGACCATATTAAAGCTTGAGGCCGAAGGCAAAGTGTTAATATACAGGTCATGGAACTCCAAGGTGACTTCTAATATCCTCATATTTTGCTTTATATTTACTTTATTTATTATACAGTAGAACCCCCATTTTATGTTTTTCAAGGGACCAGGAAAAATGTAAAATTCAGTAAAATGTACTGAAAGGATATAAGCACAGGAGTCTTTTACTTTGAGATATAATATTTAGTGTGTTAATAACATTGCAGTGTTAATGTTACACTATGGGGGACATGTACAAGACTCTCTGTCAGTCACATACACAACCTAAAGCAATAAGTGATTGGTGCAGGACTGTATAAGGGGCAGACTCATTGCAATTGACCATTTACAGGCAGAACCAGGGCTAAATATACATCTGGTTAGTATTTTATACCTCTTTATTTCACTAATAATAACATTCATAGAAGAAAAAAAGCACAACGGACACAATTTTTATGTAAAATCCGGGAAAACATTACATTAAAATCAGGGAAATGCACCGATAGAAATGCATTATAAACTGGTGGGACCACAAATAAAAAATGTAAAATGTGGCAAAACTTAAAATCCGGGGACTTAAAAAGGAGGTTTCACTGTAATACACAAGTTTCAGTGAGTCATGTGACAGAAATGACATCACTAAGCTCCGATTATAACCGATGACATCACTAAGCACCATTTGTAAGGATATAATTTACAGGCTATTCATGGCTCTTGTGTATTATATAGTGAATAAAGTACCCCCTCTTGTAAAATATAAGGATATTATAAGTTACAGAGAAGTTTCATGACCATATAAAAGTACGAGGCCGAAGGCCGAGTGCTTTTATACAGGTCATGGAACTCTGAGTTAAATTCTAATATCCTCATATTTTGCAACTGGGGGTACTTTATGTATTATAATATAATATAATACGTTTCAGTGAGTCATGTGACAGAAATTACATCAGAACTCACCATTATAACTGATGACATCAGAACTCACCGTTTATAAGGATATCATTTACAAGATATTCATAGCTTTTGTGTATTATATGTATATTCCACCTGCTTTCTGATACCCCCTGCCCAGTTTCAGACTCAGAATTCCAGACTGTTGTTTGGTATGGCACAATGGAGCTCATTTACAAACACTAGGCAAATTTGCACCTAGGCAGTAACCTATAGCAACCAATCAGTGATTAGTGTTTTTTCAGCCTGCTGCAGGCTGAACAATAACCACACAATCATCTGATTGGTTGCCATGGGTTACTGCCCAGGTGCAAATCTATAAATGCAAATTAGCATTAATATGCATGGTCTTTGCCTCAATTAAAGCCTGTCTGATATCAACTAGTTAAAGTTATATCAGATCTTCATCCAACGGATCTCTGCAGCCAGTCAATGACCTTCTGTACAAGGCTGGATCATCATTCTAAAGGTTGGCTCATACGTGTCCAGCTCTGCCCTTGAGGGACACACAGATAATAAAAAAAAAAAGAACGGAGAACTTTGAAATAGAAAAATTGATTCTGCATAAAACTGGACAGTCCAGGCACAAAAACTAGTTATTAAAGACTCAGACACACACACACAGACCACGAAGTGTAGGCTTAAAGGAACACTAAAAATAAAAACAGTGGAATTGTCCAGACAATGGCGATTTTGTCTCACTTTATGGGTGTAAAAGCTGAGTAATGAAGAATAGGACATGAAAATTATTGATCCTCTAGACCAGTGATGCCCAACCAGTGGCTCGTGAGTAACATGTTACTCTAATCATGGGCACTGAGTACATGGAACACTAAAAAGTCTGTTGTTTCTGGTGGATGGAGAAGCTAAGACGATAAAGAGGATGACGTGTGAGCATTAATTAGGAGAAAGAAGTAGAAGGTAACTCGGGAAAATCCAGAATTCTTTGGTTAGTTCCTTATTTAGGTAGCACCTATCAAGTTATCGAAAAGTCCCTTTAATGAGAAGGCTAATTCACATGTATGGGCTATTGGTTAAAGTTACTTTTTTTTATAGAGGGGGTGTACGATAGTCTGAACTAATACCATCTTACAGACTTCATCCTGTTTCATGGATTTTAGCTGGTAGAGGTAGGACCAAAATGAAAAAAAAATATATTGTACCCCACCATACTGCAAGTAGAATTCCACCAGGTTTAAACTATTTCATTTTTAGATTTGGATAGTCTTGTTTCTAACACAACAGACCTGTACCCAAGTTGGAACTTCCAAGAGCTAAGGCATGGGTAGATAAGTGATGTCTTTCTGCACAATCAAAGAGTGGGGGAAGACAAGACTTTTGTTTTATTCCCCTTAAAAAAATGTAGGTAGAAGAAACGCTACTGTGTTGTGTACTTTGACTTTAACGTAGTTGACAATTTTTATCCTAGGAAATGACGAATTCAGCAGATCCAGTGCTTTGCACTGTCTTGCATGTGTGGGGGAATCCTGGCAGCAGGAAAGCATTCCAGGAATCACATTCCTTCCATTGTGTTCTAGGAAACATGAAGGGGTGCGGGAATGTGCTGGGGAAACACTGTGAGGGGAAAATGCTACAGTTGTGTATTAGTGAAAATATGTACAGTAAATGTCATCCACAATTCCAAAACACAGCTATGTTTATAGGCTTTTATATTATTTAGTCCCAAATAATGTGTCTGTCATGGGAGGCAGTGGTGTAACCTGGTGGTGGGGATGGAGGAGGGAGTTTGGTAAGATCCCACCTTCCTCTACAGATTCAGGGGTTCAAATGAAGGACCTGAGAGGGATTTCTGGGTGGTGAAGGGGCCAGAATTATACCTTCTTAGTGGGACCTTGGGATGTAATGTAATAATAATTCAAAGCCTAGGAATATAGTTGACAATCATTTTCAAAGCTTACATGATTTTGTCTGTTGGGGAGATACTGGAATGTTGTCCATGTTGGACATACCTAAAATATCTAACAAATGGTTGCACAGTCATTTTAACTTTCATCTAAACCAATGATTCTTAATCCTTTTCCCAGAGGAAATTAAATTCCAGAATGAGCTTTGAAACCCAAAGTAGTTTAGAACCATTTATCCACTGTGTTTTCATTACCCTGTTCTGTTGGTGGGAAATATGTCACCTAATTTAGGGGGATTGGGAAGGTCCACATTAAGGCGGTTATTTATTAAAGTCTGCATGTCAAAAACCTGAAAAATTTGTGTTTTTACAGTAAAATCAGAATTTTTAGTGGGGGGGAAAAAAGTAGAATTTTTCGGCATTTATTATACTCCGAGGATGGAGAAAGTCAGAATCTGAAAATTCGTCATCTCAGAACTGCCAATGTTGTATATAGGTCAATGGGAGGAGTCCCGAAGATATCTTGATCTGCGCTGGGTTTAGTGCAATAATCCGAAGATTTTGTGGTTTTCGGGCAAAAAATCCAAATAAATCTGAGTTTTCGTGGGGAAAATCCAAAAAATGTGTACAATTTGAACTTTTCGTGTTTTTTCCCACACAGGTAATTTTCGGGAAAATGTATTTGGTTGGAGTTTTCAGGAAATAATGAAATAAATTTGGACTTTCATAAATCTGCCTCAATATGGTTTAAGAAGCAAAAAATAAATAAATAAACGATAAAAAAAAAAAAATTATATATATATATATATATACGTTTGCAAAGCGGTTCATCTTCCTGAACTTGTGGGGGCCCTAAAAAGATTTTGTTGAAGATTCCAGGAACTTCTACCAGTGCTGGATGTAATATGTGAAATATAATCTTCTTGACCACTTCTTATAATAAACTCAGATGCTGCTTTAATTGAGCTGAAAAAATAACAAACGCCCTTCGTCCTACATTGGTGGTTTCAGCTTTCGACCACCCTGGCTAATCACAGTCTCACTTTCTAAGCAACGGGCTAGAAACCCATCCACAGGCCAACAGCCTTAACCTCAGAAACCAGAAGATTGAGGCTTCCACATACAACCTATAATCCAAGGAACCTTTGTCTATTTTGAAAATGAATAAAAGAAAAGTCATTAGGGTTGGGTGATACATCAAGGGAATGAAATAGATTGAAAGCTGCTGCAGACACCTGTAGTTTGAACATGGGCAACAAATTATGTGCAAGTAATGACTTGTCGTAGGCTGGAACCTTCATTCAGTGTTTAGGCCCCTAACTGAAGTGGCCCATGAACTGATTAATTACAGTCATCACCCATCTACAGCAACCCATATCCCCTAAGCGTGGGCAGGGCAACTAACTGCAGAAAGAGGGTCTAACAAAGAAATTCATATAGGACTCTAGGACACAACTTCATGGATCTTTACAGGATTACTAGTCTATTATTGTCTAGTCTGGTCCAGTCAGTCAATTATTTTCAGTTTAATAATATTTAATATGATGGGCCTCATCAGCATGGCCCTAACTAGGAAAATACAATCTGTTACCATGAACAGATCTAAGTGCTGCTTGTGTTCCATGAATCCAAATGTGTATTTTTGACTGAACCCACACATGTCTTACTGGTTCCTTTGTAGAAATGCAGAATTCAGCATAACTTTGGCTCATATACTGCTGCAGGACAGGCTAGGGAGAAATGTATAGAATCAAGTGTTGCATTGCTGGCCTTTGCGCTGGGTGCCATTGAGACACCTATAGGTATTAAATGCAGGAAAAAATAAAACTGTCATTTTTAGTTTGAGCTCAATTCTAAAGGTGCAGATTAGTCAGGACCAGCAGCCGATGTTTAAGGGATCAGAGTGGATGTTGCCTTTGTTGCTGCATTGAAGGGGTTGCTCCCCTTTGAGTTAATATTTTAATATGATGTAGAGTAGCGATCCCCAACCAGTAGCTCGTGAGTAACATTTTGCTCCCCAACCCCTTAGATGTTGCTCACAGTGACTCAAAGCAGGTGATTATATTTGAATTCCAGGCTTGGAGGCAAGTTTTAGTTGCATAAAAACCAGGTTCACTGCCAAACAGAGCCTCAATATAGGTTGACAATCCACATAGGGGCTACTAAATGGCCAATCACAGCTGTTTGGGTCCTAAACCCCAGGAACATGCTAGTGTTGCTCCCCAACTCATTTTACTTCTGAATGTTGCTCACTGGTTCTAAAGGTTGGGGATCCCTGATGTAGAGAGTGATATTCTGAGACAATTTGCGATTGGTTTTCATTTTGTATTACATGAGTTATTTAGCTTTTTATTCAGTTTGCAATTGCAGCAACCTGGTTGCTAGGGCCCAAATTACCCTATGCAACCATGCACTGATTTGAAGGGGTGGTTCATCTTTAAGTCAACTTTAAGTATGTTATAGATTGGTTAATTCTAAGCAACTTTTAATTGGTATTATTTTTTTTTTATAGTTTTTCAATTATTTGCCTTCTTCTTCTCTTCTTCTTCTTTCCAGCTTTCAAATCGGGGTCACTGACCCCATCTAAAAACAAATGCTCTGTAAGGCTCCACATTTATTGTTATTACTACATCTTTATATTCAGGCCCCTCATATTCATATTCCAGTCACTTCTTCAAATCAATGCATGGTTACTAGGGGAATTTGGACCCCAGGTGGCTGAAATTACAAACTGTAGAGCTGCTGAATAAAAAGCTAAATAACTCAAAAACCACAAATAATAAAAAATGAAAACCTATTGCAAATTGTCTCAGCATATCACTGTCTACATCATACTAAATGTTAATTTAAATGTGAACCAGTAAGAGACTGGAATATGAATAGGAGAGGCCTGAATAGAAAGATTATTAATACAAATGTAGCAATAACAATACATTTGTGGCCTTACAGAGCATTTGTTTTGTCATTTACCCCCTTTTTGAGAGCTTGAGTCAGAAGAAGAAGGCAAATAATTAAAAAATCTTAAATAATCAAGACCAATTGAAAAGTAACTTAGAATTGGCCATTCTATAATATACTAAAGTCTCCAATACAATACAAAGAGAAAGAAGTATAAACTGCTAGTCTTAACCAATGAGCTTAACTGCTGGGGCCCATGCTGAGTTCTAAGACTCATAAGAGTGTGTGTATTATGTAACACACAGCATGGATTGTGTAATATGATATTCCTAACCCCCACTGTGCTATGACAATGGACTTGGTCTGAGTATAAAACTCAGAAATACAATTAAATGATTAAATATCTGAGAGCAGATTGTATTAATTGAGAACAATTACTGTCATGTGCTTTTGAAAAATATAAGTATCTAACAAGTTTGACTCATCCTACTCTACCCTACCCTACAAGTCTATTCTTTGCAAGGGGACACCCCACCAACCACCAGTTGCCAAACCACCTTTATTAGCGAAAAACGTTACTTCCCGACCCTCATCAGAACTACATTCTCTCCATACAACACAAAGACTGATGAATCACTTGTTCCCAAATGTAATTACCCCTACAGTAAAGAAGTCCTCCCAATGTTGATGGCAAAACCTGATGGGGCCCCTGAGGTTTCAGTCCCGGCAGTCCCCAGATCCCTCAGTCCTACCCTGTATATTCACCACGTGTACATTCCAAGAAAGAAATCCTTAGACAAAAGTGTGTATTCTCATGGTCTAATTTATAATAACTATGCCCCTGTTTGTGTGTGTCTTGTAAATGACTGTGCATAATTGTTATGCTATATAAATAAATACAATTATGCAGTCCCGTTTTACTATCTCCTTATTGTAGTTAAGTCTCCTGTAGAGCCAGTGCAACCTCAGCCAATACAATAAGAGGTAACTGTACACCACTACATTCCTTGCCTTTTGAAGCTCATGTAATAACAGTCAGGTGACACCCAATGTTATGTGCATCATATGACTATTCTTACACCATGTTATAATATGGTAGCTCTCATAGATGGTGGTTTCCCAGCCCCCACTCTTTTGTCTTTGTACCAATTCCTTCCAAGTCCCCACCCTTCCTACCAATATTAAATATGAAAATAGCATACGGATGTGCAGTCTTTGTACAAGTCAAACATAAAGCTGGAATACGTAATCATAACAGGATATATTTCAAAGCTCCTAGAAGGAGTAAATAATTTGTGCTGATATCAGTAATGACATAAATATTAATGGAACGGTATCTCAGCTCAGCCTTGAAGGCTCATGTCTCATAGGGAAATTAGTAGCTGCTACAATTAGACTTTTACACCCCCTCAAACAAACAATGCTACAAGTAGTAGCTGTTAACTTCCCTATGTGTGACTTAAGCCTAAGAATTCTAGAATATATCATGAATGAGAAGGTTATCATGCCTGTCTAGATGGTCTCCAGAAAATATGTTTAACATATACATATGCCAAAGCAAGAGGTAAGTTCTTCCAAGAGGGTTTCTTGTATCTTGTATGGGCTCAACAAGAAGTAAAATCATTTAAATACACTTGCCTACTTCTGCAGTTTTATAGGAAGTAAATGGCATGTCCATTCAATTCGTCTAACTCCTACATGTTACACATCTCTGTAAAGATCCGAGAACCCACCAGAGGACTCCAGGGACATCTGAGAGTAAGGAGGAAAACTAAGTAAAATATCATCTATCTTGTATCACCAACCGCCAGTTGCCAAACCACCTTTATTAGGGAAAAACGTTACTTCCTGACCCTCATCAGAACTACATTCTCTTCATACAATACAAAGACTAAGTAAAATATCATCTATCTTGTATCTTAAAGGGGATGTTCATCTTTAAATTAGCTGTTAGTATGATGTAGAGCAGGGGTGTCCAAACTGCGGCCACAGGGCCACATGCGGCCCAGGATGCATATGAATGCGGCCCAGCTTGAAACGCTTGGTTCCCAAGGAAATAGGAGGAGGGGGGACTCTGCCCATTGCCCAGTTAGTAATAATAATATAATAATACGTCTATTTAATATCCAGGTGTCCCATATTCCAGCGTATAGCTCCATCTGGTTATCCAACTAGCATTGTAGTTCTTTTCTGTGTATTTCCTTTACTCTTACAAATCAAACATGTTTTGGCGTATGTCATGTGTGGCCCCAGACAATTTTATCTTTTTCCAATGTGGCCCGGCGAGCCAAAAGTTTGGACACCCCTGATGTAGAGAGTGATATTCTGAGACAATTTGCAATTGGTTTTCATTTTTCATTTGTCGTTTTTGAGCTATTTAGCTTTTTATTCAGCAGCTTTCCAGTTTGCAATTTCAGCAATCTGGTTGCTAGGGTCCAGATTACCCTAGTAACCATGCATTTGTTTTAATAAGAGACTGGAATATGAATAAGAGAAGACTAAATAGAAAGATGAGTAATAAAAAGTAGCAATGACGGTAAATTTGCAACAGAGCATGTGTTTTTTTAGATGGGGGCCTGTGACCCAATTTGAAAGCTGGAAAGAGTCAGAAGAAGAAGGCAAATACTTAAAAAAAAATTTAAAAATATAGATAATGAAGACTGATTGAAAAGTTTCTTAAAACTGGCCATTCTATAACATACTAAAAGTTAACTTAAAGGTGAACTACGCTTTTAAAGTTGGCTCTTGCCAGATACAGAATGTGAATAAGCATTGAGCCCAAAACATGCTCTTTCCCACTACAGTTGTATGTGGACCCATTGGGCAGACTGTGACAATGAAATTCCAGATGTGCTTAGAGCTTTGCATCAATGGGTTGGGTTGTGGGACATAAAGAAAGCTCTTCCACCTGCAACGTTCCTTCCTTGACATCCAACGTTAATAAGACATTACTTTTGGTTTTATGGTGGCAAGACCAGTAGCAATAAAGGTTGTGTATCTGGTAGAGGGTGTAAAATTATGGGCCCTGGTTCAGCTGACTAGACCCATTTGGAGCGCTAGCACAGAAAGTGTCTCATATATAATATGTGGATCATGTATAGAAAATGAAAGAAGTGTTAAAGGTTCCAGCTGTAGTTATGCAGCATATATTTCATTGTACCTTGTATGCTATACCCATTATATACCCAAGCAATCAAAATGAGTGGCACTGAGTACTTTGGTTATTATTATTAATATTATTATGACACTTCATCAAAACTGAAAATCAAATGTGCATTGTCACAAAGGTGCAGTTCTTTTGGGTGTAATTACTTACTGTATGTGTAGGTCAAGGTAAGACTACAGTACTGCAAACATTTTCTAGTAGTACAGGTCTTGTTTCCAAAGTCCTATTTCCAGTTTGAAAACAAGCCATTCCTGTGAGGGTAAAGACCTGCAGATACCAGTAATAAACAAATAAATGTATGTGACCTGCATGTACAGCAGTGTTGTCAAACAAGTGGCTAGAGGGACAGTCCTTGGCCTGTATGATAGCTCCACTGTTTTTATACATTTAATAGCCGTGTAACTAGAGGTTAAAAGGACTAACAGCAAAGTAATTTTAGGGTCACCTACATCACTCAGTCATGGTCCAGGGCCCCCCACATTCCCCTATTGTTGTGCCCTTGTATTTGGAACAACATGGAGGGAACTCCATTTAGAATCAGCTTGGGACCCCTCAAGTAATAACCTAATGGGAGAGTACTGGCTTTTGCCCTCTAACAAAGCAAGAAGCCAAAAGCAATAAAATCAGAAATTAATGCTTTCTCTAGAATACGATCCTACCATGGGTTTAAGGAGTTGTTATATATTACACCTCTCTATATCTCCTATTATTGCTCCATATAATGCTCCCTATAACTCCTCGTATTGCTCCCTATAACTCCTCCATATTACTCCTCCTACTGTTCCATATAACCCCTCTCTATAACTCCTCCTTTTGCTCCATATTACCCCTCCCTATAACTCCTCCTATTGCTCCATATAACCCTTCCTATTACTCCTACTATTGCTCCATATAACCCTCCCTATAACGCCTCCTATTGCTCCATATAACCCTCCCTATAACTCCTCCTATTACTCCATATAAGCCTCCCTATAACTCCTCCTATTGCTCCATATAACTCCTCCCTATAACTCCTCCTATTGCTCCATATAACTCCACCCTATAACTCCTCCTATTGCTCCATATAACCCTCCCTATAACTCCTCCTATTACTCCATATAAGCCTCCCTATAACTCCTCCTATTGCTCCATATAACTCCTCCCTATAACTCCTCCTATTGCTCCATATAACTCCACCCTATAACTCCTCCTATTGCTCCATATAACTAGTCCCTATAACTCCTTCTATTGCTCCAAATAACCCCACCTTATAACTCCTATTTCTCCATTAACCCCGGCCTATAACTTTTCCTACTCCCTTTTTCTTTAGCTTCATATGGATTTTAAGGAGAATTCTGATTTTAATGTGGATCTCAAGGAGAATTCTGTACATTGCATTGGATTCTACAGTGCAGGGACAATTATATATATGTGTGAAGAAAAAAGAGCATAGCACTCATCAGGTCTTTAAAAAGTCAAAAAAATCGTTTAATATTTCAAGCTTAAAAAAAATTGTTTTTCACTTTTAAAAGACCTGTTGAGTGCTATGCTCTGCACCCAGGCACTTGATGTTTAGTGGCATGCTCCCATATACATATTTATACAGTATATATATGTATTGCACTGGATCTTTCTCCGGATGACGCTTGCATGGCCAGATCTTTCACATGACTCTGACACAGCACAAAGTAAGAATGTAGCTGCGGGATGTCCTAGTTGTTTTTTCGTTAATACAGCACCAATAAAGATGCAGATTTGATTAGCCGAGTTACTTAATAATGAGAGAAAACATTCATCCACGTGACACAACAAAGAATATGAGTCCTCAAAGCCTCCTTTGAAAATAGCAAGCCCTAGCTGAGAATGCCAATCAGTATATGAATATATAGTAAGGAATCTGGATTTGGGCCAATCCTTTTCCATCAGTTTTTCCGGTTTTATAGGAGCTAATGAGTCCCATAAGGTAGCTGTGCTGCCAACTTACTGACCCACTAGCCTATTTCAGGACCATTATATTTAATGGAGAACTAAAGTCCAACTATTGGGATATAAATAACACACCTTACTTTACCAGCCCAGTCTTAAAGCAGCTCAATCAGCATTAGGAACCATTTCTTCTCCTTCTATAAAGCAGCCCATACCCCCCCCCCCTTTATTTCTTACATTGGTAGGCCTAGGGTTGCCACCTGTCCGGTTTTCCCTTGGGCTGTTTAAAACCCCATAATACCTACTGGTACTTAATCATAGGCTCTAGTATTGCTACATGTGGCTCCAAAATTTAAACCCATGGAGATCCCTCCCTCAAAACATAAAACCAATCACATGTTGCCACATCACTCTCTGATGTTAAACATCAGAGAGTGATGTGGCAACATGTGATCTGTTCAGAAACCCCCACAAATCTCCATGCTGGAACATCCAATCACTTTTCCTGATGCCCCAAATCCTCGTCTATATACGTCATAACCCCACTGCCTACATCATCTCCCTGTGTATTTCTATTTTAAAAGACGAATGAAAAGGCAGCAACCCTAGGTAGGCCCACCATAAGGAACCATGAGACCCCATACAGTTAGCATGGCCCTCAGGGGGCCCCTAATTAATGATGCTGCAATAAATTTGAAGCAAGGGTTTCACCCTGCAGCATTACCTTGTGTGCCAGCGATTTTCTTTGTAAGGCCCCTATTAATAACCCATTGGTCATCCCAGTTGGAAAGCCCAGACAACAAGCAGAATTGGGCCCCAATAAAAAAAAATGGCTCATATACTCATGGTCACACCCCTGATAAGCCCCAGTCACGCCCATAATTCTAGGAACCAGCCCACTCCCTCAAAAGCCTCACCTCCAGCCAGGACCCACAATTACACTTCACTTCTCTATTAGGGTCCCTAACTGCAGTACCCCCTTATGGCAGCCATTCTTGTTCATACTCATTGGCTCTGGATTACAGTATGAGACAAATTATTAGGCTGAGTGGAAAGTGGTCTTTTAATGATAATTATCATTATTCAGCTATAGTCCAATCACAGAATCCAATGCAGTATACTGTATGTATCACGGTATCTAAAGGTTACTGGGATACACACCAAGATGGAAGAATAGGTGCTGAGTCTTAGGCATCATAGGGCTGTTTCTTTGAGAAACAGTACAGCAGCTCCATTCAATAACACAAAACCAGCAAGGTTTTTTTATTGGGTCTTTACTTACCCTTTACTTTGGATGGTATATTCTGTCATGGGTCATAAAGCAGTTTAAATCAATTTTTCCTTTAAGAATAAAAGCCACTGGTGTATGCCTCCATGTTACACCAGCTCAAAGGCACAAGTACTATAGAAATTATGTTCTGCCCAAGCCGTATGATATGGGTAGACATGTGGAGAACAAATGTTTCTATGACCTGCACATGTATACCAGGCTGCATGTAGTTGTACCGCAGCCAAAGAACACATGCATGGGCTTCCAATACAAACAGACAGGCTTGGCTTTTATCTGGGTGTGCATATTACAACACAGCTTTCTTCCCATGAAAATCACTTACTATTCACGCCCATCTCATCTGATTATTTGAATCCATATTTAACACTGCGGGTAAAGCTTGGAAACATCTGAAAATAAAGATAAACAATATTAACTTGGAATTGCTCATTTTCAGGATGGACATAGAACACATAATTAAAATGATAAATACTCAACACCAACTGAAAAGCTGCTCACAATAGTTACTCTATATCATACAAAAATGTCATTGACATTTGAACTTCCCCTTTAAAGGGGTACTGTCATGGGAAACACTTTTTTTCAAAATACATGAGTTAGTGCTGCTCCAGCAAAGTTCTGCACTGAAATCTGTTTTTCAAAATAGCAAACTGATTTTTCAATATTTATTTTTGAAATCTGACATGGGGCTAGATATATTGTCAGTTTCCCAGCTGCCCCCAGTCATGTGACTTGTGCTCTGATAAACTTCAGTCACTCTTTACTGCTGTACTGCAAGGGCACAAAGGCCCGGGCTTAGGGCGACGAAATTGTAGGGTGTCGCATCCAAAACTGCATTGGGAACTCAGAGGTCCCCAGCGATACCATGCATGTTCACGTGCAGGGGGTGGGAGGTGCACTTGGCTGACGGGGGGCTAGGACCCTGAGGCCTCGGGGCACCGAGGAGGAAAGTCCGGCCCTGGGGGGTCCTGGACGTCTAGCGGCCCTGGAAGTATAGAGGCCCCATGATGCCCTAATTCATATACAGTTTCAATAAATATTGGCAAAACGGGTCAACCTCTAGACATTTTGAGGGCCTGAAAAATAATTAGCTGTGGGGTCCAGTAATATCTAGTTTCACCACTGGGGGAGGGCTCTGCCAAATTAGTAACATGGGGCCCAAAGGCATAACTAGATATTACTGATCTACAAAGCAACTTGTATTTCATGCCCCCAAAATGTTGAGGGGTAGACTTGTTTTATCAATATTTATTGAAATTGTATATGAATAAAGTATATAAATTAGGGCCTCATGTGGCCAATATACTTCCTAGACCCCTGTGCAGCTGCAGGGTCTGCTTCCTCTGTAGATACGCCCCTGATGGGGCCCCATGAATACTGACGGCAACCCCACATGCAAATATGCTTTTTTAAAGGCAGAAGTTGTAACGTAAGATAAAGGCAAGGCAGCTGCACAGCTGAAATCATTTAGTCTTTACTTGCCCTTTAACATATTTCCCACCAGCAAAAGCTTGAGTGTATGGGTGTGGCAAGGGGTATTCTATGGGTCAATTGGGAAGCAACCTCAGCAACGCTCAGTAAAGGAGATCCTATATCAGTGCAGATGTTTTATATTACTGTAGGAAGCCCCCCCCCCGGCACTGGCAAAATGTAGTCTATGCATCCCTGCATTCATGATGCACAATAATAATAGATCTTGTTCTAAAACCATTGAAAATGATATTATTCTAGTGCTATTTGCAGGGGGATGCTGCTGAGAGTTGTAGTTGAGTCATAGTAAACGCAGTCTATTTGTGGAGGTCCGACTAGAGATAGGGTATTCTTCTAGCGCCATTTGCAGGGGATGCTGCTGGGAGTTGTAGTTGTGTCATAGTAAGCTCAGTCTATTTCTGGAGGGCCGACTAGAGATAAGGGATTCCTCTAATGCCATTTGCAGGGGATGCTGCTGGGAGTTGTAGTTGTACCATAGTAAGCTCAGTCTATTTCTGGAGGGCCAACTAGAGATAAGGGATTCCTCTGCCATTTGCAGGGGATGCTGCTGGGAGTTGTAGTTGTGTCGTAGTAAGCACGGTCTATTTGTGTAGGGCCAACTAGAGATAGGGGATTCTTCTACCGCCATTTTACAGGGGATGCTGCTGGGAGTTGTAGTTGTGACGTAGTAAGCTCAGTCTATTTCTGAAAGTATGACTTCCCGTTTAAAGCCAGATACACCAATGCAGATTCACACAATAGATTATGATCTGTTATAGTGTAAGTGCTGCTGCCTGTAGCTCAAGGCTTCTTATTCATCCCTGTGCACTGGAGGATCACCACACTGAGGCTTTGCAGCCATGATGCCCAATCTGTGCGTGCCAATGAGTGCATTGGGGGATGCTGGGAACTGTAGTTCAATAACAACATCCCTGCTACAGAGGTAACCGCACAAATCAATATAAATACAAATGTTGTGATGGTGATGATTCCCCCCAGTGTTTATGTTATTTGGGAGCAGCCAGGAATGCAGAGAGAGGTATTCCAGCTATAGGTGTGTGTGACGTACAGGGGGCAATGTGACTCCTCCCCTGGGCGGGGAACGTGGGACTCTCTCACCAAATAGCGTTGTCCTTACAGGGAGGGGCGGGGCGGACTTACCCTTCTATGTCAAATGGTGCGTTTTGGTAGCTCCTCCCTGCTGCTGAGATGAACGAGGTTTAAAAATCACACCACTGGAGGCTCCTCCCTAGTGGGAGTGGCAGTTAGAGGGGAGAAAAAAAAGGGAGAATTAATTGAAACTCATTCAGGGCTGCCCCAAACACTCATCAAACAGGAGCAGCAGTGAAGGTACCCCAGGCCTTATCCCCTGCACCTGGGACAGAAGGGAGGCCCCACACTGACACATTACAGCAGGATCTGAAGCCTTAATGATGAAGCCAGCAGCATCCTTCCCCCTCCTCCTACTTGGTCTCTGCCATGTGTCTGCCATCTCAGGTAAGTTTCACCCAGGACTTGCTCATTCTTGCATTGATACTGGGGGGGGAGGGATATACCATTTATGCCATGTAGGCTCTGTGGGGTTTTTATGATGTAGTTGTGCCTGAGACAGGCCATCCAGCCTCAATGGGTATTTGTAGTTAAATTAGGGATTTTTGGGGGAAGTGGGGACTTGTTAGAGGGTGTTTAGTGCTGTTGATGCAAAAGTGAACTCTCTGGTTACTCCTAGCAACCAAGTTGGTTTATCCCTGAGGCTATTGCAGTGTTATTGGAGCTGAGGGGCCCTGTCAGTGTAGGGAGGCTGGGGCTCCTATTGGAAGTGATACAAGCGGGGTGTCCAGGCTGCAACTCCCAGTATCTCAACCGTGGAGCTGTGGGGCCACAAGCTGGACATGCTTTATTTCTATACTGAGCGGCGCTGTTATAAGAAGTCCATTTTCAGTGTATCAGCCCTACTTTGAGGTGTTCGTACAATGTGTCAGGTGGAATTGTTACCCCGTCTCACTAATAGGCCTCGGACCCCCACAGTATGAGGTTTCCCTACCAGCACAGCCGGTAATTAGTGTTATTCCAATGACATTTACAACCGGTGTTTCCTCACGCGCGCTCGAGGGAACGCCGACCTCCTGTTGGTTGTGAATGAAGTGCAGGCCGCCGATTGGCTGACGTAAAATCTGCCGATTGCGAGCCTCCACCCTCTCCACCAATCATGACGAGGGAAGAGTGTGACTCGGGTAGGCGCGAGCGGCGAGAGAGGGTTTGCTGTGGTTCTAAATCTCCGCCCACTAGCGAGGCGGGCGGGGTTATAGGTTCCGCCTACGGTTGCTGTCAGTGAAGGAAAGCAACTCATTGGCTGCCGTCGCTGTGGCCATAAATGTGTAAATAGGCAGAGGCGAGGGCGTGGCTCTGTTCTGATGCTATGTGTATGAATCTGGATGCAGGGCCACTCCTTGTTAATAGTTTCCCCCATTGTCAGGCCTGGTTTTTAGGGTAGGGCAGTATCCTATTAACTGTAACCCCAACAAATGACATGTATCTAAATCTAATTTGTGACCCTTGTGCTGTTGCTCAACTACAATGCTCGCACTCTTGGTGTCCTGGGGCTTCTACAAGTTGTAGTTCAGCTGGGGGTTCACCCTTGGTTGTCTCCCCCACCCAAGATGGAGGGGGTCTCTGCCAGCCTTTATTTATAAGGCCCCCTAACAGGGCTGCGAGGTCTAATTTTCCAAACCAGCCAAAGTCGTCGACAAAACTAGCCCAAAACTTGCCAAGAGGCACTTCAAAAGTAGCACAACATGTGCAGTGAAAAAGTCAATATATGTGAAAATACGCCGTTTTTAAATTTTCATTGTTTCACAAATTTTTTCATGAAGCAAAATGAGACATTCACCCGTAATCGGGGGTGTAACTACAGAGGGGGCCCAGGAGATATAGGGGTCCCATAAGGCCCTAATACACATACAATTTCAATAAATATTGATAAAACAGGTCAGACATTTTGGTGGCCAGTAGATTTGTGCCCCCAAATTGTCTGAAATTGAGGAAAGTCATGAGAAAATGTGAAAATGCTTAAGAGTGCCAGGAGACTGGGGTACAGAGCCCAAAATCTGGTAACTCCCGACTTCTACACAAGTTGCATGCTGGGTATTGTAGTCTTACAATAAACTTGACAGTCAGCAAATTGATAAAAAAAATACATTACCCAAAATGCATTGGGATATGCACATTAGGGCAAGAAAAAAACGTTGGTTTCCAAGGTACAAACCAGCCAAAATGCCCACAAAGTAGCCCAAATCCGTACCTTGTACTTTGAAAACCCCCCTGGGCTTTAAATTAGTAGCCAAATTTGGCTGGAAAACCGCCAACCTGGCAACCCTGCCCCCTAACATACTCTTTTTATAAGAGCCCCTTCCATCTTTTATTTATATGGGCCCCACCCTCTGTAGAAGTAGTGTGCTGCTCTCTGTGTCGGCTACGCAATATGTCTCAATTTACTGGATATGTTTCCAGATTAAATGGCCAGGTGGTATATGAATGTGGCAGGGTAGATAGCAATAGTTTTGGTGCCTGTGCCTTTGATGGGCCTCCATAAACTTTGGGAGTAAGAAATTTTCTTAAATATTGGCTTCTTATCAGTCAGTGCCCCTACTGGGCTCCCTACATCTTCAGAATGCCCAGCACTGGGTGTTCAGGAGGTATATGGGGCCTAATTGCAATTCCCAGCATCCCTCAGCAGCAGGAGGCTTTTAGGGTTGGTCATACTTTTACGAAGTCTGTAGGACTGCAAAATACATGTTTCCTACATATAGGAGCTATCATTTTGTGCCTCTTTTTATATATATATATATATATATATATATATATATATCTATATCTATATCTATATCTATCTATCTTAAGGGCAGCACCGCTTGTACTACTTGCCTCGGGTGCACGATCCATCATTTTAAATACTCCAAAGAAGGACCAGCAATTTTTTCACAAGATTTCTCGGTGTTGCTGGTCTTTCTTTGGATATATATATATACTACAAAAAACAAACCACACTCACAGGTCTTTCACATAATTTTAAAAAGTGATTTTAGTCAACGTGCCTACGTTAGTTTGAGTTGAAGGCATGATGGCTGCCCAGACAATCGAGAAACGTGATATTTAGCTATGTGGTCAAATTTAAGTTTCCATAGGTAGTTATTGTTCATACTCTTACATTAGGTTTCACAAGTGAGGGCGCTTGGATATAATATATAGGGATGCACCGAATCCACTATTTTGGATTCGGACGAACCACCAAATCCTTCATGAGAGATTGCCGAATCGAATACCAAACCTAATCCTAATTTGCAAATTAGGGGTGGAAATGGGAAACCTTTTTTTTACTTCCTTGTTTTGACAAAAAGTCACAATTTTCTCCCCGCCCCTAATTTGCATATGCAAATTAGGATTAGGGTCGGCCGGGCAGAAGGATTTGGCCGAATCTGAATCCTGCTGAAAAAGACCGAATCCTGGATTCGGTGCATCCCTAATAATATAACAATGAACAATTGTTATTTTGCAAAATTTCTGAGGTAAAAAATGTTTTGCTTTATAAGATGCGTGAGATTACATGGTGGAATTTCTGACATCCTTGTACAGGAAAATCGTCATGATGCGGATTTACAGTATGTCAGCCTATTTGTGCTGATGAACGTCAGTCACATGGGGCGATATCGATAGATAGATAGATAGATAGATATTTTTGTTGCTGGCATTCAGGCATGTCCCTTTTTTATGATTAGTTGTTGAACTTGATTGTAATGAATGTGAGGTAAAAAAAAAAAAAAAAAGGCAATATGTCAGCTTTTTCTACCCCAGATTAGTTAGTTTGAACTTTATTGCGTGTATGTGAGGTAAAAGGCAAGATGGCAGATTTTATTTTTTGCCTTTGATTCATTTTTGAACTTGATCACGGTGAGCGTGAGGTAAAAATGCAAAATGGCAGAAAAAATGGCAGATTTTTCTCACCCAGATTACTTGTTGAACTTGAGTGTTAGGTAAAAGGGCAGTTTTTGAATGTCGGGTAACAAAAAACAACAAATGGCAGATTTGTTTTGCTCCGATTATTTGTCGAGTTTGATTGTGATGAGTGTGAAGAAAAAGGCAAGTTTTCTCTACCCATTTTTTGATGTCTCACTTGAGGGTGATGAGGTAAAAAAACAAGATGGCTTAATACTAGGTGTGAGAATCACTCATGGCCGTTATGACTTTCTTATCCTTAAAATGTCTCCAGCCCCCTGTACCTGTTACAGGGTTATAGAAAGTTTCACTCATTGCGGCAACAAGGTGTGTTAGAATTTCTGATTCAGGATGCATTTTCCCTTCACAATCTGTTTAGGGTGAACTTTTATCACAAGATTGTACTAGTAAAAACCTAATAAATACCTAAGCAGCCCAGGAAGTCACTCATTTTATTCAACTGCTGGGTCATTTCTAAAATGGTGGCACATACTTCCTGTCTCTCCTATGTTCTTCTTGAAAACGATATTGCACAAGGCAATTCTTGTAAGATGAATTTGAGGCACACCTTGTTCTCCTGTGACTCAGTGTGTGCTTTACATTAATTCTATTTTATTGCACCGTATTCTCCTGCTTTCACCAGGCAGCCCCACCCACGCTGAGGCCATTGCTTTAGAGTTTCCTGCTTTTTTCTTTTCAAAAATGTCTGCTCGGTTTCCATTTCCTGCTCTTGTTTTGAGCATCAGAATTTATTTGTCATGGAGATCATCAGGTTTTTTTTGCTATCCGGTCATTCAGATGATGATGATATACACATTCAATTGCATAACATTATGTAATTGAATTCCTTTTTATCTACTGTATATAATTTCCTTATAAATGGATACGTTTAAAGGCCACTG